>JAQPZY010001652.1:6617500-6914018 GCA_029931535.1 Margaritifera margaritifera | reverse complement strand
GAGGTTTGGAGGAGGGTGGGTAAGGGTTTGGTGATGAGGGGGATGTGTTGAGGTGGTTTTGTGGGGGGGGTGTGTTTGTTAAGGATTGTGAAGGATGTTGGTGTGTGGAGGATGTGTATGTATTGATTGTGTATTGTATGGTAATGGAGAGTAGGGGTATTATTTAGGTTAAAGATGTGGTATGGGTTGGGGGATTTGGGGGGTAAGGATTTATATGTGATGTTTTAGATAGAAGGGTAGGTGGATGTGGGTAAGGTGTGGATGGGGGTGTAGGTAATGATGGGGGGGATGGGTTTGTTGTGGGAGGGGATGGTAAGTGGTGTGGGTGTGGATGGGGGGGTTGGGGTGGGGGGTGGTGGGATGTGGAGTGTGGAGGGTTAAGGGAGTTGTGAGGGTTGTGAGGAAGGTAGTAGGGGGAGAATTTGATATTATGGGTGGGGGTTTGTTGATGGAAAGTGATTGATTGGTGGTGAGGATTTTGGGAAGTGGTTTGGTATTGTTTTTGTGAATTATGGATGTTGGTTGGAGGTGGTATGGGGGTGAAGGGAGTGTTTTTTGAAAGTTTATATGGGGGGGGTATTAGGGGTTGTTTAAGGTTGGGGGTTTTTTTTTGGTTGGGGGGGGGGGGAGGGTGTGGGGAAATGTTGTTGGGGGGGGTGAAGGGTTTAATAGTGTGGTGGTGGGGTTGTGGTGTGGGGGGGTAGATGGGGTGGGGTTGTTTTTAGGGGGTTGGAGTGGGGTGGGGGTTTGATAATTTGAGGATTTAGTGATTGGGGTTGTAAGGTGGTAGGTGGGTAGGAGGGGTTTATGGTAGGTTGGGGGGGAAGGGTGAAGTGAGTGTAAGAGAGGTGTGTGTAGTTGGGTGATAGAGGGTTGGTGATTGGGGGTATTAGAGTTTTGGGGTGGGAGGGGGGGGGGGGGGGGGGGGTGGGGTGGTGTGTGGGAATAAGGTGTGTGGGATGAGGGTAAGAGTTTGGGGGTATAGGGGGGGGGGGAGATAGGGGGTGGGGGGGGAGTGGGGTTGGTTTGTAGATGATTGTTGTTTTGTGGGTTTTGGTGGGGGAAGGGGTGTGGATTTTAGGGGAGAGGGGAGATTGTTGGTTTGTGGGGGGGGGGGGAAGGGTGGGGGATTTGTTGGGGTTGGGGAGTGGATAGTGGAGTGGTATATTTTGGTTTTGAATTGATGGAGTGATTGTAGAGTGTGTGGGGGGATTTGAGGGTAGTTGTGAGGGGTGGGGATTTGATAGATAGTGGGGTAATGTGTGTATTGGATGATTGGGTGTTTGTTGAGTTGTTGGGTATTGGGGGTTTTAAGGGGGGGGGGGTGAGTGGGGGGGTGTTAGTGGGGGGGGGTTGATGGGGGGGTGGTTTGTGGGATGGATGTAAATAGTTTTGTTGGGTAGAAGGAAGATTGTTATTTGGGTGTGTGAAGGAGGGTAGTGAGAGAGAGAGAGAGATGAGGATGAGGGGGAATTTGTAGGGGGGGTTGTTAATAGATGGGGGTGGTTTGATGGTGGTGTGGTGGTAAATGTTGGGGGTTGGAATAGGGGGGAAGGAGTGGGGAGGTAGATTAGGGGGGGGGAGTGGGTGGGGATGGGAGGGTAGGTAGGGGGATGGGGGGATGTAAGTAATGTAATGGTGAGGGAATGTATATGTAGATTGGGGTTATTTTAGGGTAGATGGTTGAATGGATTTGGTGTAATTGGTTGGGGGGGTGTGGATGGGTTTATTAGGGAAGATTGTTAGAAGGGAGATGGAGATTAGGGGGAGAAAAGTTATAGAAATGGAGGTAAGGTGGTGTGAGGGTATGGGGGGGAGTAGGGGTTTGGGTGTATTTGGAAAATGGTGTGTGGTGGGGGTTGGTTATGGTGAGTAGTGAAAAAAGGTTTGGTGGAGGTAGGTTAGAAGGTTGTGGTGGAGGTGATATTGGTGGGTAATGGAGGTTGGGGGAGATGTAGTTAAGGGAGGGATAAAATGGAGGAGTTGGATGGAGGGGGGGTGGGTAGTTGGAGTGAGGGGGTGTTGATGAGTGGTAGTTTGGGGGGGTTGGTTTTTAAGGTTTATAAGGAAGGTTGGGTTTGTGGAGGATTATGGGTATGGATTTTGGTATTAGTGGTAATGAGAGTTGGTGTATTATAAGGGGGTGGGTAAAAAGTTATGGTGTGGTTTTTTAGGGAGGATTATATTGAGGGGTTTTTAGGGGGGGAAGGGGTTTGTAGATGGATTGGTAAAAGATGTGGATGGGTGTGTGAATGAAGTGGGTGGATGGTTTTGATTGGGAGATGGTTTGAAGGTGGTGTGGGGTGTGGATGGGGGGGTTTTTGGGGGGTTGTGGGATTATTAGGGGTTAGGGGGGGGAGTTTGTGAGGGTTGTGAGAAGGTAGTATGGGATGAAAAGAATTAATTATGTGGTGGTATGGGTTGATTGGAAGTGTATTGGGGGATTTGTGAGGATGTTTGTGGGAGTGGTTTGTTATTTTTTTGGTTGAATTATGATGTTGTGGAGGTGGTGATGGAGGAAAGGGAGGTGTTTTTTGTGAAAGGTTTATATTGGGGGGTATTATTGGTATAGGGAGGTTTTGGGGGTTGTTGTTTGGGTTTGGGGGGGGGAGGGAGGTGGGGGGAAATGGTATTTGGGGGTGATTTAAGGGTAGTTGGGGTGGTGGTTGTGGTTGTGGGGGTAGATGGTGGGGTTGGTTTTTAGGATGAGGGGTGGGGTTTGAGGGTATTTATGTATTTAGGATTTTGTTAAGGGGTTGGGTTTAGGGTGGGGTTGAGAGGGGGGTTGTATTGTATGGTGGGGGGGGAAGTAAGTGAGTGAAGAAAGGTGTGTGGTAGTTGGGTGATAGGATGGTGGTTATGATTGGGGGTATTTAGAGTTTGGGGGGGGGTGTGGATGTGGTTTGGGGGGGGGGGGGGGGTTGGTTAGGAATAATTTGAGGGATGAGGTGAAATTTGGATGGTGAAAAGGGGTGTTGGGGAATGTTGGGGTTGGTTTTTTTGTAGATATTTGGGTATAGGTTGGGGTAAGGGTGAGGATTTTTGGGGAAGTGAGGGATGTGTGTTTTGTTGGGAAGGTTTGGGGGAATGTGTTTGGGTTGGGGGAGTGTATAATTGGGTGAGTGTATATTGTTTTGGGATGATGGAGTGATTGAGAGTGTGTGGATTTGAGGTGTGGAGTTTGAGTGGGTATTTAGAGTAGATAGTGGTAATTGTGGGGGGGGGTATAGGAGTTGATTGGGGTTTTGTTGAAGGATTGTGGGGGTATTGGGGGGGTATTATGGGGGTGATGTTAAGGGGGGGGTTGGGGGGTTGAGGTGGGTGGGTGATTGTGGGGGGATGGAGTGTATAGAATAGTTTTGTTGGGTAGGGAGATTTGTTATTGGTGGGTTTGAAAGTGAGGGAGAGAGAGATAGAGAGAGAGATGAGGGGAAGGGGGGGGAATTTGTAGGAGGTTGTGAATAGATTGGTGGTTTTTTTGTTGGTGGGGTAAAAGTGGTATAGGGAAGAGAGGGGGATAGGGGATTAGGGGGGGGGGGGAGTGGGTGAGGTAGGGGGGGGGGTGTAGGGGATGGGGAAATGTAAGTAAGGGAGGATTGAGAATTGGTGTATATGTATATTGGGGTGTAGTTAAAGGGTAAGATAGTTGATGAATTTTGGGGTGTAATATTGGTGTGGATGTTATTAGGGGAAGGATTTAAGGGGAAGGAGAGAGGATTTATGGAGAAATTAAAAAATTTATAAAAAGGTGGGGTGGGGAAGTAAGTTGGTTGTGGAGGGTATTTTTTGTGAGAGAGGATTTGTTGGGGGTATTTGGACGATGGTGTGTTTGGGTTTGTTTAATGTTTAGGGGGGGGTAGTGAAGAATAAGGGTGTTGGGGGTGAGTGTAGGTTAGAGTTGTTGGTGAGAGGGGGGTTATATTGGGTTGGGTAGGATGGAGTGTTGGGGGGATGTAGTTAGAGGAAGAAGAAGTGGAGGGATTGGGAGGAGGGTGGGGAAGTTAGAGAGGGATGTTGATTGGGGATGGTGTTTTGGGTGGTTTGTTGAAGTATTTAGAAGGATGGGTTGGGTTTGTGGGAGGGATGATGGGTATTGGATTTTGTATTATGGTAATGGAAGTAGGTGGGTATTAAAAGGGGGGTGTATAAAAGGTTTATGTTTGGATTTTTTAGAGGATTATATGTAATGTTAGATCGGAGGTGTGAGGGGGGATTGATTATGGGGGGGATGGTGATGGGGGGGTGTAGGGTAATGAAGGTGGGGGGATTGGGTTTGATGTGGAGGGATGGTTTTGATGTGTGGGTGGTGAGGGGGGGGTTTGTGGGGTGTGGGAGTGGAGTTGAGGTTAGGAGTTGTAAGGGTTGTGAAAGGATAGTAGGGGATAATTATGGATATTATGGGTGGGGTTTGTTGATTGAAAGTGTTTGGGGATTTGTGAGGATTTTGGGGAAGTGGTTTTGTTATTGGTTTTGGTGAAGTTTATGATGTTTTTGGATTATTAGGGAGGAGTGTTTTTTGGTGAAAGTTTTATAGGGGTATTAGGTGGTTTGAGGGTTGGGGGGGGGTTTTTTGTTTGTTTGGGGGGGGGGGAGTGTGGGGGGAATTGGGTGTTTGGGGTGAATTTAAGGTAAGGTGTGTGTGTTGGGGGTGGTGGGGGGGGGTAGAATTGTTGGGGTTGTTTGTAGTTGGGAGGGTGGTTTGGGTAATTGATGATTTAGATTTTGTAAGTGGTTAGGTGTAGAGGGGGGTTGTATGGAAGGTTTGGGGGGGGAGGTAAGTAAGTGTAAAGAGGGTGTGTTTATTTGATAGGAGGGTTGTGGGGTATTGTAATATAGTTTGGGGGTGTAGGGGGGGGGGGGGGTTGGTTGGGGGACAAATGTTGAGGTGGATTGAGTGTGGAAGTATTTTGGGAGGGATGGAAAGAGTGGTGTTGGGGGGAGTTTGGGGGGGGTTTTTTTGGTAGAGATATGGTAGAGTATGGGTAAGGGTGAGGATTTTATGAGAGGAGAATGGGGGTTTGTTTGTTGGGGAAGGTTTTGGTGATTATTTTGGGGTTGGTGAGTGTATAAGTGGAGTGGTATATTTTTTGGGAATGATGTGAGTGCTTGTGAGAGTGTGTTGAATAGAAGGTTGAGTATTTAGATGTGGGGATACGTAGTAAAGAGGTGTGATAATTTGTTGTCGTAGACGTAGTTATGGGGGTGAAAGTTGAGTCAAGATGTTGTTAAAATGGTATGAATGTTGTGTTACAAGGATAAGATTAAGTAGATTGAGTTGGTGATTTTTGAATGTAGTAGTAAATATTTTGTAGGGTAGTGAAGTGAGTTGGTTATATGGTGTATGAAAGTGAGATAGAGAGAGAGATATAGAGATAGTAGACAGACATTGTCGTGGTGGTATTACTAGACAGTGATGGTAAGTTGGTTTGTTGAGGAACAAATTGTTTGATGTAAGTATGGCTGTGATAGGATTAGGGGGGGGGGTGAGTGGGTTGATGGGTAGTTGGGTTAGGGTGGGATGGTGGATTACCTAAATTTCGCAGTTGAGACAAAGTCAAAGTAAATTGTGTGTGTATATTATGTAGATTTTTGATTGAATTTGGGGGGAGTAATGTGATTGGGTTGTGATGGGTTAGGGTTATGGGAAATTTGTAAAGAAGATAGTAGATTAGAGGGAAAAATATATAAAAGAGAGTATAATTTGGTTTAGGTGTATATGTGGATGGATGGTTTGGTAGGACTATGGACAACGATGGTGTGTGTTGGTTTGGTTTAAATTTAGGGTAGTGAAAATAAGTTTAGGGTGGAACTAGTATTATATTTTTATTTATAGGTATAATTGGTTTGGTCTATGTAGTTATAGGGCTTTAGGTTATAGGGAAGAGGGACATAGAGATATGGCTTGAGTTTGTATTGGAAGGTTATAGAGGGGTGTTGCTTGGTAGTTTAATTTTTGGGTGTTTAGTTAAGGTTTAGAAGGATGTATGGGGTTTGTGTGAGGATTAATGGTATTGGATTTGTATTAGGTGTAATGGAGATTAGGTTGTGGATTATAATTCAAAAGGTTTTATGTTTTGGGAGATTTTTCAGGATTATATGAGATGGTTTAGAGGTATATTTGGTTTGTATTAATTGGATTTGGGTAAGAGGTGATTTGTGTCGTTTGAATTAAGAAGTTGGGGGGATGGTTTGATGTTGGAGTGATGGTTAAGAGGTTTGTGGGGTGTGTAAGTGGGATTGGTGGGGTGTTAGGGATTAGTTAGTTAAGTGTAGGTTTGTGAAAGTATTTAGGGGTAATTTATATTATTGGTGGGGTAGTTTGATTGGAAGTGTATTGGGATAGGGGGTGGTGAGGATTTTGGGGAGTATTGTGTTATTTTTTTGTGATAAGGGTTATATGTTTAAGGATGTATGGAAGGTAAGGAGATGTTTTTTTTTGTGAAAGTTTATATGGGGGTATAAGTTGTTTAGGGAGGATTATGGGTTTTGTTAGGTTTGGGGGGGAGAGTGGGGGGGAAAGGGTATTGGGTGGAGGTTTACGAAGGTGGGTGTGTTGTGGTGGTGGGGGGGTAGATGTAGGGTTGTTTTTAGGGGTGAGTGGGTTTTGATTAATTGATGATTTAGGGATTTTGTATTTTTAGTGTGATAGTTTATGGTAGGGGTTGGGGGGAGTGAAGTAGTGTAGAAGGTGTGTATGAGTTTGATTGGAGGGGTTGGGTGATTTATTTAGAGTTTGGGGGTGTTGAGGGGGTTTGGGTGGGGTTGGTTATGGGAATAATGTTGAGGGGGATGGAGGTTGAAGATTTAGGAGTGTATGGGTGAGAAAGGGTGGTGATTGGGAGTTTGGGGGGGTTGTTTGTTAGAGATTTTGTGTATAGGTTGGGGTAAGGGTGTGAGATTTTAGGGGAGAGAGATGTTTGTTTTGTGTGGGGGGAAGGTTTGGGGATTTGTGGTGGTTTGGGGAAGTGTATAATTTGAAGTGGTATATAGGTTTTTGTGTGGATTGATTGAGTGATTTAGAGATTGTTGGGGGATTGAGTGTGTGAGTTTTGAGTGGGGAATAGAGTAATAGTTGGGGTAATTTGTGTAATTAGGAATGATTGTTTTGTTTGAGATTGTGTGGTATTGGGGGGGTATTATTGGTGGGGTTATTTTTAAGGGGTTGGGTTGAGTGGGTGGTTATTTTGTGATGGAGGTGTTAGGAATAGATTTTTGAGTGGAGTAGGAATTGAGGTTTTTATTTGGGTGTTTGAAAGTGAGTGAGAGATAGAGAGAGAGAGATGAAAAATTTGTAGGGGGGTTTTAAAATGTGGGTTGTTGGTTGTGGGTTGTAAAAGTGGGGGTTGATAGTTAAGTAGGAGGGGAAAGGGGTGCTTAGGGTTGTTGGATTTGGAGATTGTCTGTGGTATGTTTTTGTATGTAATTAATGGGAGGATGATACGGACTTGTATATTTAACATTTGGGGTTGTAGTAATACGAAACGTAAGTATATGAATTTGGTGTACATATGGTGTGTTGTGGAAGTTTAAGTTATAAGAATATCAGGGAAGTGTGAGAGTAGATACAAGATGAAAATAATTTAATATCAAAGGGTGATATGTTTGTAGTGTGCGGTAATATTTGGCGGATGGTTTGGGGGTTGTATTCTTAATATTTTTGAGTTGTATTTTATTTAAGTTAGGTATGAAGAATAAGATATGAGTGGGCGTAGGTGTAGAGGTTTGGTATGAGGTGGATAATGGTAGGTAGGATTTAGTGTTTTGGTATTCTTAGGTTATGAGAAGTTAACAAGGAGGATTGGGATTAGGGGGTGGAGGGAATATATAGATGTTTTATAGTAAGGTATATTGTGGGTTGGTTAGGATATGTTTATAAGGGAATGGTTGGTTTGTGGAGGGGATTCTGGAATTTGTCTTTTGTATACTGTGTAAAGGAGATTATGTGTTATTATAAGTTATTAAAAATATATGTTTGATTTTGAAGAGGTGAATCTATGTGATGGTTTTGAGAGATATTGGTTGTAGGTATGTAATTATTTGGTAATGGATGTGGATGGGTGTAGGGTGTAATTAAGGGGGGGGTTGGGGATGGGTTATATTGGAGGGATTGTATAGAGTGGTTTGGGTGTATTGGTTTGTGGGGGGGTGTTGGGATTAGGTGTGTAGGGTTAGGAGTTGTGATTGTTGTGAAAGGTAGTAGATAATTTATATTATTTGTGGGTTTGTTGATGTGGAAGTGTAGATGGGGGATTTGTGAGGATTATGGAGTGGGTTTGTGTTTTTTTTGGTAATTAATGATGTTCTGGAGGTGGTATGGGAATGATGTTTTATGTGAAATGTTATATGGGGTGTATTAGTTGTTTAGGAGTTGCAATGGGGGGTAGTTTTGGTAAGTGTTTTGGCAGGTGAGGTGACAAGTGTAAATTTGGGGAGTCGAAATAACCGACTTATGAATATGTATTGATTTGGTACGTCATGAATTTTAATGAAAAGACTGTGAATGCGGTATTTAAATCGGACCAATCATCAAACGATCAAGAATACCGTATGTAAACGTATGAGCTCTCGAAGAGATGTACTTGAATTTTGTCTGAGCCTAGCTATACGTCTCTGTGATATAGGACTAAGATCACTTCTTGGGAATTGAGCAAGGTACAACTCTAAAGGGGTGGGGATAGGTCTGTGGGTGGGTTGGTGTTTGAATTAGACTGGGGGGCCACCATAATCTTTTCAGTGCTTAGGGCCTCTAAAGGTCTTTATGCGGCCCTGTTTATAAGTTTTCTAAATGTGGTAATGAAAATGACTCTCAAATTTACACTGTAAGTTTACCTTGTATCTTCAAAACTTTTCTCTGCGCAGGGTATATAAATATTTGTCCTTAAAGTTTTCAAATAGATTGAATTTTCTATACACCTATTCTATGACACAAGAAAAGTTTCAATGCATTCTATCAATAGCTCTATATATGGCAAATCGTAGAGCTAAAATCTGATGTTTCAACGTCGACGCACTATTTGACCAAATATGACGACGCGAGATCAAGGGTGATAAATAATCTTCAATAATTTTACAATTGACAACATTTTGTGATCAAGGGAACCGAAGGTGGAATCGAGGGTATTTAGCAATATTTGCATTCGATACGCCACTAAAAGAATTTACTTCCTTCGAAATAACAAGAGTTATAAATCCGCGTATCTATCTCTCTCTCTCTCTCTCAGTCGCCGCCAAATACTTGTCTGAATAACCACTCAGGTGATTGAAAGAATTAATGATGGATTACCCCTATTGTTAATCAATGTTCCGTCTGGCTGTGCACGTGCAACTTGTTGTGTGTCTATTTATGCATGGCTGATGTACTGTTCATTGTCATACCTACCATTCGCAGTAGCGCCAAGGGACACATACACAATTTTGATGACGAAAACTGACGTCATTAAGTGCAGTCAAAATGTATACCAGAGCATTTGTATATTCAGGTAACGGAACTGGCCGTCAAGACCTGGCCGTTCTCTTCGTCAACGCTGCCCCCAAACACGCCCGATCTAGGCGGACCTAATTATATGCGTATACAAATATGTCTGCTTCAAAGGGAAGGACAAATTCCTCATTAGATAGAAGTTAAAGAAACCAGGAACTGGACTATCCGCCACCGAAAAGGTGAGTCGGACGTAGACTCTTAATATTAGTCTTGAGCACAATTAATTTACGTCATTCGATAATGTGTCATACGTAACTCGGTCCTTTCGCCCATTCGGCGAATTGCATTCTGTTTAGTTCCGGAAGCTCTCGTTGATAATCAAGTCGATTACAAAAGGTTGGTAATTAAATGAACCTGTAAACTCCTGTCAGGGAATGTAAATATTGCGTTCATCAGTGACAATTCAAAAGACAACGATTACCATTCTCTACTTAGTAGCAGACACCGAGACCCGCCGAAACAGTAAATTCAAAAGACGCTGTCAACACAGAGCATGAAAAGCGTGCACTTCTTATACTTTATTCAAATGGGACCGCATTATGCATTGATACGTTATCCATGCCGATTTGTCATTTAAATCAGATTTCTTTCATTAAACTCGATTATATTTGATATTCATTGTGAAATGAGTTTGTATATTTCAGAGCGAGAGCTTGAGACTGTCTAATAGCTTTAATATCGCCTTACGACTTGCAGCCAAAGCACAACATTTATTTTGAAGAGAATCAGATTCCCTATACGAATTGCAAGATGATCTTCAGAAGATTTTCTATGAAATATACAAGAAAAAGTATCCGAACATGCATAAGAATTCGAGGACATTGTTCCTTGCGATAAAAAAGATCCCTGAAACACATGTGTGACAACGGAATGAAACGTTCTTAAAGGTTGGAAGAAGAAATTAAAGTTGTTTGCTGCTGATGGTGGCCCATGTACAAATTGTGAGTCTGAAACCGACTTATAGGTATTATGAATATGTATTGATTTGGTACGTCATGAATTTTAATGAAAAGACTGTGAATGCGGTATTTAAATCGGACCAATCATCAAACGTTCAAGAATACCGTATGTAAACGTATGAGCTCTGGAAGACATGTACTTGAATTTTGTCTGAGCCTAGCTATACGTCTCTGTGATATAGGACTAAGGTCACTTCTTGGGATTTGAGCAAGGTACCACTCTAAAGGGGTGGGGATAGGTTTGTGGGTGGGTGGGTGTTTGAATTAGATTGGGGGGCCACCATAATCTTTTCAGTGCTTAGGGCCTCTAAAGGTCTTTATGCGGCCCTGTTTATAAGTTTTCTAAATGTGGTAATGAAAATGACTCTCAAATTTGCACTGTAAGTTTACCTTGTATCTTCAAAACTTTTCTCTGCGCAGGGTATATAAATATTTGTCCTTAAAGTTTTCAAATAGATTGAATTTTCTATTCACCTATTCTATGACACAAGAAAAGTTTCCATGCATTCTATCAATAGCTCCATGTATGGCAAATCGTAGAGCTAAAATCAGATGTTTCAACGTCGACGCACTGTTTGACCAAATATGACGACACGAGATCAAGGGTGATAAATAATCTTCAATAATTTTACAATTGACAACATTTTGTGATCAAGGGAACCGAAGGTGGAATCGAGTCTATTTAGCAATATTTGCATTCGATACGCCACTAAAAGAATTTACTTCCTTCGAAATAACAAGAGTTATAAATCCGCGTATCTCTCTCTCTCTCTCTCTCTCTCAGTCGCCGCCAAATACTTGTTTGAATAACCACTCAGGTGATTGAAAGAATTAATGATGGATTACCCCTATTGTTAATTAATGTTCCGTCTGGCTGTGCACGTGCAACTTGTTGTGTGTCTATTTATGCATGGCTGGTGTACTTACTGTTCATTGTCATACCTACCATTCGCAGTAGCGCCAAGGGACACATACACAATTTTGATGACGAAAACTGACGTCATTAAGTGCAGTCAAAATGTATACCAGAGCATTTGTATATTCAGGTAACGGAACTGGCCGTCAAGACCTGGCCGTTCTCTTCGTCAACGCTGCCCCCAAACACGCCCGATCTAGGCGGACCTAATTATATGCGTATACAAATATGTCTGCTTGAAAGGGAAGGACAAATTCCTCATTAGATAGAAGTTAAAGAAACCAGGAACTGGACTATCCGCCACCGAAAAGGTGAGTCGGACGTAGACTCTTAATATTAGTCTTGAGCACAATTAATTTACGTCATTCGATAATGTGTCATACGTAACTCGGTCCTTTCGCCCATTCGGCGAATTGCATTCTGTTTAGTTCCGGAAGCTCTCGTTGATAATCAAGTCGATTACAAAAGGTTGGTAATTAAATGAACCTGTAAACTCCTGTCAGGGAATGTAAATATTGCGTTCATCAGTGACAATTCAAAAGACAACGATTACCATTCTCTACTTAGTAGCAGACACCGAGACCCGCCGAAACAGTAAATTCAAAAGACGCTGTCAACACAGAGCATGAAAAGCGTGCACTTTTAATACTTCATTCAAATGGGACCGCATTATGCATTGATACGTTATCCATGCCGATTTGTCATTTAAATCAGATTTCTTTCATTAAACTCGATTATATTTGATATTCATTGTGAAATGAGTTTGTATATTTCAGAGCGAGAGCTTGAGACTGTCTAATAGCTTTAATATCGCCTTACGACTTGCAGCCAAAGCACAACATTTATTTTGAAGATAATCAGATTCCCTATACGAATTGCAAGATGATCTTCAGAAGATTTTCTATGAAATATACAAGAAAAAGTATCCGAACATGCATAAGAATTCGAGGACATTCTTCCTTGCGATAAAAAAAGATCCCTGAAACACATGTGTGACAACGGAATGAAACGTTCTTAAAGGTTGGAAGAAGAAATTAAAGTTGTTTGCTGCTGATGGTGGCCCATGTACAAATTGTGAGTCTGAAACCGACTTATAGGTATTATGAATATGTATTGATTTGGTACGTCATGAATTTTAATGAAAAGACTGTGAATGCGGTATTTAAATCGGACCAATCATCAAACGATCAAGAATACCGTATGTAAACGTATGAGCTCTGGAAGAGATGTACTTGAATTTTGTCTGAGCCTAGCTATACGTCGCTGTGATATAGGACTAAGATCACTTCTTGGGATTTGAGCAAGGTACCACTCTAAAGGGGTGGGGATAGGTCTGTGGGTGGGTGGGTGTTTGAATTAGATTGGGGGGCCACCATAATCTTTTCAGTGCTTAGGGCCTCTAAAGGTCTTTATGCGGCCCTGTTTATAAGTTTTCTAAATGTGGTAATGAAAATGACTCTCAAATTTGCACTGTAAGTTTACCTTGTATCTTCAAAACTTTTCTCTGCGCAGGGTATATAAATATTTGTCCTTAAAGTTTTCAAATAGATTGAATTTTCTATTCACCTATTCTATGACACAAGAAAAGTTTCCATGCATTCTATCAATAGCTCTATATATGGCAAATCGTAGAGCTAAAATCAGATGTTTCAACGTCGACGCACTGTTTGACCAAATATGACGACACGAGATCAAGGGTGATAAATAATCTTCAATAATTTTACAATTGACAACATTTTGTGATCAAGGGAACCGAAGGTGGAATCGAGGGTATTTAGCAATATTTGCATTCGATACGCCACTAAAAGAATTTACTTCCTTCGAAATAACAAGAGTTATAAATCCGCGTATCTATCTCTCTCTCTCTCTCTCAGTCGCCGCCAAATACTTGTTTGAATAACCACTCAGGTGATTGAAAGAATTAATGATGGATTACCCCTATTGTTAATCAATGTTCCGTCTGGCTGTGCACGTGCAACTTGTTGTGTGTCTATTTATGCATGGCTGATGTACTGTTCATTGTCATACCTACCATTCGCAGTAGCGCCAAGGGACACATACACAATTTTGATGACGAAAACTGACGTCATTAAGTGCAGTCAAAATGTATACCAGAGCATTTGTATATTCAGGTAACGGAACTGGCCGTCAAGACCTGGCCGTTCTCTTCGTCAACGCTGCCCCCAAACACGCCCGATGTAGGCGGACCTAATTATATGCGTATACAAATATGTCTGCTTCAAAGGGAAGGACAAATTCCGCATTAGATAGAAGTTAAAGAAACCAGGAACTGGACTATCCGCCACCGAAAAGGTGAGTCGGACGTAGACTCTTAATATTAGTCTTGAGCACAATTAATTTACGTCATTCGATAATGTGTCATACGTAACTCGGTCCTTTCGCCCATTCGGCGAATTGCATTCTGTTTAGTTCCGGAAGCTCTCGTTGATAATCAAGTCGATTACAAAAGGTTGGTAATTAAATGAACCTGTAAACTCCTGTCAGGGAATGTAAATATTGCGTTCATCAGTGACAATTCAAAAGACAACGATTACCATTCTCTACTTAGTAGCAGACACCGAGACCCGCCGAAACAGTAAATTCAAAAGACGCTGTCAACACAGAGCATGAAAAGCGTGCACTTTTAATACTTCATTCAAATGGGACCGCATTATGCATTGATACGTTATCCATGCCGATTTGTCATTTAAATCAGATTTCTTTCATTAAACTCGATTATATTTGATATTCATTGTGAAATGAGTTTGTATATTTCAGAGCGAGAGCTTGAGACTGTCTAATAGCTTTAATATCGCCTTACGACTTGCAGCCAAAGCACAACATTTATTTTGAAGATAATCAGATTCCCTATACGAATTGCAAGATGATCTTCAGAAGATTTTCTATGAAATATACAAGAAAAAGTATCCGAACATGCATAAGAATTCGAGGACATTCTTCCTTGCGATAAAAAAAGATCCCTGAAACACATGTGTGACAACGGAATGAAACGTTCTTAAAGGTTGGAAGAAGAAATTAAAGTTGTTTGCTGCTGATGGTGGCCCATGTACAAATTGTGAGTCTGAAACCGACTTATAGGTATTATGAATATGTATTGATTTGGTACGTCATGAATTTTAATGAAAAGACTGTGAATGCGGTATTTAAATCGGACCAATCATCAAACGATCAAGAATACCGTATGTAAACGTATGAGCTCTGGAAGAGATGTACTTGAATTTTGTCTGAGCCTAGCTATACGTCTCTGTGATATAGGACTAAGATCACTTCTTGGGATTTGAGCAAGGTACCACTCTAAAGGGGTGGGGATAGGTCTGTGGGTGGGTGGGTGTTTGAATTAGATTGGGGGGCCACCATAATCTTTTCAGTGCTTAGGGCCTCTAAAGGTCTTTATGCGGCCCTGTTTATAAGTTTTCTAAATGTGGTAATGAAAATGACTCTCAAATTTACACTGTAAGTTTACCTTGTATCTTCAAAACTTTTCTCTGCGCAGGGTATATAAATATTTGTCCTTAAAGTTTTCAAATAGATTGAATTTTCTATACACCTATTCTATGACACAAGAAAAGTTTCCATGCATTCTATCAATAGCTCTATATATGGCAAATCGTAGAGCTAAAATCTGATGTTTCAACGTCGACGCACTGTTTGACCAAATATGACGACGCGAGATCAAGGGTGATAAATAATCTTCAATAATTTTACAATTGACAACATTTTGTGATCAAGGGAACCGAAGGTGGAATCGAGGGTGTTTAGCAATATTTGCATTCGATATGCCACTAAAAGAATTTACTTCCTTCGAAATAACAAGAGTTATAAATCCGCGTATCTATCTCTCTCTCTCTCTCGCAGTCGCCGCCAAATACTTGTCTGAATAACCACTCAGGTGATTGAAAGAATTAATGATGTATTACCCCTATTGTTAATCAATGTTCCGTCTGGCTGTGCACGTGCAACTTGTTGTGTGTCTATTTATGCATGACTGATGTACTGTTCATTGTCATACCTACCATTCGCAGTAGCGCCAAGGGACACATACACAATTTTGATGACGAAAACTGACGTCACTAAGTGCAGTCAAAATGTATACCAGAGCATTTGTATATTCAGGTAACGGAACTGGCCGTCAAGACCTGGCCGTTCTCTTCGTCAACGCTGCCCCCAAACACGCCCGATGTAGGCGGACCTAATTATATGCGTATACAAATATGTCTGCTTCAAAGGGAAGGACAAATTCCGCATTAGATAGAAGTTAAAGAAACCAGGAACTGGACTATCCGCCACCGAAAAGGTGAGTCGGACGTAGACTCTTAATATTAGTCTTGAGCACAATTAATTTACGTCATTCGATAATGTGTCATACGTAACTCGGTCCTTTCGCCCATTCGGCGAATTGCATTCTGTTTAGTTCCGGAAGCTCTCGTTGATAATCAAGTCGATTACAAAAGGTTGGTAATTAAATGAACCTGTAAACTCCTGTCAGGGAATGTAAATATTGCGTTCATCAGTGACAATTCAAAAGACAACGATTACCATTCTCTACTTAGTAGCAGACACCGAGACCCGCCGAAACAGTAAATTCAAAAGACGCTGTCAACACAGAGCATGAAAAGCGTGCACTTTTAATACTTCATTCAAATGGGACCGCATTATGCATTGATACGTTATCCATGCCGATTTGTCATTTAAATCAGATTTCTTTCATTAAACTCGATTATATTTGATATTCATTGTGAAATGAGTTTGTATATTTCAGAGCGAGAGCTTGAGACTGTCTAATAGCTTTAATATCGCCTTACGACTTGCAGCCAAAGCACAACATTTATTTTGAAGAGAATCAGATTCCCTATACGAATTGCAAGATGATCTTCAGAAGATTTTCTATGAAATATACAAGAAAAAGTATCCGAACATGCATAAGAATTCGAGGACATTCTTCCTTGCGATAAAAAAGATCCCTGAAACACATGTGTGACAACGGAATGAAACGTTCTTAAAGGTTGGAAGAAGAAATTAAAGTTGTTTGCTGCTGATGGTGGCCCATGTACAAATTGTGAGTCTGAAACCGACTTATAGGTATTATGAATATGTATTGATTTGGTACGTCATGAATTTTAATGAAAAGACTGTGAATGCGGTATTTAAATCGGACCAATCATCAAACGTTCAAGAATACCGTATGTAAACGTATGAGCTCTGGAAGACATGTACTTGAATTTTGTCTGAGCCTAGCTATACGTCTCTGTGATATAGGACTAAGATCACTTCTTGGGAATTGAGCAAGGTACCACTCTAAAGGGGTGGGGATAGGTCTGTGGGTGGGTGGGTGTTTGAATTAGATTGGGGGGCCACCATAATCTTTTCAGTGCTTAGGGCCTCTAAAGGTCTTTATGCGGCCCTGTTTATAAGTTTTCTAAATGTGGTAATGAAAATGACTCTCAAATTTACACTGTAAGTTTACCTTGTATCTTCAAAACTTTTCTCTGCGCAGGGTATATAAATATTTGTCCTTAAAGTTTTCAAATAGATTGAATTTTCTATTCACCTATTCTATGACACAAGAAAAGTTTCCATGCATTCTATCAATAGCTCTATATATGGCAAATCGTAGAGCTAAAATCTGATGTTTCAACGTCGACGCACTGTTTGACCAAATATGACGACGCGAGATCAAGGGTGATAAATAATCTTCAATAATTTTACAATTGACAACATTTTGTGATCAAGGGAACCGAAGGTGGAATCGAGGGTATTTAGCAATATTTGCATTCGATACGCCACTAAAAGAATTTACTTCCTTCGAAATAACAAGAGTTATAAATCCGCGTATCTATCTCTCTCTCTCTCTCTCAGTCGCCGCCAAATACTTGTTTGAATAACCACTCAGGTGATTGAAAGAATTAATGATGGATTACCCCTATTGTTAATCAATGTTCCGTCTGGCTGTGCACGTGCAACTTGTTGTGTGTCTATTTATGCATGGCTGATGTACTGTTCATTGTCATACCTACCATTCGCAGTAGCGCCAAGGGACACATACACAATTTTGATGACGAAAACTGACGTCATTAAGTGCAGTCAAAATGTATACCAGAGCATTTGTATATTCAGGTAACGGAACTGGCCGTCAAGACCTGGCCGTTCTCTTCGTCAACGCTGCCCCCAAACACGCCCGATCTAGGCGGACCTAATTATATGCGTATACAAATATGTCTGCTTCAAAGGGAAGGACAAATTCCTCATTAGATAGAAGTTAAAGAAACCAGGAACTGGACTATCCGCCACCGAAAAGGTGAGTCGGACGTAGACTCTTAATATTAGTCTTGAGCACAATTAATTTACGTCATTCGATAATGTGTCATACGTAACTCGGTCCTTTCGCCCATTCGGCGAATTGCATTCTGTTTAGTTCCGGAAGCTCTCGTTGATAATCAAGTCGATTACAAAAGGTTGGTAATTAAATGAACCTGTAAACTCCTGTCAGGGAATGTAAATATTGCGTTCATCAGTGACAATTCAAAAGACAACGATTACCATTCTCTACTTAGTAGCAGACACCGAGACCCGCCGAAACAGTAAATTCAAAAGACGCTGTCAACACAGAGCATGAAAAGCGTGCACTTTTAATACTTCATTCAAATGGGACCGCATTATGCATTGATACGTTATCCATGCCGATTTGTCATTTAAATCAGATTTCTTTCATTAAACTCGATTATATTTGATATTCATTGTGAAATGAGTTTGTATATTTCAGAGCGAGAGCTTGAGACTGTCTAATAGCTTTAATATCGCCTTACGACTTGCAGCCAAAGCACAACATTTATTTTGAAGAGAATCAGATTCCCTATACGAATTGCAAGATGATCTTCAGAAGATTTTCTATGAAATATACAAGAAAAAGTATCCGAACATGCATAAGAATTCGAGGACATTCTTCCTTGCGATAAAAAAAGATCCCTGAAACACATGTGTGACAACGGAATGAAACGTTCTTAAAGGTTGGAAGAAGAAATTAAAGTTGTTTGCTGCTGATGGTGGCCCATGTACAAATTGTGAGTCTGAAACCGACTTATAGGTATTATGAATATGTATTGATTTGGTACGTCATGAATTTTAATGAAAAGACTGTGAATGCGGTATTTAAATCGGACCAATCATCAAACGTTCAAGAATACCGTATGTAAACGTATGAGCTCTGGAAGACATGTACTTGAATTTTGTCTGAGCCTAGCTATACGTCTCTGTGATATAGGACTAAGATCACTTCTTGGGATTTGAGCAAGGTACCACTCTAAAGGGGTGGGGATAGGTCTGTGGGTGGGTGGGTGTTTGAATTAGATTGGGGGGCCACCATAATCTTTTCAGTGCTTAGGGCCTCTAAAGGTCTTTATGCGGCCCTGTTTATAAGTTTTCTAAATGTGGTAATGAAAATGACTCTCAAATTTGCACTGTAAGTTTACCTTGTATCTTCAAAACTTTTCTCTGCGCAGGGTATATAAATATTTGTCCTTAAAGTTTTCAAATAGATTGAATTTTCTATTCACCTATTCTATGACACAAGAAAAGTTTCCATGCATTCTATCAATAGCTCTATATATGGCAAATCGTAGAGCTAAAATCAGATGTTTCAACGTCGACGCACTGTTTGACCAAATATGACGACGCGAGATCAAGGGTGATAAATAATCTTCAATAATTTTACAATTGACAACATTTTGTGATCAAGGGAACCGAAGGTGGAATCGAGGGTATTTAGCAATATTTGCATTCGATACGCCACTAAAAGAATTTACTTCCTTCGAAATAACAAGAGTTATAAATCCGCGTATCTATCTCTCTCTCTCTCTCGCAGTCGCCGCCAAATACTTGTTTGAATAACCACTCAGGTGATTGAAAGAATTAATGATGGATTACCCCTATTGTTAATCAATGTTCCGTCTGGCTGTGCACGTGCAACTTGTTGTGTGTCTATTTATGCATGGCTGATGTACTGTTCATTGTCATACCTACCATTCGCAGTAGCGCCAAGGGACACATACACAATTTTGATGACGAAAACTGACGTCATTAAGTGCAGTCAAAATGTATACCAGAGCATTTGTATATTCAGGTAACGGAACTGGCCGTCAAGACCTGGCCGTTCTCTTCGTCAACGCTGCCCCCAAACACGCCCGATCTAGGCGGACCTAATTATATGCGTATACAAATATGTCTGCTTCAAAGGGAAGGACAAATTCCTCATTAGATAGAAGTTAAAGAAACCAGGAACTGGACTATCCGCCACCGAAAAGGTGAGTCGGACGTAGACTCTTAATATTAGTCTTGAGCACAATTAATTTACGTCATTCGATAATGTGTCATACGTAACTCGGTCCTTTCGCCCATTCGGCGAATTGCATTCTGTTTAGTTCCGGAAGCTCTCGTTGATAATCAAGTCGATTACAAAAGGTTGGTAATTAAATGAACCTGTAAACTCCTGTCAGGGAATGTAAATATTGCGTTCATCAGTGACAATTCAAAAGACAACGATTACCATTCTCTACTTAGTAGCAGACACCGAGACCCGCCGAAACAGTAAATTCAAAAGACGCTGTCAACACAGAGCATGAAAAGCGTGCACTTTTAATACTTCATTCAAATGGGACCGCATTATGCATTGATACGTTATCCATGCCGATTTGTCATTTAAATCAGATTTCTTTCATTAAACTCGATTATATTTGATATTCATTGTGAAATGAGTTTGTATATTTCAGAGCGAGAGCTTGAGACTGTCTAATAGCTTTAATATCGCCTTACGACTTGCAGCCAAAGCACAACATTTATTTTGAAGAGAATCAGATTCCCTATACGAATTGCAAGATGATCTTCAGAAGATTTTCTATGAAATATACAAGAAAAAGTATCCGAACATGCATAAGAATTCGAGGACATTGTTCCTTGCGATAAAAAAGATCCCTGAAACACATGTGTGACAACGGAATGAAACGTTCTTAAAGGTTGGAAGAAGAAATTAAAGTTGTTTGCTGCTGATGGTGGCCCATGTACAAATTGTGAGTCTGAAACCGACTTATAGGTATTATGAATATGTATTGATTTGGTACGTCATGAATTTTAATGAAAAGACTGTGAATGCGGTATTTAAATCGGACCAATCATCAAACGATCAAGAATACCGTATGTAAACGTATGAGCTCTGGAAGAGATGTACTTGAATTTTGTCTGAGCCTAGCTATACGTCTCTGTGATATAGGACTAAGATCACTTCTTGGGATTTGAGCAAGGTACCACTCTAAAGGGGTGGGGATAGGTCTGTGGGTGGGTGGGTGTTTGAATTAGATTGGGGGGCCACCATAATCTTTTCAGTGCTTAGGGCCTCTAAAGGTCTTTATGCGGCCCTGTTTATAAGTTTTCTAAATGTGGTAATGAAAATGACTCTCAAATTTACACTGTAAGTTTACCTTGTATCTTCAAAACTTTTCTCTGCGCAGGGTATATAAATATTTGTCCTTAAAGTTTTCAAATAGATTGAATTTTCTATTCACCTATTCTATGACACAAGAAAAGTTTCCATGCATTCTATCAATAGCTCTATATATGGCAAATCGTAGAGCTAAAATCAGATGTTTCAACGTCGACGCACTGTTTGACCAAATATGACGACGCGAGATCAAGGGTGATAAATAATCTTCAATAATTTTACAATTGACAACATTTTGTGATCAAGGGAACCGAAGGTGGAATCGAGGGTATTTAGCAATATTTGCATTCGATACGCCACTAAAAGAATTTACTTCCTTCGAAATAACAAGAGTTATAAATCCGCGTATCTATCTCTCTCTCTCTCTCTCAGTCGCCGCCAAATACTTGTTTGAATAACCACTCAGGTGATTGAAAGAATTAATGATGGATTACCCCTATTGTTAATC
The DNA here is from genome assembly GCA_029931535.1 of Margaritifera margaritifera. NCBI lineage: Eukaryota > Metazoa > Mollusca > Bivalvia > Unionida > Margaritiferidae > Margaritifera > Margaritifera margaritifera. The sequence goes on along the minus strand of JAQPZY010001652.1, from coordinate 6,892,706 downwards.
AATGTTCCGTCTGGCTGTGCACGTGCAACTTGTTGTGTGTCTATTTATGCATGGCTGATGTACTGTTCATTGTCATACCTACCATTCGCAGTAGCGCCAAGGGACACATACACAATTTTGATGACGAAACCTGACGTCATTAAGTGCAGTCAAAATGTATACCAGAGCATTTGTATATTCAGGTAACGGAACTGGCCGTCAAGACCTGGCCGTTCTCTTCGTCAACGCTGCCCCCAAACACGCCCGATGTAGGCGGACCTAATTATATGCGTATACAAATATGTCTGCTTCAAAGGGAAGGACAAATTCCGCATTAGATAGAAGTTAAAGAAACCAGGAACTGGACTATCCGCCACCGAAAAGGTGAGTCGGACGTAGACTCTTAATATTAGTCTTGAGCACAATTAATTTACGTCATTCGATAATGTGTCATACGTAACTCGGTCCTTTCGCCCATTCGGCGAATTGCATTCTGTTTAGTTCCGGAAGCTCTCGTTGATAATCAAGTCGATTACAAAAGGTTGGTAATTAAATGAACCTGTAAACTCCTGTCAGGGAATGTAAATATTGCGTTCATCAGTGACAATTCAAAAGACAACGATTACCATTCTCTACTTAGTAGCAGACACCGAGACCCGCCGAAACAGTAAATTCAAAAGACGCTGTCAACACAGAGCATGAAAAGCGTGCACTTTTAATACTTCATTCAAATGGGACCGCATTATGCATTGATACGTTATCCATGCCGATTTGTCATTTAAATCAGATTTCTTTCATTAAACTCGATTATATTTGATATTCATTGTGAAATGAGTTTGTATATTTCAGAGCGAGAGCTTGAGACTGTCTAATAGCTTTAATATCGCCTTACGACTTGCAGCCAAAGCACAACATTTATTTTGAAGAGAATCAGATTCCCTATACGAATTGCAAGATGATCTTCAGAAGATTTTCTATGAAATATACAAGAAAAAGTATCCGAACATGCATAAGAATTCGAGGACATTGTTCCTTGCGATAAAAAAGATCCCTGAAACACATGTGTGACAACGGAATGAAACGTTCTTAAAGGTTGGAAGAAGAAATTAAAGTTGTTTGCTGCTGATGGTGGCCCATGTACAAATTGTGAGTCTGAAACCGACTTATAGGTATTATGAATATGTATTGATTTGGTACGTCATGAATTTTAATGAAAAGACTGTGAATGCGGTATTTAAATCGGACCAATCATCAAACGTTCAAGAATACCGTATGTAAACGTATGAGCTCTGGAAGACATGTACTTGAATTTTGTCTGAGCCTAGCTATACGTCTCTGTGATATAGGACTAAGATCACTTCTTGGGAATTGAGCAAGGTACCACTCTAAAGGGGTGGGGATAGGTCTGTGGGTGGGTGGGTGTTTGAATTAGATTGGGGGGCCACCATAATCTTTTCAGTGCTTAGGGCCTCTAAAGGTCTTTATGCGGCCCTGTTTATAAGTTTTCTAAATGTGGTAATGAAAATGACTCTCAAATTTACACTGTAAGTTTACCTTGTATCTTCAAAACTTTTCTCTGCGCAGGGTATATAAATATTTGTCCTTAAAGTTTTCAAATAGATTGAATTTTCTATTCACCTATTCTATGACACAAGAAAAGTTTCCATGCATTCTATCAATAGCTCTATATATGGCAAATCGTAGAGCTAAAATCTGATGTTTCAACGTCGACGCACTGTTTGACCAAATATGACGACGCGAGATCAAGGGTGATAAATAATCTTCAATAATTTTACAATTGACAACATTTTGTGATCAAGGGAACCGAAGGTGGAATCGAGGGTATTTAGCAATATTTGCATTCGATACGCCACTAAAAGAATTTACTTCCTTCGAAATAACAAGAGTTATAAATCCGCGTATCTATCTCTCTCTCTCTCTCTCGCAGTCGCCGCCAAATACTTGTTTGAATAACCACTCAGGTGATTGAAAGAATTAATGATGGATTACCCCTATTGTTAATCAATGTTCCGTCTGGCTGTGCACGTGCAACTTGTTGTGTGTCTATTTATGCATGGCTGATGTACTGTTCATTGTCATACCTACCATTCGCAGTAGCGCCAAGGGACACATACACAATTTTGATGACGAAAACTGACGTCATTAAGTGCAGTCAAAATGTATACCAGAGCATTTGTATATTCAGGTAACGGAACTGGCCGTCAAGACCTGGCCGTTCTCTTCGTCAACGCTGCCCCCAAACACGCCCGATCTAGGCGGACCTAATTATATGCGTATACAAATATGTCTGCTTCAAAGGGAAGGACAAATTCCTCATTAGATAGAAGTTAAAGAAACCAGGAACTGGACTATCCGCCACCGAAAAGGTGAGTCGGACGTAGACTCTTAATATTAGTCTTGAGCACAATTAATTTACGTCATTCGATAATGTGTCATACGTAACTCGGTCCTTTCGCCCATTCGGCGAATTGCATTCTGTTTAGTTCCGGAAGCTCTCGTTGATAATCAAGTCGATTACAAAAGGTTGGTAATTAAATGAACCTGTAAACTCCTGTCAGGGAATGTAAATATTGCGTTCATCAGTGACAATTCAAAAGACAACGATTACCATTCTCTACTTAGTAGCAGACACCGAGACCCGCCGAAACAGTAAATTCAAAAGACGCTGTCAACACAGAGCATGAAAAGCGTGCACTTTTAATACTTCATTCAAATGGGACCGCATTATGCATTGATACGTTATCCATGCCGATTTGTCATTTAAATCAGATTTCTTTCATTAAACTCGATTATATTTGATATTCATTGTGAAATGAGTTTGTATATTTCAGAGCGAGAGCTTGAGACTGTCTAATAGCTTTAATATCGCCTTACGACTTGCAGCCAAAGCACAACATTTATTTTGAAGAGAATCAGATTCCCTATACGAATTGCAAGATGATCTTCAGAAGATTTTCTATGAAATATACAAGAAAAAGTATCCGAACATGCATAAGAATTCGAGGACATTGTTCCTTGCGATAAAAAAGATCCCTGAAACACATGTGTGACAACGGAATGAAACGTTCTTAAAGGTTGGAAGAAGAAATTAAAGTTGTTTGCTGCTGATGGTGGCCCATGTACAAATTGTGAGTCTGAAACCGACTTATAGGTATTATGAATATGTATTGATTTGGTACGTCATGAATTTTAATGAAAAGACTGTGAATGCGGTATTTAAATCGGACCAATCATCAAACGTTCAAGAATACCGTATGTAAACGTATGAGCTCTGGAAGACATGTACTTGAATTTTGTCTGAGCCTAGCTATACGTCTCTGTGATATAGGACTAAGATCACTTCTTGGGAATTGAGCAAGGTACAACTCTAAAGGGGTGGGGATAGGTCTGTGGGTGGGTTGGTGTTTGAATTAGACTGGGGGGCCACCATAATCTTTTCAGTGCTTAGGGCCTCTAAAGGTCTTTATGCGGCCCTGTTTATAAGTTTTCTAAATGTGGTAATGAAAATGACTCTCAAATTTACACTGTAAGTTTACCTTGTATCTTCAAAACTTTTCTCTGCGCAGGGTATATAAATATTTGTCCTTAAAGTTTTCAAATAGATTGAATTTTCTATTCACCTATTCTATGACACAAGAAAAGTTTCCATGCATTCTATCAATAGCTCTATATATGGCAAATCGTAGAGCTAAAATCTGATGTTTCAACGTCGACGCACTGTTTGACCAAATATGACGACACGAGATCAAGGGTGATAAATAATCTTCAATAATTTTACAATTGACAACATTTTGTGATCAAGGGAACCGAAGGTGGAATCGAGGGTATTTAGCAATATTTGCATTCGATACGCCACTAAAAGAATTTACTTCCTTCGAAATAACAAGAGTTATAAATCCGCGTATCTCTCTCTCTCTCTCTCTCTCTCAGTCGCCGCCAAATACTTGTTTGAATAACCACTCAGGTGATTGAAAGAATTAATGATGGATTACCCCTATTGTTAATCAATGTTCCGTCTGGCTGTGCACGTGCAACTTGTTGTGTGTCTATTTATGCATGGCTGATGTACTGTTCATTGTCATACCTACCATTCGCAGTAGCGCCAAGGGACACATACACAATTTTGATGACGAAAACTGACGTCATTAAGTGCAGTCAAAATGTATACCAGAGCATTTGTATATTCAGGTAACGGAACTGGCCGTCAAGACCTGGCCGTTCTCTTCGTCAACGCTGCCCCCAAACACGCCCGATGTAGGCGTACCTAATTATATGCGTATACAAATATGTCTACTTGAAAGGGAAGGACAAATTCCTCATTAGATAGAAGTTAAAGAAACCAGGAACTGGACTATCCGCCACCGAAAAGGTGAGTCGGACGTAGACTCTTAATATTAGTCTTGAGCACAATTAATTTACGTCATTCGATAATGTGTCATACGTAACTCGGTCCTTTCGCCCATTCGGCGAATTGCATTCTGTTTAGTTCCGGAAGCTCTCGTTGATAATCAAGTCGATTACAAAAGGTTGGTAATTAAATGAACCTGTAAACTCCTGTCAGGGAATGTAAATATTGCGTTCATCAGTGACAATTCAAAAGACAACGATTACCATTCTCTACTTAGTAGCAGACACCGAGACCCGCCGAAACAGTAAATTCAAAAGACGCTGTCAACACAGAGCATGAAAAGCGTGCACTTTTAATACTTCATTCAAATGGGACCGCATTATGCATTGATACGTTATCCATGCCGATTTGTCATTTAAATCAGATTTCTTTCATTAAACTCGATTATATTTGATATTCATTGTGAAATGAGTTTGTATATTTCAGAGCGAGAGCTTGAGACTGTCTAATAGCTTTAATATCGCCTTACGACTTGCAGCCAAAGCACAACATTTATTTTGAAGAGAATCAGATTCCCTATACGAATTGCAAGATGATCTTCAGAAGATTTCCTATGAAATATACAAGAAAAAGTATCCGAACATGCATAAGAATTCGAGGACATTGTTCCTTGCGATAAAAAAGATCCCTGAAACACATGTGTGACAACGGAATGAAACGTTCTTAAAGGTTGGAAGAAGAAATTAAAGTTGTTTGCTGCTGATGGTGGCCCATGTATAAATTGTGAGTCCGAAACCGACTTATAGGTATTATGAATATGTATTGATTTGGTACGTCATGAATTTTAATGAAAAGATTGTGAATGCGGTATTTAAATCGGATCAATCATCAAACGTTCAAGAATACCGTATGTAAACGTATGAGCTCTCGAAGAGATGTACTTGAATTTTGTCTGAGCCTAGCTATACGTCTCTGTGATATAGGACTAAGATCACTTCTTTGAATTGAGCAAGGTACCACTCTAAAGGGGTGGGGATAGGTCTGTGGGTGGGTGGGTGTTTGAATTAGATTGGGGGGCCACCATAATCTTTTCAGTGCTTAGGGCCTCTAAAGGTCTTTATGCGGCCCTGTTTATAAGTTTTCTAAATGTGGTAATGAAAATGACTCTCAAATTTACACTGTAAGTTTACCTTGTATCTTCAAAACTTTTCTCTGCGCAGGGTATATAAATATTTGTCCTTAAAGTTTTCAAATAGATTGAATTTTCTATACACCTATTCTATGACACAAGAAAAGTTTCCATGCATTCTATCAATAGCTCTATATATGGCAAATCGTAGAGCTAAAATCAGATGTTTCAACGTCGACGCACTGTTTGACCAAATATGACGACGCGAGATCAAGGGTGATAAATAATCTTCAATAATTTTACAATTGACAACATTTTGTGATCAAGGGAACCGAAGGTGGAATCGAGGGTATTTAGCAATATTTGCATTCGATACGCCACTAAAAGAATTTACTTCCTTCGAAATAACAAGAGTTATAAATCCGCGTATCTATCTCTCTCTCTCTCTCTCAGTCGCCGCCAAATACTTGTTTGAATAACCACTCAGGTGATTGAAAGAATTAATGATGGATTACCCCTATTGTTAATCAATGTTCCGTCTGGCTGTGCACGTGCAACTTGTTGTGTGTCTATTTATGCATGACTGATGTACTGTTCATTGTCATACCTACCATTCGCAGTAGCGCCAAGATACACATACACAATTTTGATGACGAAACCTGACGTCACTAAGTGCAGTCAAAATGTATACCAGAGCATTTGTATATTCAGGTAACGGAACTGGCCGTCAAGACTTGGCCGTTCTCTTCGTCAACGCTGCCCCCAAACACGCCCGATGTAGGCGGACCTAATTATATGCGTATACAAATATGTCTGCTTCAAAAGGAAGGACAAATTCCTCATTAGATAGAAGTTAAAGAAACCAGGAACTGGACTATCCGCCACCGAAAAGGTGAGTCGGACGTAGACTCTTAATATTAGTCTTGAGCACAATTAATTTACGTCATTCGATAATGTGTCATACGTAACTTACATTCCTTGATAGGAGTTTATAGGTTCATTTAACTACCAACCTTTTTTAATCGACTTGATTATGAACGAGAGCTTCCGGAACTAAACAGAGCGCAATTCGCCGAGTTCACGAAACTTTGTAGTTACTTTGCTCTTGGGGTAGCCATCTGCAAGAGGGGTGTCATCCTTGGCTCCCACCCCTGGGGTCCTTTGGAGGAGCTCAATGGTCAGACGTACAAGCGTATCAATAGCAATGCCATTTTTTAAATATTTTCTCTTCAAACTTTATATCTACAATATTATCTAGAAAACACATCTCACCTAACAATATGACTGGTTGTGCATTATGACCTTAGGTTACTGCGGGCAGGGCGTGAATACGCTGATTTGGGGTTGGTTGGAATATGTAGTATAAAGCGCGAGGATTTGAGTTGGCGAGCCATTACAGCTGCTCTAATTTATTTATTTATTACTTATTTGAACGCATGAATTTGTTGTATTAAATATAAAATATCTCGACCATATCAACCTTTTCTATATACAGTACTCTTCTTAATGTATTTAAACTTGCATAAACCGCCATGCACCAACCAATAATGGGAGGAATCTTGACTAACAATGAAAGAATGATAAGAAATTCATGAAAACAATCAAATACTGCATCTATTACATTCATATTTATAGCTTTAAATGATACATATTTATCAAACACGAAGTTCTTGTATTTGAACATGATTTAATTCTTCTTTTCTCTTTAAAGCAAACATGGCAGTGCTCTGTGTTCATTTTTTAGCTGCGATCTTAGAATCGGATCATACTGGCAGCTTATTTCGGCTCGTAACTTATCTTCCCCTTCTTTTCCTAACGAGTAACGTCGGAGACGCATTCTAGTTTTATTTTCTTGGTAAGACATTAAGAGCAAATATGTACCCAATAGCTCATTTACTTCTAGTTCGAAGAGAATAAGACATTAAGAAAAAATATGTACCCAATAGCTCATTTACTTCTAGTTCGAAGAGAATAAGACATTAAGAACAAATATGTACCCAATAGCTCATTTACTTCTAGTTCGAAGAGAATAAGACATTAAGAAAAAATATGTACTCAATAGCCAATTTACTTCTAGTTCGAAGAGAGCAGCATCGTGTTCGAAATTCAGACTTTGATTAGGTATGCTTTCTTATTTGCTTGGTTCAGAATATTCCGTGCTGTGACCAGTGAAGTATGTAATTAGGATTGCAAAGAGTAAACAAAATTGTATTGCAAAAGCAGACGCTATTCTATCTATAGTTCCACTGTCCTACGTGTATTTGGGGTCTAAATTAACTTTCGCACCTCCATAGGGTCATGTAATGGGAGAAGAAAAACAAAGTTGGGGCGTGACTCTTTGTCTCGGTGAGTAGTGAGCAAGTAAATAAGTAAAACGTAAGTAAGTATAAGTAAATAAGTCAAAAGTTAAAAAGGCAAATTAGTACTTGCGTGTATTTAGTCAGTGAGTCAGTGAATTAACGAGTGAGTAAGTGAGTAAGTCTGTATGTCTGCCTGTCTGTCTGCATATATATATATATATATATATATATATATATATATATATAATGTTTAAACAATCTGGTATGGAGAATGGTGCTAATGCACAAACATTGTCAATACGCTTTTTTTGTGTTTTTTTCTTCTTCTACTTGTTAGAGAGAGTAGGCTGATTGGCAAAGACCAATAATTATTTGTCATCGTTTTTACCAGCCTTGCTCTCAATTCCAGATTTGTCTTACACTTCAAGGTGTTCAATCTATAACCATGTGACGAGATCCCTTTATTTCATAAAAAGAAAAAGAACTGACACGGTTTTAAAAAGAATTATTACGGTGTTAACTACCACTACAATAATTTATACCAGACGAATGACAGAAACATATATTTTACAAGAGATAAACAATACAAATTTAACGAAAAATTACGTTTTCTTGCACCTCGATGTCTTAACATCTGCATGTCCATATTTCAATATGGAATAAACATTTTTTTTTACTTAAATCTATTTTCAAATAATCACACGACAGCATATGTTAAAATGGTTGTATCGGATTTCATAACAGGATTGATCACTAGCACGTGCCGAGCAAAGTATAATATGGATTTCTCATACAATTGCGCATATTCTTTCCCTAATTCCCTGCACGAACTAATGATAATAAATGAAAAACAAAACTGTTCCGGGAGTTCGTCTTTTTGTCCCTCTCCAACTTTGTTCACATTGTGCATACAACTTATAATAATCCAATTCTTGCACAATTTGTTTTTTTGTACTTAACACACGTTTATTAAAGTATTTAAAATTCGTAATAATTTTCATATATACAAGATAGATTAACTTGTTTGAGTAGTTCTGAGTAATAGCTGTTTATAAACGCTGAGAAGTAATTAGAGCAGCGTTGATGCAGGATGACCATCCTCATATATTTCATCAAATGGCGAAGGTTTTTTTTTTTAAAAAGCAAAAACTGTTTTACCATTTCAGAGACAGTAAAAAAAAAAGCAAACAAAAAAAAAAACAAAAAAAAAAACCAACAACAAACAAACAAGAACTAATGACGCAAAACCAATATGGCTAAGACAAGATGTTGTCAAAATAGTTGATAGTCGCAGTTTGCTTCATTGTAAAAGCAGCAACATTAGACAATTAGTAAAATATGATAGGGGTGATACAAGGATTTACAACCACAGAGAATGTGATATTCACCGAGGCCTTAGGCCAATGTGATTAATACCTGTATCAAGTGAAATCAACATTCGCTAATTGTGTTATTATATGACTTTTAACTTTCTAAAGTTTTCTGCTTTAATATTAGGGCAACGTGTAATGAAGTTTAAAGTATATAACAAATAAAATTGAATAAGCAATAGCTAAAAGGGTTGACTTGAAGTTCGCTGTAAAAAGATGCTAATATGAACTGAAGTGATTGAAATAATGTAAAGCAATAAAAACGAAATTGAAGATAAGCAGTAAATGCTTCTGAAAATTCCAACAACCTTCTGATAATTTTCAATGGCAAAACTTTTATTTTATAGCGTGGATAAAAGCAGACAAAAGGAGGGACAGAATGAAGGATTGACATACAGACAGATGAACATAATGATACTTTGAAAAGAAACATCACGTCACTTGTAAGTGATGCATGATGCATATTCAAGCACTACTGTACGCTCTAACGAGAAAACTTGCAATTAGCCATCAGTAGACTGAGTCTCTGACGTAACCCACATCTATGACTTATGGGGGGATTACCTCAAAGACTAGGACTCAACTGTCAGGAGTCCCACTGGCGAGCAAAATTGGAAATTATTCAACGAGTTGCAAAAATTCAATATTAAATCATTGCCCATTTGAGATTCTGTTTATCTTTTTGTTTTGAATGGAAATAATCTAGATAGAAAGAAGAACAAATTCTTTTTGGAATTCAATTTAATTCTGGCTCAGACGCTGCACATTCAAATTCTTGCACGTAAAAATATAGTTCCTGAAACGAGTTGAAGCAATATTGCGTATTTTGATAACCAATAATATTTAAATGTAAATTTTTTGTTACAAATTACAATTCCAAGAGGAACCGTCCTTCCAGTCAATAGAACATTTGAAGCGGACATAATTTTTCAACACTAGATTTCAAGTGGAAATTCCTGTGTGATGTCACATACTTCCCTCGGTCATGTCAGCTGGAGTTGTTGAGGCGACATATACATGTATTTTGATGAGTCTGTTTACAACGCTTCCACCAAAACTTGTGGCGATTCAAGGATGTTCACCACAGATGCAGTATTGGATATGGCAGAAGAAGTAACATTCTAGTTGTTGGATATTTGTCTGAAGTGATGATTACAGGATGCAAAAATTGTTCCTAAATCAAGAGGTGTTTTGATATATGACAGTGGTGATTTGCATTCATATGGCTCTATTTAATGATTTCCAGATTGAATGTTTTTATTACCGGATGTTGGCATTATTTGATTTGGAAGAATGATGTTCTTGGATAACGTTTAGTCAGTTTAGAGACCAGCATTTGTCGACAGAGAGAGAGGTGAAGTTATTTACTTCTATATGCTGACATTTAAACAAAGCTTTTCTGTGGGTGAAGGTGCAAGATTCATACCGTGTGGTAATGACAGTGTAACGGGGACTATATGCATTGCAAAAAGCTGCCTAGTCTTTCTCTGCATAAACTTAGTATGTTTGTGTTGGACAGCGTGATGGGTTTTCCCGTTTGTTCCACATTTTCGGTTTAAGTAGGCGAACGTTTAGCTGGTTTACTCATGTTCCATTTTTTGTTTGGCAATCGGAGAATTCTATATAGGGTAAATAGGCTTTATCATCATACGTAACCATTACTGTGCGTATCTGTGATTGTCGCCCGTTTTTTCTCAATGTCCATTCAACTATTGATTGGAAAGACGGCTGCCATATGAGAATACCAATCAGATTCACATAAAGTGGTATGTTTACGTGTTGACATATAAAAAATAATAAACTGCAAACATTGTATTGTAAAGTGTACCAACTATGTGATAAAACGCTTTAGCAAAGACAGATTCAGGCAATTTAACCAATAAAAACATAGCAAAATGAGAAGTCATACGATAATATATACAATTATTGTTCTTTGCTGGGGTGAATATGAAGTTTTATGAACCAGTAAACTTTATATTGACCGGCGGGTTTACTGCTTCATAAAATTTCATGTTCACATGATTTAGTGCAACAATTTTAAAATTTACTTTGTTTAGGAATAGTAAAAAAATGACATTTTAGCAGCACGATGCTACAATACATCTCATGGCATCACGTAACAAGTCAATTATGTCACGATAGTGGAATAAGTATAGGTTATTAACTGATTATGGAAAAATATTGGATCCGAGTTCATGTGGTGGAAAATGACCGAGCATGCGAGGGCATTCTACGCCGCATCAACGAGGGCCCAATATTTATCAATACTCAGTCAATAACCTTCGTGTTATATACTTAAAATTAAGCATATTACTCATTCTATTATGTTGTAGGAAAAACACAACTGAAACATAAAAAGATATTTCAATGTTTTATTGAACATTTTACACGTAGTTCAATTAACGAATGAAACATGAACACCGCGCAGTAATATACGCTACTTTATTGTTATGGAGGCGCGCGAGTACATCGGATCATTCTCATTCAACACTGAACGAAACTAAGTTCGTTGAAGAGGATGAAATGTCATGTAGCCAAAGGAACAAAAAGAAATATTAATATTAGGAAAAAATGATGAATTACATCAACGAAAACTGAGAATACAATTATGAAAAGAGGCGCCAAAGAAATTCAGTCTAATGTTACAGTATCGTTGAGATTGTCTCGATCCTGCTGTCATCATAGGGGATAAATTTTAAAGTACTGTGTGCGTCATGTATGTTGCCAGGTTATTGTGGTCCATCGGTCTTGGATAATACCTCAAAAAGGATATAGATTCATTTTGGAGTCGCTTGTGTTTCATTAAATTCCGAGTGAAGTATAAAACAATACCATTCAGAGTAGATAAAAGTGCACTGTTTACGTGAAAGGGAAGTTGTTGACTGACACATTGTAACATTGTATCAAAGGTAAGTTTGTCTCTCTCTCTCTCTCTAATCCTAACAGCATCAAATAGCGATCACTAGCCGTCCATTTTTAATATTTGTATCAATCATATTTATTTTTTATATTTTCTTCCTTGCAATTTAAATCTTTGGATGTATTCATATTTTCTCTATTTAATTTGTATGATGCATGCTTTTATTTGGATGAGTGCTAGATCTACTGATTTTCCCGCATTTGTGTTAAGTAGAAAGGGTTACAGTCTTTGTCTGTATCTGGTGGCTATCAAATTTATGACGTGATCAGCGTTCCACATTTCCGTCGCCATTTTTATTTAGCCGTAGCCAGAAGTAGTTCATCGAATTCGGGTACGTGTTTACTATAGAAGGAAGCGGTGAATAATTTTACTTACCTACCGTTAATACCACCCGTAGCAATAACGTTAAACTAATGGGATTAATTATGAAGTACATAACGAGATGAATTATCATAAATCACACGACGTCGTGTCAACCAATCGAAAACCATTTTTCAAAAGAATCATGCAATAAAATTGTTACTTACCAAAGATTGCTTCGACGAGCATCGTCATTGTAATAGCACCTCCTGAAAGTTTTGTTCTCATGACGTGTTTATTGCATGTTACATCGATATCCTGGTTGTAGTCTTAAACCCTTGAATTGCATATAGTGTACTAAGTTTTTGCTTTGTGGATTAATAAATCTGAAAGAAGAAAAAGAAATAGTTCCATGCAACAGATTTCAGACTTTTAGAATCAAGCACATGCTGATTCTTTTAATAAAACCCTTGTGTGTCCTATATCCATGTGTGGTCAATGACTGTGTTATAACATGGCTTAATTTGAATAACGGATGTTGATTTCCTGGCCTAGAAATAAAAAAACTCTTGAGCTTGATTTATTTTGACCAATCACAAACAACTTAACTTTGAAAGCTCGTTTCTGTTTGGTTGATAGTTAAGATCCAATCTTAGACCCCAAGCTCAGAGTTTTATGATTTCCAACCCCGGATAATATCCGACTCATTTAAACTTTGGCGCCAACTTATATGCTCGGTGTAGCTTAGGTAATCAAATCAAAATGTGACATGTAAACAGTGTTCCAAATAAGCGCTAATCCTTGAGAAAAGAGTTCTTCTGTTGTACTGCTCTAGATCAGAAAATTAGGACGTATAATAAATTATATAGTATTAGAGCTAACGACCATGTTTTTCTACTTTTTTTAAAACAAACAGTCGGTTCTTAATGACTCGATTTCGATGCCTTCTTTATTATAAATAATACGACTGTCGATTTACAGCATCTATTTTAATTTAGATTTTTACGTTATTAAGAATCATGTTTTTGTGTTAAAGCCACATTCCTTTCAATGGGAGGGGATTAATATATAGGTCATATATACCTGAGGAATTGTAAATTCTTGCTATATATATATATATATATATATATATATATATATATATATATATATATATATAATACTTGCTAACTTACCACCATAAGAGTGTGCATATTCAGTATTGACCATATTCACAAATACGGTTCTTTGCAAGTACTCTCTCTCTCTCTCTCTCTCTCTCTCTCTCTCTCTCTCTCAACGAAAGAAGTGATTCCTGGGCACAATTTGATTAAATTGCGGCGTTATTAAATTAAGTGGGAAGGTAAAAATAAAAACAGTCCCAATTTGTTTTCTTTTTCAATAATCCACTAAGATGGTCGTAAGTAAGGGTTTACAAACTGGAAGTCATACAGTTCAAACGAATATGGCTGATGTTAGCTCGAAAGGTAGATAATTTAAAAGTACATATTTTTTATCAAGCATAAAAAGAACAACAACAACAAAAAGAAGTAATACTCCAATCCCAAATAAGTCTAACGGGTGCAGAGGTTACATTTCGTTCACAATATTGACTTATTTAATACTTTTGCTTTCTTAAACGGATTCCTGATCCCTAATGGCAAGGTTTAGGACATAATTGGTTTATGTTTAAATAACATTTTATAGAGAGATCATCAATAATGTTGTGTCCTCTCCGGGTCAAAATTCATATAAAATATTTCAGGATATCCCTTAAATAATAGATAATCATAAAGCCAAATCAAACTGATGATTGTTCACCTATTTCCATTGGTATGTCTATATCGCCTAGAAGACAATTAGTTTTGTCGCGATGAAAATTGTCTATCAACTCAAATATAACTAGTTTTAAAGCTAAGAAGATTATTCTGACGCAGAAATCACTAAATTCGCGTATGACTTACTTTCCACTGCAAAGCAAAAGAATTTTGTCTTGAGGGAAAGAACGTTTGCCGGGAAGAGAATGCATTTCCCACATCAGTCGAGCACGTGACAGGGAACAGTAGAAAATAAACAGAAATGACAATGGGCATTGAATAAGCAAATGTCCGTTTCAAGGGCATAAATTTATTCTTCGAAAGGAAAATTTGCAATTTAGTTTTAATTAAAGGAAAGAAAAAAAAGAGGGGGTGTGAGAGGATGGGGTTGGAGGTTGGTCTCCGGCAGATAGATTTGACAGTAAATCAGATCTATGTATGCCTTCCGAAAACGTGCTGTTTAGAACCCGGATGTCCGTTCGTGATTCTCAAGGTTGCCATAGTGCTATTCCGCTCTGTGCGGTCGATTTTCTTTAGATAGAATTGTCAGAGATAGGACAAACTACACCTTTCAGCAGATTACGACCAACTAAATAGGAAGATAGTTTAAAAAGATGACTCTTTATGCGCATGATTCTTTTTTTCCATACATGGATTACTTTGTTCATACATGGATTACTTTGTCCATACATGGATTACTTTGTTCATACATGGATGACTTTGTCCATACATGGATTACTTTGTTTTGGTGCTTTTTCATGTTACCTCATAATATTCTATTCATAAGCAACCTATGCCTGGTCATCTATATTTGTCTAATTAACTTGACTTTCATAAGCTGATATAATTTTAATATGAAGTCTGTCAACATCTATGAACCAGGACCTGACAACTAAATCATGGGGCTTTAGAAATGTCCATTTTACGATTTAGACTAGCTTGGTTTTATGCTGAGCAATTTAATTTCCTTGGAGTTTTGTTGTAGCTGAAGCATAGAAACAGTACAAGATCATTTGTACGTGGTAAATTATGTAAACTTTGGTGTTTTGCATCTATATAGAATAATAATTCATTATGTGCTTAATGAAAACGTGAGGATTATTCCAGTATCAGTCAGAAATATGAGAGAACAAAAATGAAGAAGGAAGGGTTAGATAGGATTGCGACAATGGAATAATGTCTCTCTAGTTCCATTCATTTTTATCATCAGGTATTTATTCATGGTTGCCAATTCCTGATTACTGAGTAAATATTCGTCCACGTGTGTGGAGATAGTGTGTACACAAACATTTTGCAACCGTATGTGCCGACATGTATGCCTTTCCAAGAATATTTTTCTGCCCTATTTCCACACATGCAAAACTGTTGCTTATCATTTTCTCGTGTCTATTATATATAAAAAGCCAGAAAGACTCATGCAAACGCATCTACACGAATACGGTACATACATTCATAAGACTGCAAGAAAATGTATCTTTAAATTTGTAGCGTTTATGCTTCATTTTATTCTGTTGTATTTTCTTGGACATACGTAACTATAATTAAAAAAATAATCGCAATAATCTTGTACATAAAAAATCTCAGCTACAGTGTTAACACCACAAATTGTGTTATTTCTCTCACACAAACTTGTCAGGATTCGAATGCAGTTTATTGCGCCAATACTCTTTTCATTGCAGAATATATCTACCTGAACTGCTTTGTAATTGGAAAGATGTTTATAGCCAATCCCGTTGAACACAAGATGGTTCACGCTAATCAGTTGCTTTGATCCAGTTATATTCAACAAAACTAGATTTATGATTTGTATTTTCTATAATTTTTGCAAGGAAATTGATCATCACTTGGTTCGTTTCTGTCAAGAGCAAGCCACAATTTATCATACAACAGATGTAGAATAACTATTATACAAAATAAAATCGTGATGTATAACATAACCGTAGACTGTCTTCCTTTAGGACAAGTAATTTCTTGATTACAATGCTATATAACTCCACTCCCCCGCACCCCCCCCCCAACAAAATTTCAACACAATGCTATAAATGCATTTGTATTTGGTTGAAAATCCAATTATGAGGACTCAAGAAAGAGAGGTCCATTGGATGGTAGGTGAAAAAATGTAGTTTCATTGTCCATCTCTATCAGAACATGCAGCCAGTTTAATTATGGAATTGAAACAAAAGAGGACTTCAAGTATAGAGCTGTTTGAAAATATTCTGGAGAAACATGATTAAACATGAATAGCTAAGTTGAAATGTTTGCCGAAGCACGAGTCGTCTTTAAACTCATGATCTTGTCCGAATGTTCCAGCAAGAGTTTAATCTTAGCAGCCGTGTATGAGTTAAATCTTAGCAACCGTGTATGAATTAAATCTTAGCAACCGTGTATGAATTAAATCTTAGCAACTATGTATGAATTAAATCTTAGCAACCGTGTATGAATTAAATCTTAGCAACCATGTATGAGTTAAATCTTAGCAACCGTGTATGAGTTAAATCTTAGCAACCATGTATGAGTTAAATCTTAGCAACCGTGTATGAGTTAAATCTTAGCAACCGTGTATGAGTTAAATCTTAGCAACCGTGTATGAGTTTAATATTAGCAGCCATGTATGAGTTAAATCTTAGCAACCGTGTATGAATTAAATCTTAGCAGCCGTGTATGAATTAAATCTTAGCAACTATGTATGAATTAAATCTTAGCAACCGTGTATGAATTAAATCTTAGCAACCATGTATGAGTTAAATCTTAGCAACCGTGTATGAGTTAAATCTTAGCAACCATGTATGAGTTAAATCTTAGCAACCGTGTATGAGTTAAATCTTAGCAACCGTGTATGAGTTAAATCTTAGCAACCGTGTATGAGTTTAATATTAGCAGCCATGTATGAGTTAAATCTTAGCAACCGTGTATGAGTTAAATCTTAGCAACCGTGTATGAGTTTAATATTAGCAGCCATGTATGAGTTAAATCTTAGCAACCGTGTATGAATTAAATCTTAGCAGCCGTGTATGAGTTAAATCTTATCAACCGTGTATGAGTTAAATCTTAGCAACCGTGTATGAATTTAATATTAGCAACCGTGTATGAGTTTAATATTAGCAACCGTGTATGAGTTAAATCTTAGCAGCCATGTATGAGTTAAATCTTAGCAACCGTGTATGAGTTAAATCTTAGCAACCGTGTATGAGTTAAATATTAGCAACCGTGTATGGTGGTTATTTGAACACGATCATTTAACGAGAACTTATAATTATTAAGAGATACCAACTTAAGGAGTTTTATAAAAGCAAAAAACTGTACTCGACCGGCACGTGCAATTGTCACGTTTGAACACACCTGGCGTCACAAGGTATAACTAGAATCAGCCGGATCGTTTAAGAATATTGTTTTTAATTTGTAAATAGCTTGATGCTGGTATCAGTCAGTGAATTCTAGATCAGTATCTCTTATTTTCCACAAACAAAATGTATTAAGGTTTATATTGTTGGGTATAAAAATCATTAAAATATCGATCTATGGTAGTTTTATGAAATCCACACTACATAGTAGGGTGATGACAGAACAACAATTATCATTTTGATCGTGCAAACGTGTAGCATTTCTGTGTTATAGGAAACAATGCATATGAAGTGATAATATCTTTAAAGACTCATTGTAATTATTTGAAGTGAGTCTGATGAGATAAAAGGTTTTCCCTTAATGCAAACAATGCAGTTTCCTTTACTAACAAATGTTTTTGTTTCGTTATTCTGATCCCAATATTGCATACAAATACTAGTGGTTGTTCTAGCCCAAGTGACATTGGTGAAAGTTCGATTGCTTAGTTTTGCCCGCTAAAAATGGCTTTCCTCCAAAATCTTCTAAAGATCAGTAAGATCTTTGTGTGTGTGTGTGTGTGTGTGTGTGTGTATTAAAGATTATTTTACGTATTTATTGTAAAATGATGTATATTTCTAGAGTTGAGAAGGGATGTGTTGTACTTCCTCTCATACTGTAGAATCTGAATTATGCATCTATATTACAAATTTCAAATTACTCTGAGTCTGGAATTTCGACATTTGTTTCTATATTCCCCTTGCGGTCCCAGGGATGTAAAATAGGCCTGATGTACTGTCCTGTATGTCAAATAGGCCTGATGCACTGTCCTGTATGTAAATTAGGCCTGATGCACTGTTCTGTATGTAAATTAGGCCTGATGTGTTGTCCTGTATTTAAAATAAGCCTGATGTGTTGTCCTGTATGTCAAATAGGCCTGATGTACTGTCCTGTATGTAAAATAGGCCCGATGTGTTGTCCTGTATGTAAAATAGGCCTGATGTGTTGTCTTGTATGTAAAATAGGCTTAATGCACTGTCCTTTATGTAAAATAGGCCTGATGTGTTGTCCTATATGTAAAAAAGGCTTGATGTACTGTCCTGTATGTAAAATAGGCCTGATGTACTGTCCTGTATGTAAAATAGGCCTGATGTACTGTCCTGTATGTAAAAAAGACCTGATGTGTTGTTCTGTATGTAAAATAGGCCTGATGTGTTGTCCTGTATGTAAAATAGGCCTGATGTACTGTCCTGTATGTAAAATAGGCCTGATGTACTGTCCTGTGTGTAAAATAGGTCTGATGCACTGTCCTGTATGTAAAATAGGCCTCATGTACTGTCCTGTATGTAAAATAGGCCTGATGTGTTGTCCTGTATGTAAAATAGGCCTGATGTACTGTCCTGTATGTCAAATAGGCCTGATGTACTGTCCTGTATGTAAAATAGGCCTGATGTACTGTCCTGTATGTAAAAAAGGCCTGATGCACTGTCCTGTATGTAAAATAGGCTTGATGCACTGTCCTGTATGTCTGATAATCCTGATGTGTTGTCCTGTATGTAAAATAGGCCTGATGTACTGTCCTGTATGTAAAATAGGCCTGATGTACTGTCCTGTATGTCTGATAGACCTGATGTACTGTCCTGTATGTAAAATAGGCCTGATGCACTGTCCTGTATGTAAAATAGGCCTGATGCACTGTCCTGTATGTAAAATAGGCCTGATGTGTTGTCCTGTATGTAAAATAGGCCTGATGTACTGTCCTGTATGTCAAATAGGCCTGATGTACTGTCCTGTATGTAAAATAGGCCTGATGTACTGTCCTGTATGTAAAAAAGGCCTGATGCACTGTCCTGTATGTAAAATAGGCTTGATGCACTGTCCTGTATGTCTGATAATCCTGATGTGTTGTCCTGTATGTAAAATAGGCCTGATGTACTGTCCTGTATGTAAAATAGGCCTGATGTACTGTCCTGTATGTCTGATAGACCTGATGTACTGTCCTGTATGTAAAATAGGCCTGATGCACTGTCCTGTATGTAAAATAGGCCTGATGCACTGTCCTGTATGTAAAATAGGCCTGATGTGTTGTCCTGTATGTAAAATAGGCCTGATGTACTGTCCTGTATGTCAAATAGGCCTGATGTACTGTCATGTGTGTAAAATAGACCCGATGTACTGTCCTGTATGTCAAATAGGCCTGATGTACTGTCCTGTATGTCAAATAGGCCTGATGTACTGTCATGTGTGTAAAATAGACCCGATGTACTGTCCTGTGTGTCAAATAGGCCTGATGTACTGTCCTGTATGTAAAAAAGGCCTGATGCACTGTCCTGTATGTAAAATAGACCTGGTGTACCGTACTGTATGTAAAATAGGCCTGATGTACTGTCCTGTATGTAAAATAGGCCTGATGCACTGTCCTGTATGTCATAAGAGAAGGCAACTTTTTTTGCCCTAGCATGCATCCCGTGATGATGTCCCAGCCGAGACTTTCTTGGACTTTACGTTTTATATCATCTACATTTGAATTTGTATGTTACGGATTTTATCCTTATTTTGCATGTATCGTTGTTTTGTATATCTTGTTGTGGAAACGTCACAACTTTCTCAGTACTATATACCCAGGAATGTGCTGATGTGCCGCTAAACCCTATGAATACATGCACACATATGTCTACGTTAAGTCTGCTGAATTATGAAGTTACTACATATCAAACAGAAACTGACATGTCGAATTCAGCGATTGTTTTTTTTTTTTTTTTTTTTTGTGAGGTCAGAGGTATAATTTTAGCTGGTTCACAAAAGGTCACTTTTACTTTTAAAAAAATTGTCGTTTCAATCAAATGTGTTTATTAATAAAAATGCCACATAATTTATTGTTAATTTACAGTATGCTGTGTGACAGTTATTGTTTATAAAAGAATATGTATAAAGGACAATGTATAAATAAATTTAAAAATGATGAAATGGATCTCTTAAACTATAATAATACAATATAGGTCATAGATAAGGAAATGTCATATAATTTAGAAGTGTATTATATAAAATAAACTGTTAATTGAGTTGATTCTTTTTTCCGCCTTCAAAGAGTAATAACTTTTAAGACGCATTAAACAATATGCATATAAGCGTTCAATAAATGAGACTAAAATATTAGCAACTTAGAATTTGTTTTATTTTTTTTTCTTTGCTTCCCTGACATAAGACAAATTGCTTATGTAGGAGGTACGTTCCTCTAATGTAAGAAAATGTAACCAAATATCCTTTTATATTCTCGGTTGGGTTGTGGTGTTTTATGACACATCAACACAAGTAGCTTATTTAGTGTCTAGGCAATTAAAGTAAAGTGTCTTCCTCAAGGACACACCACGATAGCGGACCCGGCTAACCAATGATGAGCCATCGCGGTTCCTGCCTCTGTTAGTGGCATCTTGTGACATGAAGTACAGTGCAACTGGTCCATTCTATATCCCCGAACACGTATTGTTGACAGATCAGTTTTATTGAATTCTTGTGATTACTTGCGGGATTGATTGCTGTCGTAATGCAGCATAAAAAACCGTACAATACGAAAATGGTACGTGCGATACGTAAAAGGACAGAAACGGTATACTCATCAATTGTTCAGGAATGGTACTTAAACACCCGGAAAAGACAGGTGGTATAAAATGGTATGAGACGGTTTGAAAACGAATGGACGTTCGAAAAACGGTATGAAAGAGTGCGGAAAAGGAACGGTACCATTGGAAAACGCAATGTTACTAAAATCTATGATAACGGTATTGTGTTGTTAAAGACGTTTACAAGTAATGTGGGATTTATTCAGTAAATTACCGATAAATTGTCGTAAAAGCCACTCCTATGTCAACAGGAAAATAAGGACACTTAGTATTCTGACTTATTTTTAGGGTAGCCATAGAAAAAGAAGCAGCTTAAGACAACGAAACTGATTGTACAAATATACAATTTATTCGACTACAGCACAGCGAATGGGGATTACTCATTCGAAGTCTGTTAGTTAAAGGAGAGTTTATTATGAAAGACTTGTTTCAAAAATGAATTGAAATGACATTTGAGATTGGCTTGGTTTGGTGTTTTAAGTCACGTGAACACACTGAAGGTTTGATCGTGCCTGGACAAGACGAGGGCTAGCCCAAGTACACACCACGGGATTTTGCCTTAGCTAGATGATGTTATATTCAATGTCACAGCATTAATTGACGTTTTGTTTTCATAGCCTAATGTGATAAAATAATGCATTTTAATTTTCACAAAATAAATTATTATGTATTGATATTTCGCATCCTATCATTGCGTTATACTGCACACGTTTCATTACAATATTCGTAGAGAGCAGTTTTCCGTTGCTAGTCAGAGGTATTCGAAACCTACCGTATATACTCGCCTACAAACCGATACCAACTGAAAACTGCATAGACCCAGATCTGCCGTCGCATAATGCGCCGGCAGATCTGGGTCTATGCAGTTTGTAAGGACTAATTAGTAGAACAAACACTATAGACCCTGATCTGCTGGCGCATTATGCGACGGTAGATCAAGGTCTATGTTATTTGCATTTGGAAACAAATTATACTCGAGTACATACGGTATTTTTTGAAAAAAAAAATCAGGCTTCTAAATTTCAAGGTTGTCAAGAAATGTAGCAGCGAATTTATTTCTTGGATCTGTCACTGTTTATTTATGGAGTATCGTGAAGATGTGTATTCGGGTTTGTTAAATTTCGCGAATCTGATCGTAGCATAAATAACACGCGATAAAATATGTTAACAGTATTTAAATAGCAAGAAAGTTGAGCTAATACCGGAGACATACTTAAATTTGGGTGTTATCTTCCATTTATTTCAGGTATTCGTTTGTGAATGCCAGCTCCTAATTTTTGAGTAAGCATAACATTAGCCCATGATCGTGGAGAAAAGTTTTACATAAACAGTTTGCTAGTATGGATATAAGGCACCCCCCCCCCCCCACACACACACAAAATGTGCGTGCCTAGTATTCTCTTTTTTGGAATGAAGCCGTCTTGCTTTTCAAAACGAGGGATAAACGAGGAAAACTGAAGAGAATTTCTTTGAAAACATTTTTGACAAAATTTAAGAATCCTCATGCTCTGAACTCGCATTATTTCGTATTCACACCTTCAAATAATGAGATAAGATGGAGAGGGTTGCGTTTTATTTTCATGCATTGTACATAACTCCTATAGTTTTTAAAGCGGACCCCCTCCAACCCCCCACCCCCCCCCAAAAAAAAAAAAACGCACATGGAGTTTGAGGACATTTCAAAACTAAATTTTAAAATACAAGACTCCGAGCGCATCATAATTTAGAAGACCATTATTTTTAAGAATGAAAGATAACATAGGAATAAGTCATTTATAACTATACCGTTTGAACTTCTCCCAGTGAAAAAGCCATTAGGTTTATTTGCCAGGATCAGAGAAGAATATTTATGCCTCAAAGATCATTTTGAACGCCGTGTGACTTGTTACTAATTATCTCCGTCAATTGTTGATGTACTCCAAAAATATTTCCAACTCACGCAAATGCACATATTTAAAGATGTCTACCTACTTATCTACATGTACTAGTATCTACCTACTGTATGTACTCGCTTAAAAGTCGGACTCAACTTCAAACTGTACAGACCCAGATCTGCCGTCACATAATGCACCGGCAGATCTGGTTCTATGCAGTTGGTTAGGACTAATCAGTAGAACAAACAATATAGACGGCAAATTTATAGGGAGTATGTTTATTCTTTTTTTCTGTGTCACTGTATATATTTATCATACAAAGGTGATTACACACTATTGCATATTGATAAATGTTACAAGAGCTTCAATTCTTCATTATGTAGAACATCCCGAATACATCTGTCATACTGACAAACGAATTATATACAAGCCTCCTGGGAATTGTGATGCATTATGTTTCAGTCATTCTTTTCTTCACTACATAAAGAACTTGTGCCTTGAAATATTTATTGATATTAAATACAAGTCTTCATGCAAACAAGATGGCGCGGCGAAATCAATTTTGATCTACTGATAACATGAATCTGAATAATACTTTAACGCTGTGTGTGTAATATGAATCCTTCAGGTTACGGAACATATTGACTGAAACCAAATCTAAAAGGCATAAAAGTGCTCAAAATACCATGATTTGCATGTAGAAATTCTATCGAATGTACTTTCAACACTATAAGCTATATGACATTACTTACAAATATATGTTGCACGTAACGAAAAAGAAAAACAAGCTGCCTTCTCTTATTACATGATAGATCGTGTCTACTATATCACAAAATAGAATACATGGGTGTATTTTGGCGTCTTGACCGGAAGTATCTGGTCCAGCCAAAATTTAAACAACCATTAATGGAATGGAACATAAACATGACATTGTTTATTCGCGAAAAAGACTGTAGGAGCAAAGATGTCGACCGCCTGTCTGTCATTCTGCTTCAATATATAAATTACTTCTCATTATTGCAATTTTCATGTCCGTCATCCTGCTTTTCTTGAAATAATTGTAAATCTTGGTTACACTTTGGCGTCAAAGGACCATAATCTAGGTCACTAAAATGCCAGAACAATGATCAAACGTGAAACGTGTTCACGGTCAGAGCACCGCTACAATTCGATCCATCTGTAACCTGTATTTATGATGAATATGTAGAAGACAAAACACCAACCCTTGAATACTTTATTGATTTAAAGTGGGTTTTTCTTGCTGTTGTTGTTTTGTGTTGGTTTAACAGCACTTTTTGCATATTTTTTGCTTTATCATGTTGAGGAAATGGAGCTAAGTGTCTTTCCCAAGGACACACCGAGGCATCCGATACGGCTGGCCTGGGCGGGTATCGAACCCACTACCCTTGGATTACGAGTCTAACGCTCTACCAGCTGAGCTACCGCGGCTCCCGATTTAAAGTGTAATTACATTTGTTTAATCACATTTGTTTTAGAAAGAACATAAAAATTAAAGAAATAAAAAAGAAAGCATAGACTATAAATGTTATCCAAGTTGTGCGTACGAGCGTTAAGTAAGCAAATAAGTAATCACGTAAAAGAATAAAAAAGTAAGTATGTAAGAAGTAAACCTGAAAATGGATGCTCTAAAATAATGGAGACAAAACAAGACAAGACAAAACTAGAATTATGTTTATAAAACAGGTATCCCAGCGCTTCCCAGTTTTGACCTGCACCCTAAAGCTTCAGCGTCTTGGATAGGTCCCTGAGGTTGAGAACTGCCTCAGGGGCAAATGTCAGTTGGATATGTGCGTTTGTCTTTTCAAGCTCAATAAGTATGAACATGATTATAGGATGGAGATCTCCACGGACAGATGTTAAAAATTCCAAAAGTGTGTTGGCGTAATCTACGTCCATAAGACTAATTCATTCAAGTGTCTTGATTCATTGGAGCAGGGGGAGTTCAAGGACATCACACACGAACTTTACGACAATATCCCCTGTCTTCTTTGAAAGTGCTGGGATTAAAAAATGACAAGCCACACGATTTGCGGCACAGAAATATTTTGTTTGATCTATATTTCGGATATTGGTTGATCAGTTAAAATTCATATGATGTAGGTAAAAATCTTGGAATTATATGTAATAAATACGTTATCCTATATCTAGAAGTTTGACTGGATGTATTTAGTGGCGTACTAAGGGTAAATGGTGCCCGGGGCGACGATGATGGCCCAAAGGGCTACTTCCTAGTTAAAGCATAGTTCTAAACATATACAGATAAAACCAAACATTAAACTGAAATGCACATTCTTGAATATCTTTCCAAAGGACATTTACCGTATATACTAGCGTATAATTCAGGTCCAAATGTAAACAACATAGACCTTGGGTCTATGTTGTTTGTTCTACTGATTAGACCTTACAAACTGCATAGACCCAGATTTGCCAGCGCATTATGCGACGGCAGATCTAGGTCAATGCTGTTTGCAGTCGGCATCGGTTTATACTCCAGTATATACGGTAATTCATAAGCTTCAACTTTGTGACAATAATATGTATCATAGAGTTATATAAATAATCACCAGAGTTTTTAAAAAAGACTGAGATACAAACCCTGAAACGAGTAATTAATTATTGTTTTCCACTTTCTAATGCACATTTGAACAGTATCCCTTTGAGACGCCAATACTGAAATAACGTGGAGTTAATTTCCCATTTAATTCATATTTCTCATATGTTCAAGAATTGTACGGTCCTAAATATAGATTTGGTGAAAACGATGAAGAAAGTATGGAGCAGGAAAAACATGAAAGCTATTGTACTAGGAAAATTAATTCAAACTCTATTGCCTATAAAAAAAGTATTAATTTAAGACATGGTTATAGTCGTTCTCGTGCACGTAAAAGATGTCTGACAGGTCACCTTTACTGGGCAATTCGCTTAAAAACCAAATAAAGCAAAACAAAACAAAAAGGTTTTGTTTTGCACATTTTCTTGAAGTTAAATTATAGTGCAGGTAAAGCAATAACGAGTTGCCGCCTGATTTTATTAAAAAAAATTTATTATTAGGATGACAATAAAATTGTTTTGAACTGTATTTTTTGCTGTCTTAAACTTTGAAATAAAATGTTGCTATCTGTCAGGGCGAGTGATCATAAACACGGACTTCTGCCAAAGCCTTTCACAGAAAGTTTGCATTGTCATACAATTTGTACTCAATAAATTGAAAGAAAATATTCGTCTTCTTTGATCTTTTCCAAATTTTTGATCAAAATTGTATATGATAGTCATCACTGTAAAAGCAATTGTAGTTGGACACATACTAATTTGTAAAATTTATTACTTCAAAAGGGTTGGTAAAGTCAAATTTGAAAGGCTTTTTGCGACCACATACAATCCTTATATTTCAAGCCGAATCTTGTTCAATCATTAGACGTCCAGATTAATTGGCTTTCTTTATTTTAATCGGTTGTCAGCTTTGTTTTCTAAAAGTGTCAGCATATCAAAATAATTAAATAATATTATCACAATAAAATGGTTATCCCAAATTTGTAGACACAGAAATAGAAATACAGATTTCACGTTTTGTATTTAACTTCCTAAAGTAGTTTTAAGAACTTCATGTTACATATGATGGCGTTTTGAATAAAAGCTTTTTCTTAAATATCATTCTTCACCTTTATGGGCTGAGGTAAATTGTTAAGCTGTACATACCTGAACACACCAGATTCCTGCCGTACGCTGGCTTGGCAGTGTTTTGACAATGGCAATAATATTCTGCTATGATTCCTATAATATATGATGCACAGTCAATTCAATATTCTCGTCCTGTTGGACAGATGTCTGTTAATGATGTACCAGCCTCTGCGTAATAGGTCTCTGTTATACCACTGTTATCAGTAAACTGAAAGATCATTATCTAAATAAAGAACAGTTGCGCTGCGTACGTTATGCTTTGTCTGAGATCTTATTGGGAAACGATGCTCATCAGCATACAGTACACATAACGAAGGCATTATAGATCTTCATATGTCTAACTCCAGATAGTTTGCTTAAAACCACACAGTTGGAGTTATGGATCTCATGCATCCATTTGATTTAGTATCAAGCATCTGATGTCGAAGAGTGGCAGGAGATCGATTAATAACAAAATATTTATAACATCGTAAAAGACAATTACAATTGCAAATTTGTCATCTTTGGAAATAAATATAAAATATTTTGCCTAATAATGTTCTAGTAGTCTTCGATTATCAATCTCACGCGATTGAGTGATAAACATTACAAAAAGTTTGGCATTGAGTATGATGGAACTACAAAACAGACAACTGCTAGATTGGATTACTACTTGAATGAACATTTATTGAAACTGTAACTAAATATTTATTTCATTGTAATTTTAGTTTTCTTCTTCAAAAGAAGAATTTTAATTTCATATCCTATTTTGTTGATGAAAGTAAACGTACAGCTGTCTCCCGAAATAATTAATTATGATTTTAAAAAGAAATTGCTCTTAGAATATCTTTCCTTGATTCCATAAAATAAATACCGAGATTATTGTGCAATACGTCACATATTTGTTTTTAATCACGTAAACATTATTTTCTTCAGTTTCAAGTTTTTTTGCATGAATTCTGTACAAATTGAACAAAACACTTGGGTCATTAATATAGATTAGAGAGACAAACTGTTATTATTATTATTATTATTATTATTATTATTATTATTATTATTATTAAGCAGTTTAATGGTAAATATTAAACATATTGCATTCCTATTTATTCCTTGTCATAATGATCAAAGAATATGCATGAACTTAGACTTCCTAAAGACAATCGATAACATCAAACTTTGCACGCGCGTTGGGTCCTAAGCGAAAGTTAAAAAAGCAAAATAAAATAAAATAAAATAAAATAAAACAAAAAATAAACAAACACCCTCCCAACCCCCAACCCCCCCCCCCCCCCAAAAAAAAAACAAAACAAAAAACAAAAACAAAACAAAACAAAAAACAAAGAAAAAACGACCGTGGACAACTATATTGCTTTTTTTTGCCTATTTATTTGCGACTCTAAAATTTACAACACCGAAATAGGTATTGGTGATGACCGTTAGGAATCATTAGCTTAAACTTGACAAAAACTTGAAATTAATTTTTATTTAATCCACAAGAAAGATTTTTGTTCTTTTTCTGGGGGCAACTTTAATTAAAACTCGACAGGAGGTTGAGATAATGTCAACATACACTTGAGTACCAATGTACTAACATCAAAACAGTATTGGATAGGATATGATATGACAGCTGCAAATTATTGTAAATTTGTACAGATCTTTGTTATCAGCAAGGGTATATTAAAATGTTCGTCTAGACTATGGATATTTGTACTTTTGGATTGGCCAATAATCTATTCCATACTTGTACAATAACCACTTTGCCATTGTCAGATGGGTCATGACTTTGATCAAGTCTGTTTGATCAACAAAGTCTGACCGTTGTGCCTATCTATAGATGTATCATTTTAGGAGAGAAACTTTGTTTGGGAGATATTGTCCAAAGAAATCCACTGTTACCTTTACGATGTAAATTAGTAAAAATGGCATAGTCTTTATGCGCACAAAGACAATCAAGTTATTGAGCAATGAAAAGAAGTCTTTTAGAACTTTTTTGCTGGAGCGACATACATCGTACCTTTTAGATCAGCAGTTAGGAAAAAATGAATTTTAATCAGTCGTAAGAAGTCACTCTGTAAAATATAGACCACAATGTGGAATGGATTGAAATTGCGTTACACATCTCGAATATATTTACTTTGGACAAATAAAATACAAAAGGACAAATTAATAAAGGTTTCCAGACAAGATAATGCCGCATCCCAATTATATACAAATGATAGATATCAGAACTGAATTAAAATTAAAGCTAACACACACACACACACACACACACACACACACACACACACACACACACACTTACATTTCACGTTTAAAATCCGAAAAGTTGGTTACCAATAGTGTGTTTATGGTTAATTTATTTAGTGTCTTTGTAATGCGTTGGTGCTATTGAAACATAAAACATCGGTGTTAAATACCTGACATTAAATAATAAAACCAAATAAAATGTGTTGAAAATATATACTAAATAAACCACATATATTCCTGAACAAAAGTTCTGCACATTCTTTATTTTTGAAGCCCTAAAAATGCTTCAGTGTATTACATACACATTTGCATTGACATGTGATGTAAACTTTCATTTAAAAAAAATAAAGATAGCGTAGCCACACTATTTGCTAACACTCTACTCAGTAATGCATCATTTCATTTCATTTCAAACACTCTACTAAGTAATGCATCATTTCATTTCATTTCATTTCAAACGGAAATACCAATAAGAGTATGACAAATCTGAAATCTGATCAAAATTCGAACCATGTTACTTTTCATCCACTTTATTGGTCGATAATGTCGAATACCTAATAAGATACAATAGTTGTGTGTGTTTGTGCATGTGTGTGTCTGTCTGTGCATGTGTGTGTGTAAAATGTAAGAAAACAAACGCAATAGAGAGTTCTATCTCACCTAATCGCTGATTATTTAAACTTGTTTAGTTTAAATTGTGACGATATTCTATCACTAAAGCACGTGCGAGGTGGTATGAAAGAAATTTCTAGCAAGTATGAACAATTTATCATTCACCGGGAATTTTCTGGATCCGTTTGTTTGGAAAATTCATGGGCATCATTTATTTGATATATACTAAATGACAAATGCTCAATAATTCAGATAAGAATAATCCTGCTTTTTTAATCAGATAAAAGTGTTTGCAATAAATAGTATTTTGGAAACTGCAGGGGTTAAACTATGTTTTCTTGATAAATCAAGCGGCTCTATCCTTCTACTGGTTCGACTAATACTTTTATGAAAACATAAAAAGGTGTTTAGCGATCGGTTAATACGCATTTTATTACTTTATTTGTTCAATTATATTGAAGAAAGAAGTTCTGTTTTTTATCATGACTCATGCACAAGCTCTTGATTGAAATCAGAGAGAGAGAGAGAGAGAGAGAGAGAGAGAGAGAGAGAGAGAGAGAGAGAGAGAGAGAATATGTTGTCTATAATATCATTATAAAAATCAATAAAATGTCTCTGAACTATGTTGTTTTTATTAGCAGAATATTTTGTTGTTGGTAAGGGATCTCCTTGTGACTTATATCCCAATGTCTCCTTTGGGATGTCGGTAGTTATGTCTCTCAACCACGGAAAAATGTCATTAAAAGGCCAATTCCAGTGTAATATTCCATCTCTCATTGCTGGAAGAGGCAACCATCAAAGTGAAAAATGCAAATAATACTGAGGTATTTCAATTTGAAATTACAATCCTATTGATATTTAGGAAATGTGGACTTTGGAATGGAATGCCTCCAACATTTTGTCCTCGACGAAAAAAGCACTGGCCAATCTGTAAAGTTTCATATTTTTTCATAGTCTAACAGCACATTGCATAAAGGTGCCTAGAAAACATAGTAGTGAGCACGAGTTTGTACAAGCAAACAACATTTTGGGGTCATTGTTTAGTTCATTTGGATTCAGAAGAAAAAAAAAATTAAACAAGCATGTTGCTACCTTGGAATATGATCTAGAAGGAAGTTACACATAAACAATATGGAGTGCTTTCGTTCACAACAAAACTGTAAAAAAAAACTTACAAAGGAACACCTTCATAACAGAAAATATTATACCTCATCCACCATAATAATCAGTCATTAAGTGACAAAGATAAAGAACTGGGTTTTAGTAAGCGCTTCGTAATGCAAAATATTCTGTATAACCAGCTGAACATATCAGTAAATAAAAGTTGGAAGGAATAAGGGTTGTGCGGAACATCATATCTCGACTGTGCGGCACTAAGATATTATTTCTTTGATTTCCAGATTTTCACATATTACACGTAAATGGAAAATCTATACATTGTTCACGACATAGAAAACAACGCTTACGCCATCTTCGTCACCAGAGAAGTAATACTCGTCTCCATTTCTGCTAACACGAGCCAGCACGGTAGGAAATGCAACTTTAATTCTCCATCAAAAGGAAAACTAGCTTTTAACTAGCCAAAAACTCACGTGGACCTAAATACTCTCTGAGTCTGCATTATGTATGTGCAGGTTCTTTAAAACTTCAATTGCACATATATTGCTCTTTTTAATATCGGCGGCCGGTCAAAAGAGATAGGAAATTGTCTTCATGGATGCCAACGTCTTGTTGTTTGGTATGGTTGGATACGCTAAAAGGAACTTAAAGTAATTCGCCAAATCAGACCTGTACGTGGGCTGTGTGTGTGTATGTGTGTGTATGTATGCGTGTTTGTGTATTTAAGTAATTTCTTCCGATTTACATAGTTGCGCATTTTCTAGGTGCCATTTGCTCTTGTGAAACTGTCATGAACGCATACTAGTAATAAAGTTGGCATCTGTTTCTGGGTTGTAGAGTGAATATGCAAATTTCCTCTGCCAATCACAATACTGGAGCCTCCGGTATTCTTCTTACATTTGACTGGGACAACAGTTGTAGCGTCCTAGAGAACGCTTTCCATAAAGTAATATTTAGTGCAACAAGAAACTGACTCATGGTGTCGCACCCAAGTAAAGCAATATAAACCAAAAGCCTGTTTTTTAATTCATCATTAAAACTCATCTCATGTATCGCGATAACAATTCTGAGCATCTTATATCCCTGGTTTATATTTAATATTTCTTGCTCATTCAGGATGGAAGGCAACATCAACATCAGTATCACTGCTTGTGTCAATGATATTCTCGTAGTCAAAAGACTTTGCTTCATGGGGCATGCAGCAACATACATATGTCTGCCTCCTCATACGTTCTTCCAGCAGATGATGCCGAAGTCATTTCATATCGCTACATATCTACCAATAAGCATAATATTTTGTTGCCTGTGACTGGTTGTTTCAGGACAGCTTCAGCCAGAAGGGATGCTTTATTTCATTCACGTTTAATACAAAATCTTTTCTTCTGCTGAAGCAATGTCGTATCATTTGATATTTGATATTGTGATATATGTGACCGTGAATCTTTGTCCCCTGGTATATAAGGGAATATAATTTCACATGCAGCAGCAACAGATGTTATTCTTCCTTACTAAATACAATATTTAAATTACAATTTGGACCTGCGCTACAATATAAATTTTAAGGATTGTTTGCATTCTGGAAATAAAAGACAATTGTTCTTAAAGCCGATGGCTTTTTTGATGCTTCTAAACGTTAGCATGGAAACTGCAGCTGATTAAGAGCTATCGGTGAAATTTGAAGACAATTGCGTCTTTTATTTAGGACTTTTAGGAAACTGATATGAAATATATTCATGCACAAGGAACACAATTATGTCTCACATTGACGTTCAATAACTGTATCAGTGTCGACGGCCTTTACCGTGTTTAATGCAGTGATGTGTACATGTCACTTCATTTCTGTCTACGAGTTGTAAACTTGTAAATAGGTATGATTCATTCAAAGTTATTCGCTAAAAGTTTCGTGTTTACATCTTCCATGCTTGAACTCCCATCACAACAAATTTAGCCATTGTCTTGCTACCAACTTGAAGCTTTTAACATTGCTCTTCAAATGGCACAATTCTTAATTTGTCAGTAAGATCACGAAATGAAGCTTACGAAAAACAAAACAAAACAAAACAAACAAACAAAATAAATAGATAAATACCCCAACCACCCCACTTTAATGGCAAAGAAGTCTCATACATTCCTTTTTGTGCACGAAATATTGCTCAAGGGATTAATATGGCATAAGCCGTTAATTAAGGCATTTGACTTGAATGATTACAACAACGTAAACATTTTCGTGGTATACATATAGTTGTAAGATACAGGGTTAAGGTTTGTGTATGTAATCAGTAATACAGTTGATGGGATATTGAATATAACCATCAACTGACTTGTATGCCAAACGTATGCCTTGTAGACTATAATACTTTGTTGTTATTATAACTGTATAGGTATCGAGGGTATATAAATACCATAACACATGTATTAAAAATAGTTTGAAATTAGTGGCGAATATAATTGTCAATGCACCCATTAAAATGATATCTTAAAGAGGCAATATGTTTGCAATCACAAACTAACTTGCTCTATGAAACAAATTTTGCTAAGCAGGAAAATGTTATCCGGACAAAGGGCATCAAATTGCTTTAGCACAGGTATCTACGGGCGATACAGTGAGGAACCGGATAAATTTACTGACGTACCGTTTAAATGTCTTTCTAAATTAACAACATCGTTATCATTAAACTATACAAATACAGATACAGTGACTTGTAAAATATCACAAATGCAAGAGTGACAAAATTATGGAAGAAATGGAAAAACGAATGCAAATACCAGAGATGTAAAAAGTTGTAAAATCAACGAGATTAATTTAGTATTACAGTGGAGAACTTAAAAGATTAGAAAGACAAATCAAGAAAGAATTATATGTACATAGATAATTTGTGTATTTGCACAAGAAAAGCCAATATCACATTAATTTTATGACAGATAAATATAATGTACCAGGCACATGTGGTATACAAATATCTTAATAGATGTGTAGTAGAAATTGATGACGACGTTTATAACATAGTTCGAAAACAAAACACTGAAAAATTTCCTGTTGATATTATTGGAATATTATACTGCTGGAGATCTTTCATTTAATTTTGAACTGGGTGGAAAGAAACAAACATAATTTGGTAGGAAATTCAAAACCTCTTGATGTTAAATTACTACCAGTTCCATCTCCTGAAATGGATTTAGAATAAAATTTTTGAATACTATACGTTATTCATTTTCAGCTACTTCAGTCAGCTATATTGCTGATGTTAGGTAGTTGATAATGGAACAGACATTTACTTCACTGAAACTCAGTTTTTTGTACATACAAACCATTATTAATTTTTGAAAAATACACTTTAGTGCTTGACAACGATGGTTCTATGGTTAAATACAAGATACAACATGACATGAGAATCTAGCGAAATGAACTAAATTGGGTAGTATGCATGCAACAGATGGCTGTGGGATTTTCATTTGGCATTTAAGAAACAGACATATTACAGAGTTGGCTAAATCGCTTCACAAATTATATGTTTACTTTCAAATAGAATAACTTATTTGAATGCAAAGTACTTCTACCTTTATACGAAAATACAAACAACATAAAGTTAAAACAATTTAATATAGTAGCATATAGCAATTTTAACATTCAACCATTTCATGACTGAAGATATATCTGAGGAAATAATAAAAAAGTTAGAGAAGATTACAATATTATTCGTATGGGAAGAATACACAGGAGTGAAGGAATGTAAAAGAGAAAATTTGAGTGATCAACAAAACGAACATGGAACTCTTCAGCGGTACCTTTATGAATAAACAACCGTGTGATAAGATTAACAAACGTACAGATAAAGATGAGTACACATAATTCATTCTACAAGATTGCAACGGCCTGATAGATAAAGACATTATGAGATTGAATCAAATTATCAGAGTATACGTAAAATCTTCATCTTAGGCACACAAGTTGGAAACAAAACAGCTATTACACAGCCTGTTTTCTTTATTCAAGACACTGCTAAAAAGTTATTGGAACTATTTATATGAGGATAGACAGGTAACGACTCTGATGAAAACATTATGACCAGGTTTCAAAATTATAGATCAGATTCAATAGTCAATTTGGGCAGTCCTGTTGGTGGGGAAGGTATCTTTCTTGTTTACAGAGTGACATGGCCATGAAAATGGGTATTATCGCTGAATACAACACCAATTTGCATAAATCCAGCGAATCGTTTAAACTGGAGTGAAATTGCCTATCACTACCGACGCGGTAAAGAACACTACCCCAACAGCTGATAAGCAATCTTAAACAATCTATGAAAATACGAGAAGAAATTGTAGAGGAAAACAATAAAAGGCAAATAAACAAACAATAATTGATATTGGTACTAATGGTCGCAGGAACTACTATAGGTTACTTTCTGAAATAGTTTTCGAACTCGACGAGGGCGATGATCTTTAAAACAGATCACCTACTGTGACGAGCTTCGCTCTTTTTGATAACCTGTGATGCCGTGTTTACATCTTGGATCAAAACTGAAAATAATAAAAGCTGCAATAATTAAAATAAATTGTTCACTAAGGAAAGAAACAACTTGTCCGGTTGCTTTCAAAAGTGAATTTATTATACGGCCAATAATTCCAGGCCATGCTGATGCTGCTCTTCGCTCTCGCTAACTCAAATAAATAATTACCAATATTTATTAAGCCTTTTGAACTTTGTCAGCAAACGAATCATCATTATCTCCCGCTAGAGCAGCCTCTCATCCACCTCTTCATTTACGACATACCACACAACCTGTCAGCAAACAAATCATCATTATCTCCCGCTAGAGCAGCCTCTCATCCACCTCTTCATTTATCACATACCACACAACATTTCAGAAAATATGCTATCGACATAGCAGATGTTGATATATTTATCCTTATTGCAGCGTATAAAGCTGCTTTTGTTACACTCTTTTCTTTTAACAGTTGTTTTCCATATTATTCCAAAGAAATTATCTGTAACAGCATTAGATGTCCAGTTACTTTTGCTTCTTTTCCTTTTAACACTTTACAATCATTCTTTCAATTCAGCTACTTTGGTTGCATTCTTTTCACAACTAATCTATTCTTTGTTTTCTTATTATTTCTTTTTACAAATCTTTAATCTGTTTTCATAAATTTCAACTTTAATAATTGTATTGAAACATATGGAAAAATCTTTTCATTGATGATGTAAAATAATTGGGAGCTGTGACAGTTGGTTTTGTACCTTTATAATTATTTATCAACTTCTGTAACTCTGACAAATCAGTTTTATCTGGAAATACTTTCTCTGGAGCTAATGAGTAATGGATTTTCCAAATCCACTTGTAAAATGTAACCATTCGAAGCCCATCCAAATGTTCTTTAGGATCATGGTCCAGGCATATAGGTTGTTATTACCTTGTTACATAAAGAATTACCTTCACATTGATTATCTACTCACAATCATTTCTTGTCTTAGCATCTTTTTTCATATAGTATTCATTTATTTCCTTTGGCATATGGGTATTCAGCAGGGTCTAGTTAGTAAGTGTTCAAACAGATATTCTTAAACGTCTCAAAATTATCAGATTGGATCAATGTATCTTTCGTTACTTAACAGTTATGTAGATCTCCAAGAGTGCATGCATGTATTTGCGTTTAACTGCAATAGTGGTTATATTGTGCCAATTACGAGTAAAGTTCTGAAAATGTAAAAATGAAGAATTGAAAAAAACTTTAGGAAGATAAAGCTTCCAAATAAATATAAAGTATTACAATAAAAACTATAAAGGTTGCATATATATATATATATATATATATATATATATATATATATATATATATATATATATATATATATATATATATATATATATATATATATATACACATATATATACAAAGGCAAAAAATATATAATTCTTTAAATAGATGTCCGCATTCCATCACAAGTTCAAGATTCTCTACGGTGGTACATCATCTTAAATTTCCTTAATCGAATTCATATTAAAAAATATCTGTCTCACACGGTGGAAGTCGAAATACTCGACAACAACGTGTTCCATTGAGTCGACACTGGCAGGGTATGGATTCTGGTCGAGATTCACCCTTTGGGAGGTATGCATGAATCAGATATGTTTCTCCTATACTCTATTGGCACAATGCCACCTCATCTTTGCAATTCGTTTTACACGAGGGATGCCACTCTTCCGTGATGGGTTTGATGTTAAGAAGCTTGTTTGTGGAGTTTATATTCCACATGCTTTGCCAAGCATATAGAAAATGTCGATTTACATAATATTTGAAGTCAGTACATGAGATTTTCAATTGGGAAGCGGGTAACTGCATGGATGCTTTGGCTGATTTATCTATTTTTTCATTACCGTTAATACCAATGTGACTAGGCAGCGAACAGTACAGAATACTTTTTCCAGACTGTATGAGCAGATCATGTTTCTGTAATATCTAGGATATTACAGATTTAAGATTCTGCAAGGCATTCAATGTGGAAAGGGAATCCGATGAGATGACGAAATTTGTTTTTGAGAGGTTTCAGTGTAGTTCAAAGATCTCAGATTGGTTCAAATTTCAACGGTACAAATGGAGGTTTCATCCGGTCACCAGCTCGAGATGGTGCTTTTAGGCGTTACAACGGCAGCTCCAACATTGACCACATCTGTCTAACTGTCTGTATACAGGGACATATGGCCACGATAGGAAGCTTTAATTGAATTACTCAGAAAAAACAAGTGGATTTGTTTAAGACTTTATGACTTGGCAAAGATCAAACATTATTTTGGTGCGAATGGGAATGTGGGATGGGGTGGGGTTGATAACCAAGTTGCTGATTGTGAAACATAGAATGTTGCAGTAATTGCAACATTGATATTTGCTGTTTCTAAGTGAAAGCGAATTCGGATGCCAACGTATGGGATGCAATTTGGTTTCTGAGCATTTTGTTTGGTATTGGAGCCTAAAAGTTACATCATATACAGGATTAGATGGATTAGAGGATAGTTTGTTAGTATACTGAAGAGCCAATTGCGTAAGTATAAGATTAAATAGATGGTCTGTTTGCCTCAGCATAGAGGCTTTGTGAAGGTAAAGTTAAATATTTGATTGATTTGAGGTAAATAGAAAACACTTAATTGGTGTTGATAGTACTTTAATTTTACAACTGAGCCTTTTTTAGGCATTAGAATTGTCGAATTACCTAAATTGTAACATAGTCCTTTGTGTTCTAATAAGTTTTCTGGTGTATAAAAGTCTTTTTGTTTTACAGATTTGTTTCTGTATGTGTTGTTTGTTTATCTGTGATGATACTAATCTTGAACAATCTATTATTCTAACATTGTGTTACCTTCTATCTTTGTAGTCTTTAGGACCACCATACTGAGGTACGATCAACATTTCAACATGTCTTTTTATTCATATTTCATTTATTCCAACCGGTTTGACGTAAATTGTTCAATTATTTCATATTATATTTTCAAAATAGCCTTTAGTTTGACTGCGCTAGTAAATATTGATGTTTGTTAGTGTGTGTATCCTACGAGTATGTTAGTAAATATTAATTTTGTATTTTAGCATTGTATGTATACTTCGTTTAAAAAGGTCTCCACGTCAGTCATGTTACTGAAACTGCCTCCAAATTAAATGCCATAAACGGGTCTGGTCCATTTTTTAGAAACTTATTGCTAATATTACATTTCGTTTCATTACACATCGAGTATACTATGTAATTCTTCCACATTTTAAGATATACCTCATCTGGAGCTGCATACATAAAGCAAAAACACATCAAATATCATAGGGAATTTGATCAGTCGCGATGGTTTCTGGTTGAAATTGTTATATTTCGTATAGCAACAGATGTCTCCTATTAAACAAACTGAGTAGGGTATATCGTCTTGCGTAACGTTGAATTAATTTATTAACGAAGTTATATATTGATCAGCAAAGAGTTTGCAAAAATTATTCTGCTATGTCGAAGTATCTTGTTTTTGTTTTAAAACCCTCTTCCAGATATAATGAGGTCATGATTGATTCTTTTCGCGCAGAATTGCCACGTTGATTACATACAAAATAAATCGCATACAATGCGGCATCTTTTAAGGCATAATGGCCAAAATATCATTCAAGAAAGGACCCCAAACATGTTTGATATTCCTCGTTTTCTGAACCTATTCAAGTCTTTTTTGTCACAGCAAATGACTTTTATATACGATTGAAATGCGATAAAATCGATTTTTACATATGTTATATAAAAGACTGATATATACAAGACCCGCATAGTAAGTGCTTTATTCTCGTAAAGACACCTTGTAAGGCATCATAACAAATAAACGCCTAATGTTTTGTCACACACAAATGAGGTTTTCTCCAGGAAAATACAACGATCAATTTTCACTAGTCATTTGTAACTTTAGGAGAAATTGGTTACTTATTTCAGCCATCCATTTTTCCCATGCATTGATACCTTCAGAAGATGGCGGAAGCATATTTTCTCAAATTTGAGTTTGGTAAGTATTCAAAGTTCAAAAGTCATTACAGTATTTCATTAATATTATCTTCATTTCAAAGGCAAATGCACTTTGAGTCCTGATGCAGACATGATGGCTATTTATAAGGTTACACATTTGAATCGAGGGTTTTCTGTCATTAAAGGTAATTTGTTTTTTCTAAATGGTTTTTACTTAATAAAAATGTACATAACATGTGACAGGGTTTGTCTTGGATCTGACGCAAGGCGATGGCTTTATTAACGAGATCGTAGTACACTAATCCTATTATGGAGTCAGAGTAAAGAAAACGCAATGTGTTTTGTCAAAAAGATAACAATTTTATGGAGGAAGACAATACACGTATGAAGATAATTACATCATACTCATAGCTATAATTATAGGAAGACAATACACGTATGAAGATAACTACATCATACTCATAGTTATAATTATAGGAAGACAATACACGTATGAAGATAATTACATCATACTCATAGCTTTAATTATAGGAAGACAATACACGTATGAAGATAATTAAATCATACTCATAACTATAATTATAGGAAGACAATACACGTGTGAAGATAATTACATCATACTCATAGCTTTAATTATAGGAAGACAATACACGTATGAAGATAATTACATCATATTCATAGCTTTAATTATTGGAAGACAATACACGTATGAAGATAATTACATCATAATCATAGCTTTAATTATAGGAAGACAATACACGTATGAAGATAATTGCATCATATTCATAGCTATTATTATAGTTTATCTGACAGATATCCAATCGTATAAATGCACTGTTGTACGAACCGGTTTCACCCACTTCTATCTCGGAAGTTATACCTAAAATTACAAATTAACAATCTGAAAAGTTCCATTACACGGTCTATTTTTCGTTTTCAAGAATTTGCATTGTCTGACCCTGTGTCCTGATCATTACTCTTCCTTGACCCACAAACATTGAATGTCTGCGTGTCTTTCAAAATCGATAGAATATTCAAATGGTACAAATATCCTAGATTTAGTTGTCACTAGTGTCAACATAAGTCGACATTTAAAAAAAACAAAAAAACTTTAATACCTTTTTCAAGCTCTCGCTCGGCGCAGATTTCTCATAGTATCGCGAGACTTTGGTTGAACAAGTCTAGGATCACATTTACTCTTGCCTCTGTGTTCTAGAAAACAATCTGAGAATTATTTCACACGAGTAAAATCTACTATTTTAATCAAACTTCGAAGGCAGTGTCAAAGGACAAATCTAAAATCATACTTCTACATACTGAAAAAGAGTCAGAATCACGAGAGCAATAGTATCCATGAAACTTCGTTTCTGTTATATATATATATATATATATATTGCATAAAGTTCATGTTATTTATAAATTATTTTGTGTATCTTTCCCTAGATAACACTTTTCAGAATCGTATCATTTCCATAATAGAGTCAATAATACCATGCATTTGTGTGTGCAAACTCGATAGTTCTTCTTCCTGTCGAAGTACATACATTATTTATTTCAACGTTTGTTTTATTTTCCAGCTAACTGTTCCTGCATTATATCTTATTTATCATATACGAAATAAGCGTAAATTGTTAAAAGTTTCAACGCAAAAAGCACATTCCTAAAACTTAAATCTAAAATATTCAGTATTTTATTTTGTATGTGTGTGAACATAAATGAAACATTATTCCCAAAATAAAAATATTTTTTTGTTGTAATTTACATTATGTCGTGTCTTATCTTTGTTCATGATGATAATATTGTGATAGGAGACATCCTCTTATTTGTCATAATTTTCACTGATTTAAAATGTTAAATATCAATAACATGGTATCTTTGTCACAAAATAATGCACTTGTAATGGCTGTGTCCAAAGCCATCATAATGAGAGTTTGGGTCTATGTTACATTATGCAATCCAACAGGCATTTAACTAAGAGTGAAAAAAGTCCTAGATCTTTCTATTAAATTAGTAATAATACAGACTTAATTAACTCTTTTTCCATTCATCGTACAAGTTGGTCTTTGAGTTGCTTCAACATTTTTTAAAGTAAAAAAGTGTTAAGAACTTTCAGATATTGCAACAGACATTACAATAAGTGAAGTATTTTCATTTCGTGCAGGAATAGTTACGACAGTTACGATAATAGACGGCTTTAAAGTTGTTGCAGCTATTGCTTTAAAGTATGCAAACTATTTCATATTATGATACGTACTAGAAGACTATTAACGATTACACAATACATAGAATACAGGTTAAGTAATTCATCGATTACTGAAATATTTGCTGAAATGTGCGACCCAAGTCTGGAAACTGAATACATTACACACATGCTAAGTAAAACGCATGAAGTTCAAATGGAAGACACATCGCAAGGATTATGATTGAATTAAAGCTTTTGAACAAAATTCATTAGGAGACAGATACAAATGATTAACACACCGGATTCATTAGGAGACAGACACAAATGATTAACACACAGGATTCATTAGGAGACAGATACAAATGATTAACACACCGGATTCATTAGGAGACAGATACAAATGATTAACACACCGGAATCATTAGGAGACAGATACAAATGATTAACACACCGGAAAGAACAACAAACAGACTTGCGAACTAAGCATAGTTTAATATCGACAGACAGATAGAAAGTAAAAGGAAATATAGTAATAACATTACCATACGATTAGGGTACGATCATCAACGAGATCTGATGGAAATTAAAGCCTTTTGTGCACAGTTAATTACGAGTCAGATGAAAATGATCAACAAACACAGGAAAGAGCAACAGACTTTCTAAATCAGCATATGATGATTGATCAAAAAGTTTTATAACAAACGCTGTGAAGAAAAAGTTACTTATCTGTTTTAATTAATTTTAGTAGTCGTTGTAAAGGTAACTTTCTATCAACTTAGTGCACCTCTCCCATGTCCTGAACACGTGCAGCAGCCATTCAAGTGATAGCATTCGTAGCAACCTGATGATTGCATCACTTAAAGTACAAGTCATGAAAGTTTTGTAGACGTTCAGTACCAACTGTTTCAGTAATGAATGTTTTTTTGTTAGAATCTGGTTACACATACCTTTAAGTGGCGATTATTCACTTTATTTCGATGTTCATACAGCCATATCCCTTAGAAGGTTATTATATGAACGCTCCGAAAACATACATACGGCAAAATCAATGTTAAAGTACGTGGACATTCCTGGCTAGGTCAACCAAGAGGTGTGATCCAGTACGAAACGGATTGAATGTCGCGTGCAATAAAAGCTGCGTGTGTTGAAAAAAAAATAATCGAACCCCGTTATTGTTGATTTGACCCGACGTCCTCTTTTCTTGACCAAGTTTAGTACCTGGCAACAATTGTAAAAGTCCATAGCGATCAATAATTTTAGTCTGGAAGTTTTTTGATGACATTCCAGGTGCAGAACATTCATAAGTCACGATGGAATATATATTGCTTAAACTATATTAGTATTAAATTTTAGAACAACAATTAATATTTAATTTAAGATGAGTAAATGTGACTACATGACCATGTTTACATACACTATAGTACTTCCCTGCTTTCGTAATGATTTCTCCGTAACGAATCCTTCGGTTGAAAAAGGCGGAAGTCGCAAGGAACTAAATCTGAGCTGTATGATGGGTGATTTAGAGTTTGAATGCCCAGTTTTTGTAAGATCTGTATTACAAACTTGCATGTATATGCAAAGTCGTTCTCGAGGTGCCAAATAAAGCCACCCCTCATTAGGTCTGGACAAGATTTGAGGATAGCTTCAAGTAAATTATATTTGATCAGTGTGGCAAAGCATTGTTCATTCACTATGGCGTTCTCTGGTACTATGTAGTTTTAAATTATTCCTTTTATCTCGAATAACATAATGCACACAACCTTTCCAGCAGATCTAGAAATACATGCTTTTACATGGCAATCTTGTGTGCATCCATACACTGCTTTACTCTAGGGTTCAAGGTAGTGTATCCAAGTTTCATCACACGTAATGATAGTATTTTAGAAATTATAGCACTCTATTTTGTTTCTTTATAATAATTCCTGCATATATTTACCGTATACCCATTTGTTCTTTATCAAGCAATCTGGGTACCCAACGGGCAAAAACTTTGTGTATTCCTAATTCCTTGGTCAGAATTTCCTTAGCATTTCCGTATGAAATATCAAAATTGTCTGCAGCCTCTTGGGCAGTAACACGTCTCTCTTCCTCTCTTCCTCCACATAAACTTGCACAGAATGGACTGTGTCTCTTGGAAGAGATGTCCTTGGCCTGTCTTTTCTTATGTCATATTGAACAGTCTCCCTAAAATCACTAAAGGGTTTCATTCATCTGCTGATTCCAGACTAAGCAAGTGCTTTAGGTGCACAAACATCATCAACAAAAATACAACAAAGATGGCAATTGTACAAAAAGATTAAAGTAGATAACAAACAAATACACTCTGAAGTAATGTTTAGCTGAAATAAGGATACATATATTGATTTACTGCCTGAAATGGCGATAACGGTAATGGAACTATGCTCGCCTGAAGAGTTAAATCGGGCGTAAATGCTCAAATATTAACCACTGACGTTTGTTAAAATCAGTACAATAATGTTTGAAACCTCAGATAGTGTAGCTGCAAGCGTCAGTGATGGTGTTGACATTATTGCCCTTAAACGCTAAAGAAAGAAGAAAAACATAGATTCGAGAGCTTTTATGCATAGTAAATATACTTGTATAAAGAAAGCATTCGACTTGCTCATGCTTTGTAAAATCATGTCTTTTCCAAGTGATGATAAAGTGTAGGTTTCTTAAATACAAATATCAATAACAATATGTTGCATTTGCAAGGGTTACATGATCCATCAGAAGTTTATTGAAAATGTATGTATGTATGTATGTGTGTATGTATGTATGTATGTATGTATGTATGTATGTATGTATGTATGTATGTATGTATGTATGTATGTATGTATGTATGTATGTATGTATGTATGTACGTATGTATGTGTATGTATGCATGTGTGTATGTATATGTGTATATATGTATGTATGCATGTATATGTATGTATGTATGTATGTATGTATGTATGTGTGTATGTATGTGTGTGTATATATGTATGTATGCATGTATGTATGTATCTATGTATGTATGTATGTATGTATGTATGTATGTATGTATGTATGTATGTATGTATGTGTGTGTATGTATGTATGTATGTATGTATGTATGTATGTATGTATGTATGTATAGTGTTTAACGGCAGCCAGTGCAATACTGACTATACGGTATCGATTAAAAGTCAGTTCTAAAAGTCTAAAGATAAAGAATTGGAAGAAAAAGCATTAGGAAGATAAACCT
Source organism: Margaritifera margaritifera (assembly GCA_029931535.1). Taxonomy (NCBI): domain Eukaryota; kingdom Metazoa; phylum Mollusca; class Bivalvia; order Unionida; family Margaritiferidae; genus Margaritifera; species Margaritifera margaritifera. The sequence continues at coordinate 6,848,188 of JAQPZY010001652.1, read as the reverse complement.
TCCAAATAAACGCGAACATGTAGTACAACAAGATAAAATATGAAAGGTAAAGACATTAAACCTCTGTAAGAGGTATATAAAATAAAGGATAAAGGTAAAAACAAAATATAAAATCATTAAAATATAGCGTCAAATTAGTTATATAAACCACATACCCTCCCAAAGTCGAAGCTTTTCTCTGCTTGTACATCATCATAAAGTATTTTTTAATTGAGTAAAATAATAAAGACTTCTGTCTCACAGTGTAGAATTCGCTACACTCGTCAAGTTGCCTCGGCACTAAATAACCTTCATGCTTTGCTGTATCGTCAAACACCAGACCAAACCGAATTTCTTTCCTTCTTTCTTTCTTTCATTCTTTGTTTTTAACATGCCACTGAAATATACTCTGTATAAACTTTGCCAATAGTTGTACATATATACTAGAGAGTGCATTTGTTTCAATCCATTTGTCATTTATATTTGTATTCACTTCAGGCAATAAAATATGTTTAAACCAAGTATTGAACTTTGGTCTCCTATTTGAGTTGTTCTGCTCTTGAGCCAAACCTCTATAACATCGAACCAGTCTAGAAATCACACAGTACTCTCACGCCATCCACTGACAAGCAAGGGAATCGGTGAGTTCAGTTTAGATCTGTGTCGTCAATGACAAATATCAGCCATTCTTCCCTAGATTTCCCATCATTCACATTGGTTACCCCTTACTTTGAATATTTTCGCATTTAGACAAGTTGAAGCTCTTCATCTTGCGGTACGAATTTATGGATTTTTATCTTTTTAGTTTTAAGGTTTAAAGAGATGACCTAAATGACATGACTTTCTTTCAGTAACAAAGAATAATGAATTTCAAATGACCCTTTCTCTTGTTTTACACGTAGCTCATAGTTTGGCTTTATTTATTATATACTAAGGGACACAGTCTTGATACGATGTCACGACAGCTAAATTGAGTTGTCTTCCTTTCAATAGAGACCCATCCGAATAAATGAGAGCAGTCTATAAATAAATCAAAATGAGACGTTTGTTTTATGATGCCCGTAAATGATAATTACTCTGGTAAATTTATGAAGCACCAATAGGGTAAAAACTACCTGTACCGTCACAACATTATCCAAATATCGTTGCAACGGTGTCATATTATGGTTTCAACTCTAAATTTTGTTGATGCAATGGTAACTTTTGCCGCTGTAACGATACAATTTACCATTGCAACGGTATTTTAACACTGTTTTCGTTGCAGTGGTATTCTTTGCAACTGTATCTACACACCGTTGCAAAATTATTTGCTTACCTAGATTTTCTAGTTGCAGCGATATATTTTTAAGATTCAACGGTATAGTTTTACGGTAAGTTTAGCGTTGCCACTATAAAATAAAATAGCTACAGTAGTAATATTACCGTTGCAACGATAAACATCACTTGATAAAACTAATATACCGTTGCAAAAACAAAAATACCGCCAAACAAGTATTTGAATATCATAGCGACGGTATGTTAACATCAAGGCAATGATATATTAATACCGTTGCAACGATCAATTCTATCGTTGCAAAGGTAAACAGCTGTATTGACAAAAGTTAGCATTTCAACTATAATTCGGTCCCGTTGCAATAAGATTTGTATACCGTTGCAACGATACAGGTAGTTTTGACCCTTTTGGTACACTATATAAACGCCACACTTCTCACACCTTAGAGTTTTCTCACTTTTTATTAGTTCTATATTGATATGTAGAGCTAGTTCTTGCCAAATCAACCGAATATGACTCAATGAAACTAGATTAAGAATACATTGTCCCTGATTTATTTAAATTCGTCCTGTCAAACGCAAATCACCTCAGGTGAATGAGATTCTACAAGTTACGTGTCTAGATATTAGCTGTTTAAAGATAAAGGGTTTATGATAGGACATTCTTACATAAAAATGTGTCTTCAACATTGTTGGACGAGGTGTATCAATGTGGCCGTATCCGTGTATCAGTATCGGATTGAACGCGCCACTGATACCCTGGAATGTTGGTATACTTATCCTTATTTCCGGGTCGCACCCAAAATAAATGACTCTGCACTTCCGCATTGTGTGTGTATTGACTGAAAACATGCAATCCTGTGGCACAGAAGAAAACAATTTTCGAGTAGAGAAATAAAACATACTCTCTTGCTCTAATACATTTTATTCACACAGAGTGATATAAATAATGATGCACGCAAAGGAGATTTTTCAACTCATCTACTTCACAGTAACATGTGTGTATTGTCATTTTGGTATAAATCAAAATAGGTTCCGAATCTAAGTAACTTCACATAATTACAAACATCTGGTAGTTGCTTTATTCCTCAAAAATGACGGATAGTATAATAAACGATCCGCTATAGTTGTTATTTCTCAAAAGATCTTAGAAATTGGCTCTCTTGTGAGACGCTTATCCCCTTTTCATCAGCTGATAGGGAGCGCGCGCCGTCCCCGAAAAGGCTTAAGTTAAGCCGACGTACCGGATCGGCGATTTCACTAGGGAAACTTAAAATTGCATTCAAAGATTTAAATTTTTAAATTTTGCTGTTGTTATTTTTATGTAAGAATAGCGATCATACATGTTTTTTTTTTTTTTCCCTGGTATCAACGGTCGCTGAATCCCTCGGGCGTGTTGAAACAATCGCCATTCGGGCCAGGGCTTCAACAAATTTCTCGGGATTATGCAAACTTTGATTCCAGAAAAATAGTATAGGAAACCTAGGTCCTCGTCAACTTTGAAATTTAGGTCTAGAACCCTGTGGTCAGCCAGCGTTTTTTTTTTATTTTTATTTTTAATAAATATTTTTGTCTTCTTTTTAATCATTTTTCAACTAAAATTCTACTTTTTTCCCTAAAATCCAAACAGGATATCCTAATTTCCGAGATATTTAACTAATTTTTAAAACATTTGGCTAAAGCATTTTTTAAAGAAATTCTAACTTTTAGTATTTTACTAAATCTTGAGTTTCACTGTCCTCCAGTCTGAAACCTCACCCACATGTCTTTTGAGAACCATAACCAAGGATAAAAACCGGCGCGACTCTGAGCTCAGCGAGAAGCACCACCACCCCCCTCGAGCGAGCGCAAGAGACGCGAGAATTGGGGACTTTATATCCTTTTTTAATGTTTTTTTTTTTCTTTTCTTTTTCAAATTATGGTACAACAGCCACTAGTGTATCACCCCTAAACCGTAGGCCACCCCAATTCCCATCCTCAATGTATTAAAATTAAAACCCTGAGCAATTATCCAAGAACCACCGGTCTCACACACACAAAAAAAATATGAATCATTCAATAGACAAAAATCACTACACTGGTAAATGCGGTGTGCATATAAACAACGTCAAGGTTATTGTACACGTAATAGTTATGCAACTTGCGTAGTTATTTCTAGACGCGTTTAAATACATGTTGCCCATTCTTACACTTGACGGACGGCTTCCTGATGGGGCTTGTCCGGAGGCTTCTCAGAATTCTTAATATCTGGGTCCATCTCAGTAAATAAGGTGGACTCGGGTGTTGGGGATTTTGGGAAATTTATAAACTTAAGAATTTACATCGGGCTCTGCCCAACCAAAACAAAGTGTTGACTGTGTATCTGAAAAGATGCCCACCAATAACTATTCTTACACTGCGAAGCATATATTTACTCAATGAGCTTATTTCCTCTGTCTCCTTAGGATATAACTATATAACATCTGAAAGCATTTTCGAACTATGATCTGTCTGTCTCTAACTGTGTGTATGTATAGTACGATTTACTTAACATATACATCTAGCTTGCATAAAGTGTGACCTCAGGACTATTGAATAGTTGGGACTTCGGAGCATAGAAGGTGTTGACTCGTCTTTCGTCTGTCTGTCTATCGTTTGTCTCCTTAACAAATATGTTGGTAGTTTTTATAAAATCTATACAAATGTCAGGTTTGAATGCGTATATACACAACTAATATTTGGTTGGAGTCATCAATTTAATGAATGTTTAAATCCAGTGCACACGAGTTACTTAAATCTATTTTTAGTATCAGTATTATTGACAAATTTACCTACATCTTAAACTTGACAAATTGGTATTGTTTAGGTTTATATATCAATCGATTATTTATATAAAATAGCTGTGGGAAGGTTTGGGTGTCAGATGAGTAGACCACTTGTCGGGAAATTGGGCTGAATTCATATGGAACCTAAAAACAGCTAGGGGGTACGGACTGACTCTCTGTGTGAACATGGTCTCAAAGGTCACCGTGAGTTGAAAAGGTTAGGGATGAACACGCCTATGAAGCCGTTCACGCTGGCGACTGGATGCAGATAGTAGTGATTCCATTATATAATTTTTACCTGCTGAGAAACTAAAATATTTAGCAGCGCTGGCACCCAGTCCGAGACTGGTCTTTTGCTAAATTGTTTTGTTTGTTTGGTAAAATAGAATTTCTTTTTGCAAAATTGAAAATAAGTACTATCACGCTTTTTTAAATAAACAACATTAATTCGTTAGTCTTTGCCGCGTGAGTAGGGCGTCAGGACTCTTGGACTGGCTTCGCCGTAATTAAATAACAGAGAAGTCTATTTACAGTTGCCAAGGAGAGTATTTAAGATATCTATACTATGACACTACAACTCCAGTTGCTTTCACAAATATTATTCAATTGTGAGGGAAAATTAAACTCAACAAGAAGAATAAAGGGCAAAGATGTATAAATATTCTGAACTTATTGATTGGTTAACTAAACAGTCTACTTACTCATTACATGAACGTATCCAAAAATATTTCTGCACAGAGGGTTTATGTTAGTGACGTGGACGATCAGTACTAGGCAGATATACAGGCATTTACGGCATTTAATAATGGTTATATATATATATATATATATATATATATATATATATATATATATATATATATGTAAAGGAATTTTGTGACGTCAAAGTAAAGGAATTATTGGAGAAAGAAAATATTGAGTATTTTTCCACTCACTGAGACAAAAGCGTCTGTAGTGGAAAGATTTAAACGAACTCTGAAGACTTGAATGTGAAAGTATTCTTCTGAAAATAAAACCAGAAAATGGGTAGATATATTACAAAACCATATAGATGGATACAAAAGATCATATCATCGATCTATTGACATGACGTCAATTGAAGCAAGTAAGCAAGAAAATAGATATAAAGTATGGATTAACTTATTTGGATATCTTACAGCAGATTCCCATGGAACGTTCAGATATAAAATATGTGAAAATTTAGGATCTTACATTATAAACCATTTTTTTATAAAGGCTATCTTCCTAATTTCTCAGAAGAGATTTTTATAATCAGAGAAGCAATTTTTGGAGACCCTGCAGTATATAAACTAGAAGACTAATAGTGAGAGAATATTGAGGGAACATTTTACGATGAGGAAGACAACGTCTTCAAGATTGAGAAAATTAAAAAAATTAAAAAATGAAGGGAATGAAATATATAAGATGGAAAGGATATTATGAATTTTTAAAGTTCAGAGCCGGAAGAAAATGTTGTCTCGCTAGCAAAACAAAGCAGCCCTGAGGCCCTGATTATTAGTCCTATAAATCAATGTCGTAGTTATATGTCAACATTACGCTCTATATTACTTCATGGATGTAGGAAAAATGACATTTATACATTACGAGACTAAGGCTGCTTTATAAAGACATCTCTAAGTTGTTTCACTGTCGCAGTTTTTAAAGTCCATTTTAGTTGGCAGATAAATTCATGGTAAAGAACGTCCTTTATAATCCTTCATTTTCCCGCCAGATTTGGATCTGGAAAGTACATGTACATGTATAACCAGAAACAAATTTGCGATTATACGTTTGACGCAAAGATATGTCGATTTAAGCGACTCTCTGTATGGTACAATGACCTTCTGTATGTTGTGTTTTGCTTAACCCATTAATTATTTTACATGATACTCATTTTAATGCCGGATTTTCCTTTATTCATTCACCTCGCATGCATCAGATTTGGCCTGGAGATCATAAACCTGTTCGGCCTCAGTTTCAGCTTGAAATCTGGTGTTAATTACTTATTGAAAAGACAAATCAATGGAACCAATTATGCGATAATTATGTCTATTGATGAAATAGAACCTCGAAAAAGTAAGTACACACGATGTAAATATAGCCCAAATATAATTATTTTGTTTTGCTATTGTGGGTTTTAACGGCACTTTTAACACATTATTGACTATATCATGCCGGGGAAATAGGAGCTAAGGTCCTTTACCAAGGACACACTGAGACAGCCTATCCAAGCTGGCCTGGGCGGGCCTTGGACTGCAAGTCTGACGCCCTACCAACTGAGCTACCGCGGCTGCCTTAACTAGGATAAAATCTCAACGGTATTATATTGGAGGAGATAAGAAAATCAGAGAATAGAACCAACAAGAAGTATAAATAATAAAAAATAATGATGAAAATATATTTTTGTGTTAATTCTGGTACATATCTGTATATCGAATTCCAGCAGGGAATCCCATAAACGGATGCTGTCATCTGCATTTGCGCAGTTTAGTTGATTCTGCCAAAATCTCACTTCAGATTGTGCTCTGTATCTTGTCAACATTTTAAAGTGCAGTTATATGATTTTTATGAAAAACAATTGAGTTTCAGTATAGTAAATTTGTTATCTCATTCAGTATGTTTCATTTGTTAGTTTAGATAAGGTAATTTATCCAACTTATTGCATCTTATTGAGTCGGAGGACAAAGGTAATATGCTGTACTTGTTAGTAATTTTAATCTGAAGTCGATTGATTTAAGATCAAGCGTTGACTCTTTTAAAACCCAGTATTAAGATTACGCGAATACATTGGACCTCCATATACTATGTTTCCACTTTCACGTGTAACTCTTTGTTAATCTCTCTCTCTTTCTCTCTCTCTCTCATTTGTTCATTTCCTCTGCTGATTTCCTCTATCCGTTTTTCTCTTTTACCTTTGTAACATTTTACAACTTCTGTACCTAGTCTCAAATCGTGACTGTATACTTTATTTGTCTAGTATAATTTTAATTACTACTATAGGTAAAATGAAAGTTATAAAATAAATTGCATCTTAAAAATCTCTATACCTGCAAACTGTGAAAGTTGTACTAGAGTTTGCTTCATCAATTAGGTTTAGAAACTCCTCACAGACCAACTGATTTTTGTTAATTAATTGGTAATTATTTGTGACTGAAGGTTTTATTAACGTGTTAAAACTGTACATAGTAGAATTGTAAAAAAAAAATGGGTTCTTAATTGTGTAAGTTTATACTTTCTTTGTATACAATTTAAGAGAAATTTAAATGTCTGCACGATCGATGAACATTTCTGTGAGTTTCATTACCCTTATTTTGTTCAAATCTCATTGACTATCTTGTAGTCTTTTGCATATTATTTATTTGCAGCTTTTATGTGCTGTAGGTAGAATCAGCTTCATATTTTGGAACGCCATCTCGTATAATTACTTCTGTAATGTCGTTTATCACCATATTGGGTTACTGTTTACATTGTTGTTGCATTATCATGTTTTTCATATGTACCATTTAGTTGCTTACTGGTGATGTTTTTGCATATAGTTTTTCCCCTCTGATATTTCACATAACAGCAATGTATAAGTCCCTTATATTCTATTGCACCGCCTTTTTCTCATCTCTCAAATTCTAAAAACAAATTATTTTTCAAATCTCAAAGTTTTCATGCTCCTTAATACTGTTAATTAGGTGTTATTCTTCGCTACAATGGAGGTGTCATATCTGTAGGAGAGGTCTGCTGAAGTCAAGGTACGCCGAAGGTAGAACTTCTCAGGAAGAGATGTATGTCGCTGACATATCATTTATTTAATGTCATACTATCTTCAGCTTATTCGCAGCAGTAAAGTAATCGATTATATCCTTTCCATTTTATTAGAACATATTTTTACTGTTCATTTTTTTCGTCTTCAAGATTTTTCAATTTTTGTATATGTCAGAGGTAACTCTTGTTTGTAAAACATGTCCTCTATATCCTCTCCATGCAAGTCGCCCAGTTTGTAAACGACTGGATCACAAAAGATTACTTGCCTGATTTTATATATTTCCTCGGTAAAATTAAGAAGGCAGCCCTTTGCAAATATTGCTCTATAGTTTTACAATATTATGACTGTTTCGCTTATTTTGAATTTAGGCATTCCAGCGTGTCAGTTCTCATGTAACCAAAAAAGTTTTACTATAATTTTGATCTGGGTTTTTCTTTATTTGCTTCTACTGGCGTCATGTCTATTGATATATGATCAGTGTTATTGTGTCCTCCAAATAGGTTCGGTAAAATGCCAACCCCTTTTCTGGCTTCATTTTTAATGAAATATTTGCAAATTCTAGTCTTATAGTTATGTTCAATATTTGCACTACAGGTGTTTTTTTATCTGAGGAAGTTGAAAAGTATTCAATATTTTCATTTTCCCACAGATCCATTCCCTCATCAAATTTTAAAAAATTGTTCCCCAAGTTTTCGGTCTGTAAAGATTTTTAATGAAAGCATCCAATGTCTACTCTCTATTACGTTTTCACTTTTTCAGACCAAGCGTATTTATAAAAAACAAATATTTGTCACTGTCAAAATGCATTTATAGCCTTTGCTGTACGTTTCATATGCTTGCATGTCAACAACTTATGCCTGTCAGTGGCCATTTACGTGACAAACATAGCCCCTTATTTACGAAAGTTTTCCCTCGCTTTCTTGTGTAATGCGTAGGTGGACTGTTTAGTTCAGTATATTTTATTTTCTTTTTGTCGCATTTAATTTATTAATATTTGAGTAAGCAATTTGATCTTCAGGACTATAGTAAAGATTTCGTAAATACCTTTATTTGTGGGTAATTTAAACGGGATAAAAAACATCCAGGGAATAATTTATTCTTGGTAGAGAGCTAGAACCATTTTTCTAATTTGTATAGTAGTGTTGTCGTGTCCGTACATAAGTTGGTTGGTGTACAAAATTAATACTCGCTAGAATTTTCAATTAGATATTTTATTTCATTGTCGTCGTATCCATGCATGAGTCGGTTGGTATAAAATAATAATACATGATAGGATCAGCATGTTTTGTCGTAGCTCTATTCGAATCAGTTGGTGTAAAATTTTATTCTCGCTAGAAATGTCGATACGATGTTTTAAAATGAGTATTTCCGCATTCCTTCATGACTTGGTGTGTATTAGTATTTTTACCCGTTATGTCGGCATATCAATACTACCAGTGTAATTATACCACCCAATCACTCTCACGTGATCACTAACCAGACAGCATGGCACTTTTTCCAACTTTGCTGAATATCAACACAATTTATACTGCATTCGTTAACTTTTATATCAGTATTTTTTATATAAATTCGCAACAAAAATGATTGCAACAGACTTTTTTATTGCTTTGACTCGAAAAAAGAAATATGTGTGTGTATGTGTGTGTGTGAGAGAGAGAGAGAGAAAGAGAGAGGATGTTTAATCTTAGAGTAGTTCTATATGTTCTACATAGGCTCAAATTTTAACTCGCTTGTACATCTATTTAAGTCGATTGTTCATCTATTCTTTTTTTTATGTCGGAACTCCCTTTTAAACAGCAATTTGTTATTATTGTTCATATTTGTTCATATATACCAAATTTTACTTTCCCTCTTGAAATCTATATATGCATGAGATAATTAAATATTAGAGCAATTTCGATGGCAAACTATAGCTATCCCCCGTCCTTTGTATTTCATCTGACTCAATCCCTCCCTTAGCGTTCCAGGCTCCAGACCAGAAGAGTGCTAGTTCGACTCCAGCCCAAACCATGAAGATCGGCCGCTGTGGCGTGTCTCTGGCCAAGGCGCTTTTATCCAATTGCGTCGGCATGATATAGGCTTTCACACGTTGATATACCGTAAGACATATAGCTTACTTTTATAGGTCCGATTACATATATAAAGTTAGGTAATATTTGAATTTTTGTGAATGTTACCTTTGACCTCTTACACACACACACACACACACACACACACACACACACACACACACACACCGCCTTAGGGGCTCCAGAGGGGGGGGGAGGTGTCAAGAGAAACACACCATTCGCAGATGGTTACCAAATGGGCAAGATAAAAAATAAGTTTCCTAACTTTTCCCAGCCCTTTAGGAGATGTGCATGTGGTAATAGACAGATGAACAGACAGAAGAGCGGACAAACATCATGAGAGACAAATAAAATCAAACACTCAACCATATATGGAAGGCTTATATACAGTTGTAAAAACTTGCAACCAAGAGTTCTCACAAGAAGCTGAATGAGATGAAAATTTTATCAGCTACTGATGAACAGACTGAAAAGAGATCAGACCTAAGAAAAGCTTTAACGCAATCCACCATTTCCACATTCATTGCAGGGCATACAATTATGGAATCTTTACCATGGAAATTCTTGCGAGGGTCTATCTAGTGAATTTAAATTTACAAATACAGTGTACATTATTTATTTGTCTGTATTATTTTGGAAAGAGAGAACGAGGGTGCATTCTTTGGTTTCTGAATTTATGGTCCTGTAGACACACACACACACACACACACACACACACACACACACACACACACACATATATATATATATATATATATATATATATATATATATATATATATATATATATGCAACCAAATGGTATAACTATTAGGATTACTGATGATTGATTGTAGGTCTTTCCATCGTGCCCTACTTTCAAATTTATCCCTAATGATTTTGTCTAATGATCGCATGTATGTACTTCTATGCGGTCATTACTTATGCATGTTGTGACAGTATCACTGCGATTAAAAATTGCAACATACTCCGATAGGAAAGCATCTACTAGATCAATGAAAAAACGTTGATAGAAGGTTCTCAGTTTGAGATGCCCCTTAAATCAAATGTCATCTTACATGTAGTCATTTTCCAGGGTCTAGGCCCCTTATCATGTTGGTTGAATTATATCAGCCTGTGTCTGTTCGACTATTTACATTACTGATACAGATGCACTACGCGTGTTTGATAGAAATTAAACTCCATAAAGAAGTGACATTAATTATCTGTGTAATCTAAATATTATTAATGACTTTTAAGTAGATGGAGCTCACATTTCTCGGTTAAGTAGGGCATGCTCTATAACAAAAAATTACCATTTCATGCATTTGAGTATATCTATGCTACAGACCATTTTGACATTACGAAATTATGCTCTCGAGAACCGCATTACATCACAAAACAATGCATCCTTAACAACTTTGTCTTATTGTATCCAAAAAGGCATGCAACGTACTTGCAACATAGCTACAATATAAGTTTGTTTTCGGAAATTGCCACATGCTCAATCAATGAAGAACTCTCCGAAATGTTCTCTTCGTAATAACACAAGAGCTAAGGGTCGCTTTGCTCAGAACTGATGGCACCATAGTAACTGACCATTGTACATGTACCTGTTATCACTACAAAGTCAAAGCAGCCTATTTCTTATATGTATAAATGAGCCAAAAGATATCACCTCCTCCAAAGTATTTAAATTTGATGAAATAATTATTTGTGACATAAGTAAGCTAAAATGTATTTATGGCCAAGCAGTAAGTGATGATAAGATCAACCATGAAAACTCTAATTACATTTATTAACGCGTATACCATCTACATGGAAATGGAAAATGCAGACAGAACGATAATACACAAGACAGAAAGTCAAGAACCTATATAACTATAACTATATATATATATATATATATATATATATATATATATATATATATATATATATATATATATATATATATATATATATATATATATATATATACAAACTTTATTGGAAGAAAGAAAACAATTAAAAGGAAAATAAATGTTCTTTTGTAAAAGTTAACTTCAAACAAAACAAGCTTTATTATCTATATGTCCACATCAGAATATCGCATATCCGGCTCATATACATCACGGCAACAATCCTTTTAACAACTGGTATTTATATCAGGAGTACAACATTTGCGATATTTCCTACATTTCTCGTAACATTTTAAATGAATTTCAAGTATAATCAGGTAGATAAGAGACCAAGTAGTAATTGTTATCACTACGGTTGCTAATACTCCATGCTTTAATATTGGATTACTTTCCTTTTTTTTGTCGTCATTGTTATGTAAAACCAAAAGGATAATTTCAATAAAATTGAAGATAGCGAAGATTGACCTGGCTATATATATCATGATACCTCGGTTGCAGGATTTCTTGCTTACCGTATTTTGTTGATTTTCGAAGCATGAGTAAATGAGAGGTAATGATATAACATGTAGATACAAGGCAAGTGCCATAGATTTAACGATTACTGCCCAGTCTGGAATGCCTGTAATGTTTCCGTCGGGGTGATCTCTTATTCCTGTACTAATGTATAATAAATCGGGGTAACTACAAAAGAATGCAAAAACAATTTGGATAACCAATGTAAACAGTCCACAGCATTTTGCACAGCAGTCAGTTCGTTTACTTATAGTTTCTTCTGTACAGCAGCAACATGTACATCGTTCAATACATTGACTCAGGTTGCAACAATCCCATCTACAGAGCTTCTCAGGACAAATGCAGCACATGTGGAACATTTTTCGCCGACACTTCTCGCTGCATATGAGGAAAATTTCAAACAGAACAATGTAAGAGAGAGAAACACCGGTTGTTATATAAGCCTTTCTCTTGAATAATGTACGATCTGGTTCTGAGATATTCTTGTTTTCCTTGAGTTTGTTGTTATAAAGAAAAAAATTCACGATTTCGTACAGTACAATTGCAACATAGATGCACCTTCCTAATATTATCAGAAACCCTTTGCATAAACAAGTTTGGCATCTCTTTTTGTCTTTAAATTTCAATAACAAACAAACAAAAGGCACAGTTATCATTTGTACATACAACCAAAGCGCCATACATTCAACGATTAAAATCCATCCTGGGATATACCCATTCAAATGCATATCATTCAAATTGAAGAAGACAACAATATTGTCTGGCGCAGTTGATACCAAAATCAAAAACAGAAAAAGGATGACCTTCATAAACAGAGATGGACTGCGGATGCAGCATTCCACACAGCAAATAACCTGTAAGCTTGAGTTTTCATCTATTACATACTTACTGCAGAAGTGCTCGCAATTGGAGAGCAAAATATTGTACTTGGTTTGTTTTTCAACTGCATTTTGGTTTTTAACTACATCAGAAGCAAGTTGAGCTACTTCATCACCCGTTTTTTTTGGATGGTTATATTCGAATTTGTACCAATCTTTCTCCTGGAAATTAACCTTATTCATCTCGTCTCTAGAGATATCGTTTCCTTTTTTGTTTTTAGTGCAGTGAAATAAAGCCAACTTCACCGTGCCATCTTCGTTCAATATAACGCTATCGACAATCGCATGATGCGAGGGGACAGATCTTCGACATCCGCAGCAGCGTTGGTCTACATCTCTCGTTATGTGGTCTCCTCTCTTGATCATGTCGTGGTTTCGTATCAGGATTTCCTTGCAACATGTACAGGTTCTTTCTATGAGTGTTTTGAAGAGAAGATAATATGATTATATATATATATATATATATATATATATATATATATATATATATATATATATATATATATATATATATATATATATATATATATATATATATATATATATAGAGAGAGAGAGAGAGAGAGAGAGAGAGAGAGAGAGAGAGAGAAGAGAGAGATAACTGCAAGATGCAAGTGTGTTTTTCCATTTAATTTTTTAATCAAATCTCAGAGTCACCTTTCTTAACCTTGCAAGCCAGAATTGATGAGAAAGGATTTGAAAGTTTAATTATACTCAGTTGTATTGGAGATCGCCGTTGAAAAATATTTCACAGAGACTAAAACGTCGTTGAGCCTTTAAAATTACCAATTTATTGTAATGTTAGCTGTTCGTCGCAAAACGGGGAATATTCAGATAAGCAATGTTTATTTTTACCGTAATGTTCCTTTCATTATTCAGGCCAGACGGAAAAGACACTTAATTAATTTAAGGCATTCTTTAACTGTACATCACACAATACATGTATATGAAGATTTAGATTTATGCGAATATACGGTGTTATTCCTCCATATGCACTATGCCGCCGAATATGAAAAACCGTTAGTTGGCATAGGACTATTTTGACATTTCGCCTCTATCTCGCGCTAAACTTATATTATTTATCAACTATTAGGATTCATTAATGGTGTCTTTCCGCCATATCAAATGTTTCACCAGATAGTGCGCACACAGAACCACATTCCATTAGTTCCTAAAATTAAGCAGTTTCCAATAACTACGGAGTTCTGACATGAAATCTTCCCACTTTAAAGTTTAAAGCCAACGTATAATCTTGGTCAAAAAAGTTCCTATTTAGAAATTTGTTCCCGTAATTTTTTAACTTAAGTCTGAATTTTCATTTGGGTTATTGAGAGGAATATGTAAAACCATATTGTTGATTTCGTATGCGGTGTTCAATCTCTTTTATGACAATATGGTTTCAACTCTTCTTCTACCTCTAAAGGTGGCTGTAGGTTCCAATATAAAGACGGTTCGAAAGATGGAGACAAGGTTGAAGTTGCCGCTACAACATCCCGTGGCACCATCTTGACCCGGTTACCGGATAGAGCTTCCATATTTACCGCTTAAATTACAGCCATACTGAAGTTTTTTAACTACATTGAACCCCCCCCCCCCAAAAAAAAAAAATGTTGTCATTTTTTTGGATTTCCTTTGTGCACTGAAAGCCTTGTAAAACCTGAAATTTGACAACCCGTTAATAGCCAAAATCTTAAAGAGATATGATTTCCTAGTGATACTGTTATTCGCTGTACATTTTTATAGAATCGATGTACAGTTGTGAATACATTTATGGGAATCTAAATATTAAATAATTTATTGACGTAACGAGGTGACTGTACATTGAATGAGATAGAAGGACATGACACAAACAGAACAAACCCGTTATGTCAACATCATGTGGAAAATGTATGAGGGACATAGCCTCTGCATTAAAAGAAATGAATGCCATACTTGATGAATCTATTTCTTGAATGTTCTGGGCTTCAGCAGGGTTTGAAAAAAAGGCGATATTATTATTTTTGAACTCTTCTGTGGCATGTTTCGGTGAATTACTAAGAAATTATATGTAACAGGATTGGACTAGTGATTTTTATTTAGTTTTCACTACATCTTTCTGCATATCTCTCAACAGTTAGTGACTAAAAGTGCACAATGTTCTAATATTCTATTGTGGCCAAACAAAATGAAATAACATCAATATTGGCAGAAATTCACAAATATTTCCTAAAATTAAGCATTTAAATATATATATATATATATATTTACCCGGGAAATGTATGTTTCAGGCAATTTGATATAAGATTATATATAGGATTGGTCTAGTGATTTATTTTCTGTTGCCACTAAGAAGTATTTTGTGGATAATGAATTGTATTTTTTAATTAAATAACCTATAAATATAGACAAACTCTAGCGAATCAAGCCAAAAGCAAATGATAATATAAAGTCAATCTTGGAATTGCCTTCAGATACAATGTAAGGACTGGTCAGTAATTAAGATAAAAAATAATTTAGTTCATAGCTGACAATGTCCCTGATTGTCCGTGTGTTGTCTCTGCAAAAATAAAAGATTTCTGGCAATTCTGATATTTCTCAATCTATGTTTGGTCAACCTTTAATATTATAATAGTCAGAGAGCAAACCGATTCTAGCATAGATTTTCATAAGAAAAATAGTAAAATCGTGTGAAATAAGGATTAATTTCAAAATAAGAGTTGATGTCAGAGCTGTTTTCAGACTGAAATACACTGCTGAAACCCTTATTAAGTCTAGAAATCTGTATTTGAACTGTACAAACCTCACTTTGGCTTTAAGAATTAATACAAAATTTGGAGGTTGTCAGCTTGTCAAGGATGTTTCGTTCTGGAAAATGTCGACGCAAAATTGCTGATTCAGAAAGGGAGAATATTTTTACCTTACAAGGTTTCAAAGGTCAAAAAAAAAAAAAGAAAACAGAGATTTTAGAAAAGAGAACGAGTTCAGGATTGCAATTATAAGAGTTTAATGTTATTACTACGGCGTTATCGTGCTATAAACAGTCAGTTGCCAAATCACATAGCTTACAAAATGCCCTTTGGAAGTTATTTTCGGTGTAATTCGGCAACTGTCGCGATATACGCAGAAATAAAAAACCTTTAAACTCTTTTATTGTTCTTGTTGACCCAGTGTAGTCGTAGGTGTATAGATGCGCCCAGCAGGTAGACGCAGTATGTCAGCCTGTACACATAGGACTAAAGCTACGCTCTCTTCTCCTATCCCTTGCCCATTTCATATTAAAATACATCATAGTGTGAGACGGGGAAATCCAACCCGAGGACTATATTTTGCAAGCAGGAACGAGGCTTTGCTTTTGTCAGTAAAAAGGGAAAACCATTTATAATACCCACTCTAAGTGCCTGTGCTGCACTTCCAGAAATGATATGACCTCACTGATCTCCGCATACAAGATACGCACATGAGCACAAACTGTCTCATGATTTTTGCCTTTTCTCTGTTTCTCTCCTTTTGACTAATTCTGTTTTTATACACCACAGCCAGCTATTTAAGTCAAATGTTCTGTGTTCCATTTGTGACCAAACAAAGCAAAATTAAACCGAAAATTGCAGAAATGTTTCTTGTTTCTATTTCGCACTGTTCCAATTCAGGTTAAGGATTAAAACTGAAAGCGCTCTTTCCAAAGAAAAATATTAAATATGAAAACGACGTCATAAAAGCCAGCATTTACTTGTACAGAAATTTGAGATCCCTTACACTATCTTCTCTTATCTTCAGAAGGACAGGGGCGGGTCTTAATGATGTTCTTATTTATTTGCTGATAATCAGAAGGATGTTTATTCTTTTTTGTGGTGTTTAGTACGATAGCTGTTGTGAATGTGCAAAGGGAATTACACTGAACTTTAAAAAAGACAAAGAGAAGTAATTAGAGGTATTAAAGTTGTATTTTGCTACGTTCATCAGCTGATGAATACATATTCCCTGTATTCATCAGATGATATTCTTTTCCAAATAAAACTTAAATCCCGATATATATTTAGATCAGTCAAAACAAAATTGATTAAATGTCACAGTTTATTGTGCTCAGGAAACAACCTACTTTGATTGTGATTGACATATGTGCTTTTGTATACTGTTTTAAGCTGTACATTATTATAGAATCGACGTACAGTTTTGAATACGTTCACTAGAATTTAAATACTAACTCATTCATTGACGTAACCAAGTGACAGTACATTGAATGAGATAGAAGAACACAATTCAAGCAGAGCAAAATCGTTATGTCAACATCATGAGGAAAATGTATTAGGGACATAACCTCTGCATTGGAACAAATGTATACCATACCTGATGAAACTTGTTCTTGAACGTTCTGGGATTCAACAGAGCCTGCATAAAAGGTGATATTATTATTTCTGAACTCTTCTTTGGTATGTTTCGATGAATTTGCTAAGATATTATCAAAAGGAGGATTGGTTTAGTGATTTTTATTTAGTTATCTACTTCTGTCTGTATAACCCTCAACAAGCTTGTGAATAAACGTGCACCATCTTCCCCTTGTGGCCTAAATAAATGAAATAACATCGATGTTGGCAGAAATTCATAACTGCTGACCGTAACACACACACACACCGCCCAAGTTAAAAAGATTTTGTTGCGATATTCTGATATGAACATAATTTTTCGGAACTCAATTAGTAAAGCATTCATTGATGTAACCAGTGGACAGTGCATTCAATGAGATAGAAGTACACGTTACAAGCAGAACAAAGTCGTTCTGTCAAAATCATGTAGAAAATGTATTAGGGACAAAGTCTTTGCATTCGAAGAAATGTATGCCATACCTGATAAAACTATTTCTTGAATGTTCTGGACTTTAACAGAGACTGGAAAAAGGCGGATCTATTATTGTTTTAAGTCTTCTTTGGTATGTTTCGGTGAATTTGCTAAGCGATTATATATAATCAGCAGAATTGGTCTAGCGATTTTTATTCAGTTTTAACTACTTCTTTCTGTATACGTCTTCACAGCTTGAGCCTAAACGTTCGCAATATTCCCCTTGTGACCAAACAAAATGAAATAACATCAATATTGGCAGAAATTCACAACTGCAGTCTGCACGAGCAATATCACACACACACACACACACACACACACACACACACACACACATATATATATATATATATATATATATATATATATATATATATATATATATACCTGAGAAATGTATGTTTCAGGCAATTTGAGAAGAGATTATAAAGAGCAGGATTGGTCTAGTGCAGGGGTGGGCAAACATTTTCTACGGAGGGCCACATTGAAAACTTTATTGTTATCGGGGGGCCGCATATATATTTTGTCTACTTCAATTACAATTTACAACGTATGAAAATATGAATTAATGATAATAACCATGTATTTGTCATTTTATTTCACATTCACACTGTATTACACATGCACATTATATTTTAAAATACGAACTTGAAACAGTTTCTAATTTGGTAATAAGATTTTACTATTCATAATTATTTCAACAAAAGTTTATTGTTACCTATCATAATAATTATGAAGAAGAAGGAACTTAATTTACATACAATCTGACCACAGAGTACAATTATAATTAATGAGAAGTATGTATCTGTTCACAATTTTGGATAATGTTCTTGAACTGTGGAACCAGTTTACTGGTTGTGATTCGCATGACTGCATTCAAATTGCAGTCAGTCACCATCGACCTGTTCTTAGACTTGTTGATTTTCAGACAAGAAAAAGCTTGCTCACAGATGTATGTGGACCCAAATAGTGAGAAAAGTTTGGCAGCAAAGTTTTTTAAGTGTGGAAATGCTGCTGCTGACAAAGATCCATAAAACTCCAGCAGAAGAACTGACTTGAACTTCTCCTTCAGGTCATAATCTGCTTGTAGGTCAAGCAGCTCCAACTGTATATCCTCTGGGGCTGAATCAGCTTCTGCACTAAATGGCGAACTGAGGATATTGAAGAGTGGTTCCAAGTTCTTGAAGTCTTGGAACCTCCTTTCAAATTCCACAACCAAGGCATCCAACTGAGCCTTGTACCTGTCAGCCATTTCACCAGAAATGGTTTTCTGTTTCAGCAAAGGGAAATGGCATAACCTGCTTTCACCTGCTTGCCTGGAGAACAGGGAGAGTTTTGCCTGAAATGATTTAACATGCACATACATTTCATGTGCAAACAAGCTATTGCCCTGAAGTTTGACATTCAGTTCATTCAACTTTTCCATAATGTCAATGGCAAACATGAAGTCTGACTTCCACTCTTCATTAACAATGTTAGTAACAAAGTCACAATCAATACCCTTCATCTCCAGGAACATAACTATTTCTTCCTTGAGATCCCACACTCGCCTCAATATCTTGCCCAGGCTCAGCCAGCGGACACTGCTATGGTAGATAATATCAGAATGTTCAGTTTCCAAATCTTCAAGCATTGTCTTGAACTGCCTGTGGTTAAGTGCCCTGGCTCTGATGAGGTTTATCACACTGACAACTGGGTCAATAACATGCTTGATATTCAACGCAGCTTTACACAGACTTTCCTGATGGATGACACAGTGAAGAGGTAAGAGTGTGTGGTCAGGGTGTTCTTCTTTAATTTTATTATTCATCAACTTCACCAGACCTACGTTTTTCCCAGTCAAAGCACGCGCTCCATCGGTTGTTACACTTGCTATCTTATTCCTCACCAACCCAGTTCTTTCAACACTGTTCACAACAGCACTGAATAAATCCTGGCCTGTGGTTGTGTCTTTGAGTGACTCAACACTAAGTAATTCCTCGGTAAGCTCGAAACGGGTGTTTATTCCCCGTATAAATACCAACAATTGTGCTGTGTCCTGTACATCGGTACTTTCGTCCAACGCAAGAGAGTACCACAAAAAGTCTTTGCTTGCATCTCGAAGTTGGTGCATTAAATTGTCACTTATCTTTTCAGCACGCCTGACTACAGTTCTCCTTGATAAAGAAATGCTGTCAAATTTTGTTTTCTGTTCTGGACACATAATGTTTGCTGCATCTGACAAGCATTCCTTGATGAATTCGCCGTCAGAAAAAGGCTTGTTCCGCTTTACAATCTTATGAGACAGCACCAAACTGGCTTCGGTTGCAGCATCTTGTATTAAAGACTGTTTGGTGAAAACAGTTTGCTGCTTCTTTAAATTGTTAACCAACTCCTGGCATTTCCTTTTTCTCTCTTCGTTCGTTAAATTGTGCCCAAAATCCAAATGTTTTGTTTGGTGGTGGCGGGCCATAGTTTGCCTACCCCTGGTCTAGTGATTTATTTTTCGTTGCCTCTAAGAAGTATTTTCGGATAATGAATTGTATTTAAAAAAAAAAAAAAAAAAAATTATAAATATAGACAAACTCTAGCAAATCAAGCCATAAGCAAATGATAATCTAAAGTCAATAGTGGATATGGTCTTCAGATACAATGGAAGAGCCTGGTCAGTAATTAAGATAAAATAGTTTAGTTCATAGCTGACAATGTCCCCGATTGTTCGTGTGTTGTATCTGCAAAAATGAAAGATTTCTGGCAATTCTGATATTTCTCAATCTATGTTTGGTCAACCTTTAGGGATATAATAGTCAGAGAGCAGTCCGAGTCTAGCATAGATTTTCATAAGAAAAATAGTAAAATCGTGTGAAATAAGGATTAATTTCAAAATAAGAGTTGATGTCAGAGCTGTTTTCAGACTGAAATACACTGCTGAAACCCTTATTAAGCCTAGAAATCTGTATTTGAACTGCACAAATCTCACTTTGGCTTTAAGAATAAATACAAAATTTGAATCACATAGCTTACAAAGTGCCTTTTGGAAGTTATTTGCTGTGTAATTTGGCAACTGTCAGAATATACGCAGAAATAAATAGCCTTTAAACTCTTAATTGTTCTTGGGTTTGTGGAAATTTGTCGACGCAAAATTGCTGATTCAAAAAATGAGAATATTTTTACCTTTGAAAGGTAATTTTCAGTAGCAACGAGGCTTTGCTTTTGTCAGTGAAAAGGGAAAACCATTTATAGAATCGACGTACAGTTTTGATTGAAGATAATAACTAATATGTCTATCATAAAAAAGAGTGTAACAATCAAAGGAAAGAAACTGTTGGCGAACATATAAATGCAGCGTCGTAATATTGGTAGTTAAAACAATATATTTGACTTTTAATACTGTAGTTTTATTAGGACGACGAAAAGCTTTCTTTTAAAATCCAGGAATGGAATACGTACCTCCTGATGCGTTATCAGTCATTTTTCAAAATTTTCGGATTGATATGTGAAAGCTCCTCCTATGGTATTTAAATTTCTGAAAAGGAAAGAGGATTTTGGAAACAAAAATATTAAGAGGCAATACTGACCTGAAAAAAGTGTTCCGACCCAAGAAAGCCATGTGATCGCCCATCAAAAACGAATTATTCCTTCTACATTATCTAGTTTTCTCAAACGCCAAGGCCACCCATACCAAAATCGAACGTGTCCAAAGTAAATCATGCGAGAACTTATTATTTTAGTTACCCTTTATTTTAGTGTTTCACATATTGTAAAGTTATACCTGAGATTTGAATTTATTTACCAACTGACAGGCAGAAAGATATCAATAATTTTTACAGTTTTAGAGGCAACTCAGATGAACAAATTTGCGTAACCTTTGATAACACAATATATACTTGTACTCTTTTTAAAGAAAAACAATAACTTCTAACATCATCAAAAAAAAAATATCCATTAGATGCTTCATGTGAGAATTTCGCACTGAGTACCACAAGAAACCAAATCTTGACCATTTGATTGTTATTATTCAAAGCTTTTCAGTTTTTAGAAAATTTGAACTCATAGTCTTCTCTCAAGGTTTTAATTATTTTCAAAAGCACTGAACAAAGACAGAGAAAAAGCATGAGAGAATGATGAAAAAGTTTGAAGTGGAAACTTGTTGAGCTCAGCAGTTGCGTAGCAGTATAATTTACACCATATCATGCTTGTTTTCTTTTTTATGAGTTCTTCTGTTAGATATGCAACTTTAAGAGTTAGGATTCAATATACATTCAGTGCGGCATTTCTCTCCAAAATTATGACAATTGAACAACAACACATTTTTAAAAAAAAGTACAGGACTTGATGGATGCTGTATAATGTGTTTCATGCATGGGTAAGTATTCTTTGTTGTTGTAATTACATATGGTCTACATTTATATCGATGAAGATATAACATTTAAGCAGTTGCATCACCGAAGTACAATATGAAACGGCCATCGTGCACTCTATGCAGAAGATAAGATATATACCGATAAAGCGTTGATTTTAACATTTACAAACCACTTTATTGGCTGAATAAGACCAGAAAACGCACACACACACACATTAGATAGCTATTGTGTCAACTTGTTCAGCATCACAAAATGAGTGTACATCTTGACATATCCTGAAAGGATTAAGTCTGATGACGAGGATCTAACTGATATATAGACAATTCTTCTTCTTCACACTTACATGGGGTACCTAAAGCGGTTGGTATATTTTCTTTCTCTTTGGCTTAAGGTCCTTTCAATTGTCTTGTTATAAATTTATTTCTCACTCTTGTTTGTTTAGCCTTCAGTTACCAATCTGACTGTATATTTAGAATTACAATCTTTCTTTCCAGTCCCCATTTTGGATCAGGGATGTAGAATAGACCCGATACGTCGTCCTGCAGGCCTTGTACCCTCAGATACATCTTGTGATGATGCTTCATCTGTGATCATCTTAGACATTTAGTAAGGGGCTCGGTTTGTTTTAAAAATGACTTTCTATTTTAATGATGTTACCCCCTTTTACCCTGGTCTTGATTTAGTATTGCTTTTTTGGGAAACATGAATTTTATCAGGACTCCTATCCACGTATGTGCTGATGTGCCCTTGAACACACACACACACGCACACACACACACACACACATATATATATATATATATATATATATATAAATATATATATATATATATATATATATATATATATATATATATATATATATATATATATATATATATATATATATATATATATATATATATAACATTATCTCGTTCCTAAGTATCCACTTCCGAGACACACATGATACAGATCTCGCTAAACATTTTGAATACAATTTGGGAAACTGGCCACTGCCCGCCCACGTGGCATGAAGCAACAGTGATACCAGTACCTAAACCTGGGAAGGACTATACCGACCTTCCCATAATCGTCCCATATCACTAGCAAGTTTTATTTGCAAAACCATGGAACGAATGATAAATGATAGACTCCTCTGGTGTCTTATGCCCAACAGACTACTATCATATCTTCAGTGTGGATAAAGAAGTCTTCATAAAGAAAGAACATACAACAGCCGAATTTTTTTGTTACTTAGAGAATGCTTATGACACGACATGGAAGTACGGCATAATGAATGACCTACTCTACCTAGGTCTAACGGTCCGTCTACCTATCTTTATATTCAATTTTTTGAGAGATAGAAATTTAGAGTGAAGGTAGGTACCACTCTTTCCGAAAGTTATCCTTAGGATGCAGGTGTACCTTGGGGCAGCATATTGTCAATCACCGGTGCTAACATCAAAATTAACGTCATTATATGTTGACGATCTTTCGATCTGCTACAGATCAAAGAGTATGCATATTACCGAGCGTAAGCTACGTTTACTTGTAAAAAGAGTTCAAAAATAGGTAGAAGAAAACGGGTTCAGATTTTCGAAATCTAAAACTATTTGTATGCACTTCTCCCGATTACAGAGAATTCACGGTAACCCAAACACACGATCTTAACGGTTATGTTATTTGTATTATTGCCAAATAAAAAAGTGCTCAACTATCATAGCAAATTCAACGAAATCACAGTCTCCTATCCTGTTGTACGGACCTTTATACAGACGGTTCGAAAGATTGAGGAAAGGTTGGGGCTGCTATTGCAAGACCTCATGGCACCATCTTGAGCCGGTACCGGATAAAGCCTGCATTTTTACCGCTCAAATTACATCAGATCTCTGAACTGCATTGAACCCCCACCCCCCAAAAAAATAACAAATGTTGTCATCTTTGCGGATTCCCTTCCACACTGAAAGTCTTGCAAAACCTGAAATTTGTGCAACCATTAATATTCCCAGTCTTACAGAAACATGATTGCTCATACAATCTAGAAAAAAGTATTCTGTACTGTTGGATGCCTAGTCACATTAGTATTAAAGGTAATGAAATGGCAGATATAGCAGCCATAGCTGCCATGCAGTCACCGGCTTTGGAATGGAAGATTGAATATACTGACTGCAAATATTATATAAATCAGCACGTTTTTCATACTTGGCAATTATGTTGAATAGAAACTCCACAAACAAGGTTCAGAACATTAAACATATAGAGCAAATTGCAGAAATGAGGCAGTATTCTGCCGATCTAGTATCGGATACACATACCTGACTCATGCATACCTCTTGAAGGGTGAATCTCGACTAGAGTGCATATCATGCCAGTGTCCACTGACAGTGGAACAAATTCTTGTCGAGTGAGTTGACTTCCAGCCTCTGCGACAGAAGTTTTTTTTTCTTTCAATTTATCATTAATTTTTTTTTTTACTCAAGGAAGAAACTTTACCCGAGAAAATCTTAGATTGTACAACAGTCAATCAAGTGCATTCACACCCGGGTCCATATTGCCAGTCACAACGAAGATGTTCTGTCTGTATTCCTCACGTTTTCTTGCGACAATAATGATTCCTTTTAATCGTTTATTTTCTTTTTTTATTCTTTTTTCACACTAGCTGATATATATTCTCCTTTAAAGAATTGATTTAAAAAGAATCTCAGTTTCTCGCAGCAAACACCATTTTTTTTATCCGTTTTCCGGTGTACTCACTGTAATAAGTACAACAGCTAATTAAAATTACATTAAGTAAATAGTTTACGGTCATTATATAACGTAATTTCAATCTTGAGAGGTCATTACAGGTAATCTAATTTTGAAACAATCAACTGGCATGCCCGTTTGTTTTAACGATGCATTTCAAACTAACTCAATTCAATATTTCATTTGGAAAGATCATTTGTTTCTGTGATGGTGACATTTTCACGCAAGATATGAGAGAGATAACAGGCCACAAGTCAAGGTATGGAATTTGCATGAAACACATATAGGTTTCACAATATCAGGACGTGTCATGTTAATATTAGAACTAATATGTTTGGGAGATGTGACTTAAAAGTACGGATCAAAATATCATAGGAGACTAACGGCAAATAGGAAATAAGAAGAACAGACGGTATAACGTAACCCACATGACAAACGACCCTCTCCAATACAAGATATATGATTTTTCTGCTTAACTGAAATTTTGGCTCAACAAATGAGCATATGGATGTATTGTTGGTGTCGAGTGAATATTTTCCTTTATATAAGAAAGTTTTTGTAGGAGGAGGCGACAGATGTCGACCAATAAGGGAAGTGTCTTAACACCAAGACCGTTCAGTTACAAGTGATATTGTGAAAGTTCTATTGAAGATACTGTCAGGTCAGACAGAATAAAGCAAAGATTCTTTTAAAATATCATTTATTAGATTGAAAAGGTTTCTGTGTATTACTGCTGTTCAGAACAATTGAATTTTCTAATGCAATCTTTGTAGTGTCATACATAAAATGCACCTGGGAAAAAAACAGGATTGATCAAAGTTCCTGACAGGGCAGCACAAACAAGGATGGATATGCAAAATACACAAGATCACAGTTGTTAGAATGAGTTTTTATGAAATGTTTGGACGAGGATGTGTTTGTTCTCGGTATACTTATAGTAGAGAGTCATAAAAGAGCTTCCAACTATATCACAGTACAGAAAAATAGCGAATCCATCTACAATGCAGATGATCATAAGTATTATCAACGAGTGACCAGCTACGAAACAATCTCAAGCTGGTTTTCGGAAGTAGAACTATGAGGCTTGGACGAAGAAACCAATAATAATAATAATAATAATAATAATAAAAACAGCGCTGAGAGTATTCAGGAAGGAAAAATACATTTTTATTGGAATTGGATGAAGAGTTATTAGTGCAGAAGTAGTCCTAAGTGTTAATATGTTATTGTATCGCCTTTATGGGTCTCAGTGCTCACTGAGCAGCGAAACAAACCACATGGTTTTGTTTTATTGCTTTTTTTTTCTTCCAAGACACGGGTATTCCAACTGACCAATCCTAGCTCAGGATACGATTTAAAATCATATTCGACGTGTTCCTTGTTGAAGTCAGCGGTTAGAGTGCAGGTTTTTCATGCAACACGCAAAATTTAACCCATTGTGTTTGGGGGTGGTAAGCTCAAAATAAATCGTATGTCTTTTTTGTGTCGAAAAGCCCAGTCTAACAGTTTATCTTGAGGGTTTTAATGTAACTGCGACTCAACATGTTGGACTGGTAAATTTTTAATTTGATATCAATACAAAAATCCCAGGCTTATCTTAGGAAAAGTTCAAGTTAGATTAACTTTATGTTGTTTTGGAAGTATTAAGTGTCTTACTGTGTTGCGTTAGTTCGCTTGTTTTAGGATTCAAAACCAACGTAGTCCCAAAATGTATTTCTCTAAAACAGCTCTCATATACTTCAACTCTTTTAATGTATGTCCATCCGTCCCCATCAATCATTTACTAATCACCCTTTGGCTTTGATTTACACTCTTTTTTAAACAAATAATAATTTATTAGTTAATTAATCCATTCCAAAAATATCACGGGTATTAGTTTAGTTTGTTATAATTACACATGTTAACTTTCTGAGCAGTCGTTTTAAAATGTTGTTAACAGTTATTGCCCGTAGATCTTCCAGATTCCTCTATAACCCAATCTGCTATCTCGCCCCCTTCCCCTCCCCCCCTCTCTCTCTGTCTTCGGTGTGCTTGTAATGTGTATCATGGAAGTCGCAATATGTGTACACTGTGGAGTTTAAGTGTACGATCAGTTTAACTAAACCGGCTTGCTCATCGTGTACATAGCTGTGCAAGTAACTGAGTAGCTACATGTTTACGTGCCATTAAACTTGCATAAAAACCTTTCTGTTAACTAAAATTCAAGTTACAGAAATTATAGTTTTAAAGCCATTTTATTTTGAAGACCACAGTTTCAATCAACTTTATCTGGAGAGTAACATTGTTTGAAATCTGAATGTTTACCTCAACCCGAAAACCTTTTTATTATTCAACGTCTGTATTTTGATAATACACACATTGAGCATTTATTTTTTATCATGAATGAGAAGTGAGTGAACTCTAAGAAACTTACCTTCTGTAGTAGCGTCACAAGATCATCTGCCTCCTTTGAAAGAAAAGTTAGTCATTAGGCGCATATCTTTACAATCATTATATATAAATATGCTTATATGAATATGTATGAGTCAACCGGTCTACATGATGTTGTGAATACACGATTGACCATTTAGATTTCTGCAATGGGTGACATGAGAGCTATCATCTTTTAGCAAGATAGTATCCAAGAGTAATCTATAACATTTCCAGTTCAAGGGCTAGGAAAATTGAATTACATTTTTTGTTGATCATATCATATTATTCCAATACAAATCCTTTACCAATATTTGATAGGTTCCTCCAGTCCCAACAAATTGGCAATTTTGTGGAAAAGTATAAACAAAAACATTAATTTCAATGCTATATCAGAAACTATTATATAAATCATGTTTTAGCCATATAGCGTGTGCTATTTACTCTTATGTTTTTATAGATTAATATGTGAAATGTGTTCGACTGTTCCACAAAATAAAGCTTTTTGAGATAAAATTTATAAATTTTTTGTAACCATATGTATTCAAAATGAAATATACAAAGAATACTTAAAGTAAAGCTATTGTTTCTTTCTTTTCTTATCTTATTGTGCGGGCACCTTTATAAGGGTATAAAGGATTTGCGGTACACCTAGATCATCAGTACGAGATGACATTGCTTCGTGAAGGAGGAAACGCGACTTATGAAATCAATAAATACGTCTTATCAGGATACCCGCTTTAAAACTAGACAGGTATAGATAAGTTTTGAACAAGGAAGACAAAATAAATCATCATGACTCATTCCAGTTTTAAATTGATCAAAGGCTTAGGTCTTATGTTATAAAGTGTGTGTGTGTGTGTGTGCGTGCGTGCGTATGTGTATATGTGTGTTGCTTCGAAATTAAGGAAACATATTGTAAAAGAGCATCTTTCATTTCCAGGAACAAGGGGACAAACATCAATATTTTCGGTGAACAAGAGATCTCAGAAGCCTCTAGAAAGACCTTATAATCAATCGTGTCAGCCAACAATACTAAACAATGTTTCAAACGCACACAGTTGTTGATGTTATCAGTGACTGTCTTATTTTTAAAACGAACTTAAAACAGTTTCATCTTGACTTTTTAAGTTAGATGTATTCATCATGGATTACTCGTGTTTATTTCTGGTCATTGTTTAACAAATTAAAAACTTGTTTTATGCAACTTTATACCAAACAAATAGTCAAAATACATAATTTAGTGAATAGTTTATGGATAGACAGTATAAACGAGAAATACATGGAAAAGATGTAAAATGTGCCTATCTTCTTTGATATTTTCTTAACGCACGGTTTCCTTGGCAACCAGCACGTGGGCACAAAACTTTTGTCAGAAATGAAATCAAACCACCTCATACTTGCATTGTACACCAATATGAGGAAATTTGGAGAGGGGGCAGAAAACGGCCCTTATTCAATATAGTACTTTGATATCAATACAAATATCCCAAACTTATCTTAGGAAAAGATCAAGTTAAATTAATTTTCTTGTGTTTTGCAAGTATCAGGTATCTCACTGTGTTGCCTTAGTTCATTTGTTTGCATGCAGCTAACGTTTAGGATTCAAGATCAACGTAGTCCCAAAATGTATTTCTCCAAAACAATTCTCCTATGCTTCTACTCTTTTAATGCATGTTCATCTGTTCCCAACAATCATTCAATAATCATCCTTTGGTTTTGATTTGCAATCCCTTTTTAAACAATAAATAGTTTATTAGTTAATAAATCCATTCCAAAAATACCACGTTTCGAATAGGGTATTAGTTTAGTTTGTTATCATTACACATGTTAACTTTCTGAGCAGTCGTTTGAAAATGTTAACAGTTATTGCCCATAAATTTTACAGATTACTCTATAAATAAACCAGCTCTCTCTCTCTCTCTCTCTCTCTCTTCGGTATGTCTGTTAAAGGTGTCATGGAAGTCGCAATATGTGTACACTCTGAAGTTTTAAGTGTACGTGATCAGTTTATCTAAACCAGTTTGCTCGCCGTATAAATAGCTTTTTAAGTAAACAAGCAGCTGCATGTACAGTATATTTTGCCATTACATTTGCATATAAACCTCTCTGTTATCTAAAATTCAAGTTACAGAAATTATGGCTTTAAAATTGTTTTATTTTGAAAGCCACATTTTTAATCAGCTATATCTGGAGAGTAATATTGTTTGAAATCTCTATCATTACAAACCTTTTTATTATTCAATGTCTGTATTTCGATAGCACACATATTTAGCATTTATGTTTTATCTTGAATGAGAAGTGAGTGAGCTCTAAGGATCTTACCTTCTCTAGCTCCACAAGATCATCTGCCTTCTTTGAAAGAAACTGTACCGCACTGTGGAGCACATATCTTTACAATCATATGTATGACTGTGCTTATATGAATATGTATGAGTCAACCGGTCTTTTGGGTGTCGTGAATACACGATCGACCATTCAGATATGTGCATTACGTGACATGAGAGCTAGGGCTCCTCAACTATGTCGAGTACTAATACAATATTTCTCCGCCCCTTGGATGAAAATAACATAATATTACAACGCATATTTCTTACGTCTACCTCGGTTTTGGTGCTTACATTTAAAAATATTTACATCACATTTTTTAACCACTCTTCTGCTCAGTAATAAATACTGATGGTGTTATTCGTATTTTATTTTCACAGTTTTATTCATAATTTCAGTTTTGAAAAAAAGTGATTTACTTGAAATCTTCAAAATCATTGATTTCCTTTCAATATGTATCATGTAAATGTTGTGCTTTTATCTGTAGGACATTATTGAACTCAACACAGTGAGATTAGTTATGGATTTTTTTTATTTCCGAAGGAAAAAATAAAACCATGCAGATAAATAGATAAAGAAAGAGAAAGAGATTTGTTCAATCCATCAAGGATAACGTGAATGGACTAGATTTATAGGCACTTTTCAAGCAAGTTGGTATATATATATATATATATATATATATATATATATATATATATATATATATATATAGATATATATATATATATATATATATACGGATGCATACGAAAGGATACGAATGAACTTTACCACATGGTTAAATCTTGGACATTATGAGAGATTGCGGTTTATGTAAAAAAAATTGACCATATGTTTTTATGATTTTACATGTATTACCTTTATCTTTTATTTTATATACATTTTATAGAGTTTTGACTTCTTTCCGTTTTCTATTTTATCTTGTTGTTATTCGTATTTACATTTATTTGGAATGGGTTTTCTTCCTAAATTTGGGTGCAATTCATTTTACATTTGTCAAAATTTCACCCGAATGAGCTTAAAGCAATATTATGTTCTTTCTAGGAAGTAAAATGATCTGTCTTCACGCTGCATAATAAAGATATTATTGGTTTTGGTTTCAACCGACATCTTGCATTTAATTCATGTCATATGCAAGATAAAAAAATAAGTAGAACAAAAAAAGAAACAAATCATCAAAAATAATGTTAAAAATTAAAATTTTAAATTTAATATATGAATCACGGCAGATGGACGATTAAACTCGATGTGCTACCAATAACCATTGCCATTTAAATTGTTTCGAAAAATATTGTGACCAAACTGTAGCTGTATATAAGAATAATCGTTTGTTTAGCGAGCAGTTTTTGTTTTCTTTCCATAAGGTAGTTTACAGACCTCCCAACCATATTTTGCAAAATTATAGGGATTTTGAAGGATATTTTGTCTGCAAAAAATATATGGATTATATGGGAAAATCATGAAACAAAACATATGGATAATAATGTACTAATATTAACAGCTGAATACGCATTTGTAAGTACATGAACACACACATTGGCCAATATTAATAACATAATGTAATTAAATATTAATTTCTTTAATATAGTACCGATACTTCTGCTCTTGTGTTGATTACATCAATAGTGATGAATCAGTCTCTGTCTTTTTATGCATCCATTATAACAAATGATTACATGTCCTTCTCCCATAAAAATATGGGAGAAATTATTGAGATTTTGGAGAGAAAAAAAATAAAGGAAAAATATAGGGGATTGTTTGGCATTTATATAAAATATATGAATGGCTGGGGGACCTGCATTGATGATTTAAATGATATGCTCCTATCCTTTGCTTGGAAGTAAGTGCAAAAAGGTTGCAAACCTCTGGGCTTCGTTATATTAACTATATGAAACTAAAACTATTTTCATCCATAGTCAAATTCACATCTGACATCTCAGAGTCCACAGACTTAATACCAATACAATCGCACTATCAATTGCCACCTTAGACATTGGATAAAGATTATTCAGTATTCTAAGACTGAGAAGAATGTGCTCTAAACACACTCATTGCTAGAAAAAAAGAATGTCTGAAACACTTAATTCGCACGGGATTTCAAAACACGGGTCAACAATGCCATTTATCTCATAACAAAACAGAGAGAGAGAGAGAGAGAGAGAGAGAGAGAGAGAGAGAGAGAGAGAGAGAGAGAGAGAGTTCTGCAAGAACAACCCCAGCAACAGTGAACGAATTACTTTCGTCACCACAAATCATCAACACTTTTCCTATTCACGCAAAACTATTACAAAATATTGTCCAAATTGTGAATCCTGCAATTATCTCCACATCATTTTCACATAATTTAAACAAATGGCATTCAGGAAACAAAAGACCTTAGGTACATTCTTGTCTGAGTTAAACTACAGCACGCTGCAAACTTTTTCACCATTTAAAAGCTTAAGACAATTACGAAGCTGGTGCTGGGACTGCCGCCGCCCCCTAAAAAGTGTATGTTCTATTTTATAATATGTACATAAGTGTATAAGAACAAATATTACGTTTAATATGCTAATTGCTTTTCAATTTCAGATATTCCTTTCAACCACGACAAAAAAGAAATGAATAAATTAAAGAAATTGTTAAAAATGCAAACTATTGTTTATCTATTCATATTGTAACAAACCTAGGATATGTGCTATTTCTATTTACGTCTCCGTGTATAGCTTTGTTATATTTTAGCGGTTATTTATTTGATCATGGGGAGTCGGTGATGGGAAGATATGTCTCAAACCGAGCAATAACCCAAATACCAGGAACAGGAGTCATAATGTACAGCCTTCACGAGATTTACTTTAGCATGGATACGTTTCGTAAAATTGACTCTCCCTAATTTCTTGTCATAAGCAATTCTCGGTATATTCTCACGTATAAGTGTCTGGTCATCTGAGATAGGAATATTTCTGTTTATTATGCGTTTGGGTCATGTTTTATTGTACGTGGAATAAAACACCGATTTACGGCTTAGAACGAGTGTATTGATAAATAATACGAATGTAAATCAAGAAATACCACGCAGGTGTGAATTTACGTCTAGAGGTACATTATTTGTGGTATTAGCACGTTGAAGAGCCCTCAGTTACCAACGACTGTTGTCTTGAGGTCCTTGGAAATAGGGAAAACGACCTCAAGACAGCTTCACGTCGGTCTTGTTTGATTCACTCCGTAAAAGGTTCTCTTAGACCCCTTGCTTGCTACAATTTTTTATTTGCACTTAAAAATGTAACTAGTTTTCATATGGTGCTTTTTGTTTTTTCAAATCTGAATTACACAATATGCATGAAAGTTTGACATCTTTTTTTGTATTGTTTCAATATCTTTGCTAAACTTTGTGCTTCTTTATTTAGCACGATCTTGATGGCATTGGAGCTGAATGAATATCATGTCTCATCAAACCACTAATATATGACTGTGAACTCCCTGACGTCTTTTTCAAACCCATATTATTCACGATCGCGCTTTTCCTATTTCGATAAACTTCTGTCTATATCGGGTACCAAAATATGGAATACTATTCCTACTGAAATTATACATCCATATTCTTGGAATCAATTAAACGGAATAAAAGCATACATTAATATTTTCATTGTGTATGTTATTTTGTGCAGATAACAATAAACCGCCAGTGTGGTCCATTATAACTGAAAGTTTTACATTTGATATAGCACTGCTTTTTTAAATAAAAAAAACTGTTCGAATTAATGAATGATTTAAAATTTATATCATATTTTGCCCTTTCTAACGTTGAACATACTAGAGGCAATTCATATACAGAAATCTCAGATACAGTTTTAAATATAACTTAATTATGTAAATTCCACCTCTGTTTTTTTTTTATTCGAAATAATGTATAAATATTTTGAAAAAATAAGAAATTATTTGACTCGTAAAATAAAGGAAGCTGAAATAATTCCAGAAATCTGTTTATGTCCAATACAAAAAGAATATCTTTACGTACTCTACAGTTTTAAACTTTGTAATTTGTCAACAGTGAAGATGTAATCCACTACTTAATTCAATACTGTGATCATTAAAAGCCATATGTAAATCTACGGTTTTATTAACTTCATTAATATGGACATTTATTTGTCTAATGATAAACAATATTATTAACAGCTGGATGCTTTCTTCCTTTTATGTATTTCTAATCGTGATTGTTTGGAATATTAAAGTAATTGCAAACTATGTTAAGATCCATGTTATTTTTATTTTGAGTTAAATTGTTTTTCGTCAGGTAATGAAAAAAATATTCAGACAATAATTGATGTAATTGTCTTAAATATCCAGTTAATTTAGTTCTGCCAAAGATTCATTTCACAATATGACCTGTATCTGTTAAGAGAATTATCACTAAAATATAAATGTTAAAACTGTTTAATGGTTTGTATGGAAATAATTTTTTTTGTCTGTGTAGTAAATGTTTATATATGTAAATATTTATACAATGCATTTAATAACTGGAGCGTTAAAATGAGTTGCTTGACATGGATAAGGCACTGTCTTTGTTAATTTCTTAAATCTGAAGTCCAATGCATTATTTTGAAAAAAATCTCAAAATGATTCTCTGGATCATCAATATACTCAGCAACAAAAGCAGTCTTATTTATGAGCAATAATTTAAAAAAAAAAAGAAATTAATATCAACTAATAACGTTTCCTTATTATGTTTTTCTTCGTGAGTGATTTTTTTTATTTTTGCATAATATTTTGGCTGTCAATCCTCGTCATATAAGTTGTTTGTTTTGTTCCAAATATTAATTGTCAATTTTTGCAACTTGGAAACGCAGCAATATATTACTGCGATTATTGCGCTTATGAGGCCAAGGATTCGGCGAAACTATGACTGATTAGCAGGGTATTTTTTGCGTTTTGTTGATGTTATAGAATGATTATGTTTTGGCGGTCATTTCCCATGTTCTGTACCATTTACGTAGCACTTGATAATGACTATCGATTTCCCAACAGCATTTATAATGCAAATTCAGTTAAACAACTGAAATAAATTATTGAAAATTAACCAATATATGAACAGTTACTCACCATGAAAATGCCAAAAACTTACATGTCTGTGCATGCAAACTTTTATGTCCCATTTACATGGCCCTGGAGTGTCGTTTTAACAAGCTATATTTTTGAAGAGTTATGTATATTCTGATATATTTATAACCGTGCACGTATGTTATGTTCAGCGGAGTCCTGCAGAAAATCCGTAATGAAATGCCCAAGTTTACACTATCAGTGGTATTTTCCTTTTGGTAACCTTTGCCAATGCTATTTATCTCTTTAACCTATTTAGGAGTGTTGATAATGTTAATAACAAATTGAAAGAATGTATTTGTGTGTAACATTTTTCACGTATTTACGCCTGTTGAGGAACAATATTTTTGCAGCACACGGTATAGTTGGCAGAGATTGAAAAACATGGTGACTATCATCTTATACAATAATACAATACATCGTCTTTAAGTTTGCCTGCAGTGGATTTGAAAACATAAATGTCATATGTCATATGATATTTTATCTATGAATTAGCAAACCAGGCAGATTTGTATTTCATATTGAATGACTATTTTCAGTTTAGATGTAGATTTGCAGTGAATACATTCTCTGTTTATAAAGTAAAATATAATGAAAATTTCGAAGGTGTGACTGGAAGTGGGTACACTTTAATAGCATATATTAGGATATCTGAAAAATGTATTTTAAAGTGTTTTCACATTATATAGGAGCGGCAAGAACATTACACAGTCTGTGCAGCCAGATGTTTATCCATACATCTGTCCATTCTTGAATGTTGTAATTCCTTCAAGCAAAATAACTTCAGAAGATACAACTAAAAATCAAATTTAGTGCACATGTTGAAATAATATTGTCTAGAGATATTATTATTATTATTATTATTATTATTATTATTATTATTAGTAGTAGTAGTAGTAGTAGTAGTAGTAGGGTTTAACGGCTTGTCAGCGCAATACTAACTATATGGTGCCGATTCAAAGTAAAATTCTTAAAATGTAAATATAAAGAATTACAATAAGAACCTAGGAAGATAAAGCCCTCAAAAAATATAAAAGTGAGTACTAAACGAGAAAAGTTAAAAGGTAAATATGCTAAATTTCTGTAAAGGGTAAATACAATAAAAGGTAAAGTTAAAAATGTAAAATCCTTAAAACGTTTAGTTAGAATTTGTTATATAAACCGAATTCCCCTTAAAAAGTCCAAGATTTGCTCTGGTGGCACATCTTCATAATGTTTCTTCATTGAGTTCACATTAAAACACTTCTACCTCACAGGGTGGAAGCCGACACACTTGACAAAAATGTCTTCCACTGTCAATTTACACACCCTGGGTATGCACTCTGGTCGAAGTTCACTGATCATATTTATCCTATTTCTTAATACAGGCAACTCTTAAAAATAAATTCTTTTTTTTTTAGACAGAAATAAATCATTTCCTTTCACTGTGAAGAGGAAGTTTCTTGTATATGTTTGCTCCTGTGAGGCAATTAACTTTCTACTACTTTACAGTTTAATAAAACTATTATCAGTGTGTAATTACTTTATCAAAGTTTTATTAGAAAGCGTAGTTAACTATACATCATTTTAAAATCAATTTGTTCCATCTTTGTAATCTTTTTCTTTATGTATTGAAATTGCACTTACACTCCAGCCCTATATTTGATTTCATCTTAGGATGTATCTATAATTCCAGTTTCTATATCAAGTTGATTTATTTGGACACTTTATTGAAGTCTTTATATTTTATAATTTAATTATACAACAATATGCAGACAAAAACTGGAAATATTGTAGTGAGACAAAATAAATTAAAAAGGACAAATAAAAACTAGATTATTGATTGATTTATGAAATAAGTGATTGATTGATTGACTGACTGGGTGATTGATTGATGAAATAAGTGATTGATTGATTGTCATTGTACTTTTCCTACACGACACAATAATTGAAAAGTTTAAAGCTATGAAATTCAAACGTAATTGTGCATGAATTAGAGTTCAGTACCGGTCGAAGTTTATTTTAAAATACTTGGAGAAATGATTTCCTAATAAGCATTTTCTGCCGCATACATCACATTGGAGGCACACAACCTGTGAGCTGATTGCAGCAACGCATTTTGCTCTGACTTAACATTCTGATACTAAATTGTTTGTTTACACAAACAAGAAAGGCTGACATCTATCCGATAGAAGAAAACCCATATGACTATATGTAAATTGGGAATAGCCTTAAAATATTCGTCATGTAGTGCAATCTTTGACTTGTGAAGTCGGTTAAGTACGCCTGTCTCTGACTGATAGATTTCACAGAATAATATCTAAATCTATGTCATGCACTGGATGTAATAAAAGTAGATTTAAAAGAGCCGTGACGTGTTCCTGACCTCATGAACGCCTTCAAATGCTCTCCCAAATTTGATAACAATAAAAATTAGTGCAGTTTATCCAATATATAATAGTTAAACTTTTTCTTCAAATCATAATTGTAATTTGCAATATATTCTTTTTAGAGAGTGATAAATGAGGATTTTTTTGCTGAAATGTAAAACAGATGGAAATACCAGCAAATTATGGTATTTTACCTGTAGACGATAGTTTCGATGGTGTTAAAATAGTAATAGAAACAGAAAGTGTAGTAGA
The DNA here is from genome assembly GCA_029931535.1 of Margaritifera margaritifera. NCBI lineage: Eukaryota > Metazoa > Mollusca > Bivalvia > Unionida > Margaritiferidae > Margaritifera > Margaritifera margaritifera. Next base: position 6,810,723 of record JAQPZY010001652.1, on the reverse strand, counting down.
AAGATGAAGACCATCACGAGTCAAACGACTATCATCAGCAGCAAAGATAGCGAACATGAATCTTTCTTTTTTTTAGTAAGGGTGAAATTAAAGATAGAAAGAAGGCACAGAAGACAAAAACTTAAAAAGCGTCAAAATATGCAGATCGAATGCAGCCATGACTCATGATGCACTTAATATAGCGGCCATGGGCCACTCAACTTGGAAAATAGCGGCTTACTCTCACAAATTGTGCTCTACTTTCCACGATAACTCTGTAGTGAACGGGTAATTTTTTCACGACCAGTAATAATTTAAACTAGAATTGACATCTAACTGATATTCTCTACGATACGAAACTCATATCACTATCTAAGGAGCCGTGGTAGCTCAGTTGGTAGAGCTTAGGACACGTAATCCAGTGTTTGAAGATTCTATGCCTGCCCAGGCCAGCCCAGGTTGGCAACCTCGATGTTTCGTCGGGGAAGGCACAGTGCAACCAACCAACCAACCACCACCAAAAACAACATCAGATCACTATGTCTAAATCGGAAATAATCTTTCATTTTTTTTCTCTCTCTCTCTCTCTAACGTTCACACAATGTAAGTTACTTCCAAAGATTCTATAAAATAGTAGTATATTTGCTGTTTACACACACACATATATATATATATATATATATATATATATATATATATATATATATATATATATATATATATATATATATATATAAAAACTGTGTGACTTCCCTAAAACCAGGTGGAAAACCTAGTTTCTCTGGAACGGATAAGCCAATTTTGAATTAACTTGGTATGAATTTTGTTTAAGACATGCTCTATCAAAATTGTGTCTGGGGTGGCTCCTTTAGTAACGGTGAGGTTTCCTTAGAAATCAGTGGAAAACCTTTTGCTTCCACTTCTTCTCTAGAACGGCTCAACCAGTTTAAATCAATCTTATTAAAATATTTCATAAAATGTGACTCCCATAACAATGGCGTAGCTTCCATAGCAACCACAAGGAAAACATAGTTTTAACTTCTTCTCCATAGCGACTAAGCCAGTTTGTATAAAACTTGGTAGGAATAATATGAAGAGATGTTGTACCTGAATAATGTTTGGATAGCTTTCCAAGCAATGACGTGGTTTTCATAGCTACCAGATGGAAAACATTAAAATGCTACTCATTTCGCATCAGGTATGGATAATGTTACTGCTATATACAGTAAAACCTCTCAAAATCGAAAACCTCTTGGGACCAAATTAAAATTTTGCATTTTGAAAGGTTCTCGGTCTACTGAGTGTTTACCAGATGTGAAAAATATGTTTGTTTTATTGTTTATATTTTTATTAGCGCTTATGTGACGAGAGAGAGAGAGAGAGAGTGTGTGTGTGTGTGTGTGTGTGTGTGTGAAAGAGAGAGAGAGAGAGAGAGAGAGAGAGAGAGAGAGAGAGAGAGAGAGAGAGAGAGAGAGAATGTAATTCGAGAACACCAATTATAAATGTGTGTGTGTAAAAGTGAAAAAAGGAAAGCTTTTGGGGTTTTATTTGAACGTGTATTGAAGCATTAGCTGAACAAGGTATGTTCCGTCCGAAAATGACATCCTGCCACGTGAATAAATATTACTGTTCCACATAGAAATACAATCCTTGTCTCAAGAAATTTGTAAGGAAGGAGATAATTTTATAACTTTACTAGAAGTCCATTAGCATTATGAATGATAATCCATAATATTTAAATACTACGTATAATTCATTAATGTTCCTATGTCAAACGTGTCCCATAGTTTCTTCAAAGTAGATTTTGGCACATATTCATACTCTTTGATCAGACTAATTTTATTCTGCAAGGATTACTCAATCCTACAACACTTAGCTGGTTGTTCTGATCTTGACATGCGAGTAACGACAAAAAAGACAGTCATGGGTACTTAAATACATGCATGTAATAATTTTTTTCCTTTAAAACTCTGTTGAGTGGCTCTGGTTTTTTGAATACTGTTTGTCGGTGTCCGCAGCAATGCATCAAAAGCGAGGGCGCATGCTTGGATAATAAAGCCCGGGTATTTAATATTAAAAACAAAATGAAAAAAAAAAATGTTCTATTGATTATATATACCGACGAATAGCATACACCACAGTTTGACCATAAGCAGATAAGCATAATCGTTCTTAAATGACTTTTATACAAGCATTTAGTTATTAATAATTTACCTTAAAAGCTGACTCTTTTTCATGATGCAAAGACTTTAGATTAGCCTAGTGTCGGCCATTCTCTGAGTCGGCGCTCATGTAAAGTATTGTTTTAACCTCGCGTGCCTTTGGACATTTTCTCACGACAAGCCTACTACAGTGTTTGCAAAGAGCAATAATCTGGTCCAGCCTGTGCCAGGAATTTAGCACTGAAATACATTTCCAAGTTCGAAGTGAGTTGGAGTTTTATTGGGCTTTTTTTGTGTGTAAAATTGAACTTTGGGACTGAAATTTGTTTCGACTTTCGGAATTGAAGGGTTTCAGTTTGCTGGGGAAAATTATGATATTAAAAAAAGAAAAATGTGGGACCCCCAAAACGTTCGATCTTGAGAGGATTCCGGTATACGATGGTTCTGTTTTGAGGGATTGTGGTCTCATTGTATATATACTTACATACATACATACATATACTCATAGAGCAACATTATCTCCAAAGCTGTTTGACCCTGTATCAGACCCAAATTTATTAGCGAGAGACCTGGTAGGAACACCTATTACATTCATACATAAGATACCAGTACAAGATTTAGCCAAGCTGAAGTTATTCAAGGCATGTAACCAGTTAAACAACATGTCATGTAACCTCTAATATCAACCAAATAGCAATAAAATTATCTTGACATGTGGTCTTTCAAGTTAAGGCATCTGCCGTATTACTAATAAGTTTGCATTTTAGACTAATGTATGTCAAGTGAGAGATATCAATCTTCTTGGGCCTCTTGTTGTAGAGAAAAATCTTTATGATTGTTGTTTTTTGTGTATTTAGAAAAAGAACCCCACACATCTTTTAAATGTTATCTAGAGTGACCGTAACGGTGATCGATTAGGAAAACTGCTCGGACACCTCTGTCGTTTTTGGTGATTTAGTTTTGAACGGAAAGAAATAATACTAATACTAATACTACTACTACTAATAATAATAATAATAATAAAACATGCACACATTAATTCGTCGTTGCCCTTATCTTCATCTTGCACATAAGATCACAGCATGTGCAAAGAAACGCAGACGAAAATACAAACTCCTGTCGAAGAGGGGCTGATAAAACACGTAATAAAATATATGACAATAAAAAACAAAATCCAGTGTCTAAGTGAAAAAAAAAAAAAGTTACAAGATCAAATATTGTATTCATATGAAAATAGCAGTAAAATGGTCGATTATTACCAGCCACTTTCTTTTGTCTATTTGAACTACTTTATGACAAGGATAAAATCATCACCGATATAAAGTATGTCCGTAGGAAGGAAGCATCTGGTAATCATCACCCATCTTGCTGCTCATTCAACTACTATAAATTTCTGCTACTTCGGGAAATGTAAATTTAGTCTGGTAAATAAATGAATAGTTAGATATTTATGCGTTCCAGGCCGCTTTACCTGTTCTTTTCCTTAAAGCGGTTAAGCAGTTTCCATCCACTTTAAACCGGTTTTCACCATAGGCAACCTTCACTAATCTTTAAAAGATTACGAAAAACCTAAGACCACTGACTTTCATACGAGGTCACTGGCCTTCAAACTTTATGAAAAACCCTAGGCCACCTACCTTCAACTTGGGTAATTGTCTTTAACAATTTCATGAAAAACCATAGGCCACAAAGCTTAATATTTTGATGAAAAAATATAGACCACTGACCTTCACCGCAAACCACGGACCTACATACGTATGAGAAACACTATGTCACTTATCTTCACCATAGGCCACCAGCGATTACACTTTTATAGAAAAAACTAGACCAACGGCCTTCACCCTAGGACACCAGTTATTATAATTGTATGAACAACTCTTGTACCACTGTTCTTCAGATTTTATGAAAAATCGTAGGTCATGCTTTTCAACCTACCCTACTGATTGTATAATATATCAAATACACTAGGCCAATGATATTCAAACTTTGTATGAAAACCCTAGGCCATTTACCTTCACAATAGGCCAATGACTTTAAGAATCTTTTATGAAAAACAACCACTTACCTTAAAATGCTATGAAAAACACTACTGATCTTAATACTTGTATGAAGAGCACCCACACGTACTACACACCAATTTTCGTCCAAACGCCAAAACATTATTAAAACAAAAAATCTAGTATAAAAACAAGCGCATATCCCCCAATACTATGAATTTCAGATTCCGCAAATCCAAACAACTATGAACATTTTTTGTTATAAATAAATCGCGGACATCAGATTTTAAACTCTAACAAACAGCGCACCTTATTCTTGTCCTGCAACCCAGTTTAACACGTTATGCCGGTATTGAGTATATGGGGACACACAAGTTAATGTAGAGAATGAACTTACGGAGATAAATATATATTATATAATAATTATTATTTTCTATATACGCACAACTAAACAAAGTCCGGTAATAATAGAAAAGGGAAGAGAATGGCAAAGCAATGGCAAAGACCGATAAATATTCTGTACTTAAAGACTGGTTGATAAAACAGTCGACTTACACATTAAGGAAGAAAGGCAAAAATATTCAATTATAGAAGGGTTATGCTAATCACGCAGATGATCACTTCCAGGCAGATATATTTGATATGCAAGCATATCGAAAGTTTAACCAACAGATTATATATTGTTATGTATGATGTTTATATAATATTATAAATATTTTAGGAAATTCTAATTGTTTCTTGACTTTAATATTTGCTTAAACTTTAATGCTGTTTACCAAGAAAAACATGTTTAACTGTTGTCCTTGAATTAGGTTGTTTACTTAATATGTTAGTTCAAGGATAGTTTCGACAAACAGGATGTTGACTCAATTTGGTGTCAAGTTTGATTTTGTTTACAGATAAAACCAGAAATTCCTTTGGATTTTTGTGTCAAAAGTCACAAACCATTTACTATTCTAGAACATTCTGTCATGTGACCAATCTTTATATATACCATGTTTAGTGGACAGTTTTTCAGTTTCGACATTATCACCAGTCTTTTAAAGAACTATTACAGTTGTGGAAAGTCATTCTAAATTCTGAGAGAGGAATTATTTAAAATATTCATTGGATTATAAAAGTGCTCATAGACTTTTGAATTTTGGATTTGAATTGATGACTTTGGGATTTATGTGAACTTATTCAAAGATATTTTGGAGTACTTCATTTTGGCATATTAGCACATTAAAGATTATTTACACAGCATGATATTAAAGACCATTGGCACATCAACCCATTCAAGGATACAGCCATTCATTTGGAACATTCTATATTTAGGACTTGCATGTAGGACACTTAGACCTGTTGGATCATTTGGATTTTAATTCACATTACTGTAAGTGTCTTTTGATTTTCATTTTAATTATCTAGAAATAAATTGCTTGTTGATTTTTACTTGATTTGTTAGTTTTACTTTCTTTCTGTTCCATTTTTCTTAGACCATAGAGTCGTAGCAATATATATAAAAGTGAGCAAAAAAAAAAAGAAAAAAGAAATAAATGAAAAACATTTATTTTGTATCGCCCATTTACTATCGCGAGAAGTAAAACAATTTACTTTCATGCATACGACCTACCATTGGGCGACGTAGCCGAATAGTTCATGTGTATGCGATGCTTAAAGTTAACATGACGCTCAAAGGTAATACATCTGTGTCATCCAATTGAATTATATGCAGTGAAAATTCGTTATCAGGACCATTAGCGGGACTAAAACAAAGTGGTTACTGAAGCGAGGTGATCTAAATATCGGGTTCCACTTTCGTGATACATCAGGTGATGGGTATGTATGTATGTATGTATGTATGTATGTATGTATGTATGTATGTATGTATGTATGTATGTATGTATGTACAGATATATTTAGAAATAATTGCATCGGAGACAAAAAAGAATTACACAAAGTTATAATGATATATTATTCAACATTATGGGTGTCCGGGTGCGTGAAACACTATCTCCACCAATCCAAAGATTAATCTTATTTTTTAAGATAGTTCAATAGAAGGTGGCTTCATTTTCATACTCATTACAAAGTCGTGCAAAGTCAAAATTTGTCTGAATTTTAAAATAAATTGGTAATTAAAAACACTAATCTTTCCAACATTTTTTCGGGGCCTTCTCAGTCGTTGGAGCCTGGTGCAGTGCACGGCCCCCTCCCCAATCACTCCGGTCCTGCTAGCATTAACAAGGATAAATATAAAAAATATCAATGGGGCATATAAAAACAGGACTGGAAGAATATAATTATTTGTATGCAGCAGTGTTGGATAGGAAATTCTACCCGCTGGTCAGACATCCTGATCATGAGGGTAGAATTTTCCTATCTTACACCGATGCATAATGAAGAATTATTTTTCTCACATTCTTGAACGAAAAATGAGGGTCGAAGTTAACATGGCGTGTGGTGAATACCGAGTAAGTGCTCGATGTTCCGAAGGTTCATTTGTTCTAAGGTTCATAAGTTCGAAATATTTTTGTGCAATAACTCGATTTGCCGAACATTTTAGTAAAAGGTTCCATTGCAACGTTCGCAAGTTTGAAGTATATAGGAGTCAATAATCCGAAGGTTCATTGATCTGAGGGTTTATAACTTCGAAGGAAAAGGCGGAATGGTTTACAAGTCTGAAGGTTCGTTAGTCCGAAGGTATTTGACAAAAAGAGGTTCATTGTCCCGAAGGTTCATTAGTCCGAAAATATTTGAAAAAGGGTTCACGAGTCCGAAGGTTCTTTGGTCCTAAGGTACTTGAAAAAGGGTTCATATGTTAGAAGATTCAATATTTCCAGTATATTTATAATGATCCGAAGGGTCATTAATCCTAAGATAATTGAAAAAAGGTTTATTGATCCAAAGAGTTAATTAGTCTGAATATATCCGAAAAGAGGTTAATTTAAGGAGTACCAATGCGTACAAAAATACAAACATAATTTAAACATAGTCCCAGAATAGGATTCATTGGATAAACGATTTGTAAACCATAAAGGCCTTTGCCATATTTAACAGATGATCAATCAAAACAATTTTATTTTATCTTGATTCTTCTTCTTCTAAATTGGAGTACTAAAACAGAAAATGTCACGCTCAACTTAAACATTAGCAGTATTATAAAAGTAATTTTACAGTTACTTCAGGTATTACTTTTCAGCAAATGGTTGTCTACTAACTCTGCATTTCGTCATACAAAAGGAGGCATTAACACAAACTAGTGCACAACTGTACTGAAAATAAATGAACAACATTTTTTTAAATTTGCAAGCAGTTACGGAGAAAAATTGGGGTTTCCTTTCAAACGCAAGCCATTTCCAAAAATAATCATTTTCTTTTATAATAACATCACTTCATAATTTGTTCAAATCAGCATATAACCTTCTAACATAAACTTGGAACGTGTCAATTGGACACGAAATCCCCCGCCCATAGGTATTACATGAAAGAAATGTTTGTTCAACAAAGGAAATGTTTCATGCAATCAATTGTTGTGGCAGAGGTATGTTAGCAGAGGTACAAAACAGACACGAATATCCTAAGTTGACATTTGGGTTATGTCTTTCATCTTAGCCTTGCGCACACGGGCTTGAATCTGGTACGTGAAATATCGTCTATCAGCGATACACATTTTGTGCAAAGTTTCATTAAAATCCCAGAATCAATTCAAACGTTACAGAGAAAACACTAAAATCCTTCCGTTGATCTTTAAACCCCGTGTGCAACCTTGACTTTGGGGCGACGGGCCAGGCTGTGGTAAGTGATACATTGTCTAATTAAGATACATGTTTACACATAGTTTCATCAAAATCCCTATGCTGAATTTTAGACCTCGTTTCTGACCTTCAGATTGAAACCATGGGCCTTGGGTTGGTACACAGCGCATCATCTAGTGAATATACACATTTCTGCCAAGTTTCATTTCATAGTTATGAACCTGTCGCGAACATTCCTCTATTTACATTTGAACCCCATATGTGACCTTGACCGAAGGTTTGCGCTTGGTACGCGACACACATTGTCTAGTAGAGATACACTCATGTGCAGTTTCATCGAAATAACTCAAGCCATTGACAAAGTTATGGACCAGACAGAATATAAGGGACGGAGAGTAGTACAGCTTGGCACTTGGGGGACAATGGAAATTAACATTACAGTCGCCATTTTGAAAATGTGGCACTTGGGGTACAATGGGAATTCCATGTTAAAATATCCATAGGTTTAACACTAATGTGGCTCTCTGGGGATTAGGGGAATTGAACACTAGTCTTATTAATAGTATTGGCATTTCACATTGTCCCTAGAAATGCACTTTGGTCTTGAGTACAAAAAGACCCTCTGGGGAGAAGGCAAAATATAATGTTAGGTAACACATTAAACGTTGTTTATGTTGTGGGAAATATTATAGAAACAAAAAGCATTGGTAAAGCATGAAGTTAGATGTGCTTTACTAAAGGCACATTTTGGCAGCCATCCATGCTCAATGAACTAGTCCTTGGTAAACTCTGACATAGACAAAGACAGTAACACATTGAACAACTCCTTGACAGAAAATTTAGAGAGTGACCCGATCTTGTAATCGACTAGTGTTTGCAACATTTTCATAAGTCAGTTACAAATTGAAGACATATCTAAACCCAAAAACCAACTGTACAGCATGAAAGCAAAAGGGAAAAACGCCAGAACCTATAAAAAAATGTACCTTCTGCACATGGACACAACGGAACCAGCAAAACGGCAAAGTCTGAAAAAACAACGTCTGAAACTTTGCAAATCAAATCAACTGTATAACCTAGCAACAACTATTGTATCCCTCAAATGTTTTAAATTGTGTCTATTATAAATACCTGACACAAAAATATAGGACATATCATTTACCTCGTATCATTAGACACCGTTGCATTAGTTTAGTACATGACAATGCTGCAAGTACTAGTCGATTATAAAGCAGGATCAACGTGTACATTTTGATGTGTACGGATTACATGTATTATTTTGTGTTTGCTAATTGTCTTCGCAGTCTGACGTTTGTAGTATTGTTTGGAGTTGTATATATTTTGGAAATACTGAATTTGGAATTCGTGATGCATGTATTTACTTATTTTGTATCGGACCAAGCAGTCGGATTACATTTTGCTGTTACGCCCGACTTCCCAAAAACATATACAATATGCATTCCATATTTTGAGTAGATTTTCCGTGTTATACTATTTATGTCGGCTAACAGCTAGCCCTAAACGATAGATAGGGCTTTCTACTGCCGTAAAAATTGAACGCAAGCTAATGGTCTATTAGGATGTAACTCAGACATTTACTGTTACAAAATTGTTTGAAGGCACGTGACATACATTACTTATAGATCTGATACTAATATGGCTATCACATCTTATTTGCTAGTCAGTTGGTGACAGCTTTTCCACACATGTGTTCTACAAAAAATGAAGGAAAACGTTTTGCAGAAGCATGCACATAGACTTTTTCTGTTTCTTTAGAGTTGAAAAATTGACCATGTCAAAGAAAAGTACCCAACATTGCATTATTACCAATAGGATGTAAACGTAGATGGAAATGAGGGTCAAATAGTTTTGATGATTATGCACATGAAACTTAGCAAACTGCCTCAGGAATACACACATTATCAATCAGATTGGGGAGTCTTACGTGTAAGTTACAAAATTTAGAAACTTTATCTAGCAGTGACACATCGCTTTGCAGGACCCCTTTTTGTCATTATCATGGTGACCCTTTGGCTCTACCAGTTCTTTGCAATACTGTAATAAACTCTAGCGTATATTGAAAATTAATTCAAAAGCTACATATCACACTTCCTTAATATTGTGGCAGTTATTGCAGTAGTTGCAGGGCATTCGAATCCATCAGATCCGATGTCAATGAGATGGACTTCATTCCGAGTACTTAATAAGAATGTCTGTGTCATAATTTGTTAGCATGTGAATTTCAGGTTGACTTGATATTTAAGTGTTTAAGATAATTTTTTCGTTTTGAATTTTAATACCATGCTGGCATAATATGTAAGTGCTCAAGATAATGCTTTCGGTTGGTGAGTTGGTTCCTCAATTATTATACAAGTCTTTGTATCAGCCAGAAGGCATCTAAATTTGGCACTATTCAGTCTAGACATTTGCATTTGATGGCAGGGTTACAGTTGTTTAAAACCTTCTTATTAAAGAAGAGGAACAAGATTCATACTTTTGCAATTCCACGAGTTTCAAAAATTATTTGGTTAAATTGTGTACTAGTAGTTATTGACTTAATAGAGCTTGGAAGGCTTCAATGCAGAATGTTTCCCTGCCCCACGTGTTTGATGTAAAAGTATGATTCTTCATGTAATTTCGACATTCTTCTTCTACCTAGATTTAAAGTGAGAAAACGTGAACAGAACTTTAATGGTGATCTTATAGTTTACGTGTTCACAATTGTTGATTTTCCTATCAATAGATTCAAGATCTTTCTTTACTTATTTATGGTCACAATAAAGTATGTGCTTCACCTGTGTTGATAATGTTTGGATTTGATATTTCCGCAAGACGCCTCGACTGTTTCCATTCGTCAAGTTTACTTTTGTTCTTCATGTAACAATTACAGGGTAATAAATTACACTCTCGTCTCTATATATTTGAAACGATATTAGAATACAGTAAATGATCTGTTTTTAACTTAATCACAATAAAATGGAATATTATTTTAAATAATGTCGAAAAAATTCTTTTTCATCTTCATAGTCAATACTCTTTGTATTTAAGTAAAATGTTATCGTTATGTATGAACTTCATATATATTTTATGAGTATATTTCTATTCGGAGAAATTCTGCATTTTTTGTTCAGTGGAGGCACACCTGAATGTTCTGTTTCCTTTCAACTGTATCCAAAGGCTAAAACATGCATCCATATTCCAATCTATATGTAAGAACACACACGCATTTCAAAAGTGTCTATTGACACATGAATCTGATCCGTCAGAAATAATGCTGAGATTTTACAAAATTCAAATTTATGTAAAACATTGAAAGATGAATGTTCAATGCTACTACAATTATCAAACCTTGCAAAAGGTCTCTTAGGAACTTCAACAGTGTTATACTTCAAGATTACAAGAAATGAACTATAAATTTGTATTCAAATTTCAAAAAACTTTAATCTCTTATATGACAGCATAAAAAATCATGAATATTATATAGCTGATCAGAGAGATTGTAATTCCCCTAAATATTTTAAAACTTAAAAGTAATCTGAAAAAGTTCTTAACGGATTGTGATGGAATTTTCACTGTTTTGTATTGTGAAACTGTCCTCTTTATTGCAATGTTATTGTTCGACGATTTAATATTAAATATCGACTGGAAATAATTTACAAGGTTTCTCTTTAGACAGGCTATCCTCACGTACTTGGTGCAGAAGGTTTTGAGCATATTGTATCTTTTTCAAAATTTTTTTTATTATGTATGGTCCCAATAAAGCACGTCCCGTACCTTTGTTGAAAACTTTTGAATTCGACACTTAAATAGGATGCATTGCATGTTAACATTTATCATGTTTAGTTTGTTCTTCACATGTGATAGTTTGATAAATTACATTCATGTCTTAACAAGGTTTAAATGATACTTGAGGATGATAAATGGTCTGGGTTTTCCTTTAAATGCAAGATTAATCTGGTACCTCTCCGAGTTATCTGTTTAATCTATATGTTTGATTTTATACAGGGATACCCCACTGGGTGTCTGATGATATGACTCAGAATTCACCTAGAACGTGTCACAAACATTTGTGCAACTTTCTTTTTAGCGAAAACTGTTTTCTTTATAAAACAAAATCCCTGAATATCACTTTACAAGGTTACAAGGTTTCTCTTTAGACTGGTTATCCATTATTTTAATTATTACAATATTACTTTGATTTAAGGATAATGAATTTCCTTTCCCCATAAATGCATGTTTTTATATATCTGATTTAAAACAAAATTGGGTATTACATTTATAGATTTACTGAATGTGCAAATTATATGCTAGAAAAATCCCTTGTGATCGATTTCCGAATTGTTACTGTTTGTACTGTTTGCATATAAGTATAACCAAAGTTAATCCTTGCTTAGACATAGGTCGGAACATGAAAGTCACTGTATTATTAACATTATCAACTGGATAAGAAACAAATGTCACAATGTCACTTATTGACCTTACACTGGCATTACCCAGCCTAAAACCACCGTTTAAAGATAAATGCTGCTATGGCACCAGACATGAAAATATGGCTGTGTTTTGAAAGGACGTCAATGGCATTTTGTTAAGTCCCGGAGAGTAATTGGAACAGCTGTGAAGTTATTGAATCATAAACAGATAATGCAAGTTTCTTTCAGTTTTGTTTCGGTGTATTTAGTTTTTGCTTGCAAGTTGGTATGCTTTTCATAGCCCAGCATTACAAGAGGTTAGATATAATGATTCATTCCATTTTTAGAGCTCGTCCTTTTGTTCTTTTCATCCTGATTTGTTGCTTCTGACTGGTTATTTTTGCAGCTATGCATTTTCTCACTTTTTTGTATTGTTCAGAATGGACAATGGGCTATATAAAAGTTGAATGCTCAATTTTTTAATAGTTTTGCTAAATATTATGGCGTTCAATTCCCTCTTTAAATTCTACATTTCGGGAATAGATCACCAGAGATTTTTGTAACATGTAATTTCCACATTCAATAAATCTATAAATTTAATACACAATTTTGTTTGAAATCTGATGTAATTTATTTTTATTAAAAAACCACATTTATGGGGAAAGGAAATTAATTTCCTTAAATCAAAGTAATATTCATTTTTCTTTAAAAAAATAAAACAGTGTTTGCTAAAAAAAACCCAAAGGTTGCAAAAATGTTTGTGTTACATTCTAGGTGAATTCTGACTCGTTTGATCAGACACTAGTGGGTATCTCGGTGTAAAATTAAACATATAGATTAAACACATACCTTGGAGACGTACCAGATTAATGTTGCTTACAAGACATTTAAACTTTGGGGAGACATGATTATAGATTTTATCACACTATCACACGTGAAGTACAAAGTAAACATGACTAATGGTAACATTCAAGGTATCCTGTTTAAATGTCAAATCCAAAAGTTGACAACAAAGGTAAGGGAAGTGCTTTATTGGGAACATAAATAAAAATGAAAAAAAAAAAAAAAAAAAAAATGAAATATGAACAAAACTTTGTGCCCCAAGTGCGTGGGGGTAACCATTCTAAAGAGGAACCTTGTAAATTATTTCCAGCCATTACTCGATATTAAATAGTCTAAAATATAACAATAAAGAGAACATGTTGACACAAACAACAGTGAAAATTCCATCACAATCCGTAAGAACTTTGGAGATTACTTTTAAGTTTTAAAATATTCAGGGAGGAATAACATCTGTCTGATCAGCTTTTTAATATTCATGAGTTTTTACCCTATCATATAAAAGATTAGAATCTTTTTATTTTTTCTAAAGATAATAGTGTTGCAAATTTGAAGTCAAAGTGAGGAAGATTCTGCAGCATAACTGAGTCACTTGGTTCGCAAAGCTATTTAATCGAACTCCAGATATTTTCATTGTTTTAACATTATCGTAATGACGCCATTTGAATATTTTGAGACCAAATTACAACAGTGGAAAATAATGTATTAGCTAGGTGCCAGATTGTATCTTTTGCTATCTATCATTGAATTCATAAACTTTCCAGTCTTACGAAGAGAACCTATCTGCTACCTCTTCTGTTCAGTTGCTCTTCAAGTGGGTGTTTTTCCCGAAATATCTACAAATCAAACTTTTTAAAAAATGACCATTCATGGCTGGTTGAACAGTATTACCTATATTGAACGTAAGGCCATTACAGTCATGTAAGTGTCTGACAACATAACTATAGATTTATTCTGAATCCGCCAATTTTCACTCATCTCAATTGACCTTTTTTCATACACACGTCACATCGCGCCGGTATATTAATATGGTCTTGAGTCTGTCCGTCCGCCTCTCTGTTAGTCCGTACATTTTCCATATTATCTTGAGTTTTATTTGTCTGATGGACATGAAACTTATTAGGAATGTTGCTCTTGGGTCAAGAACGAAACTATTTATCAAATATCCAGATCACAGCGGCTACAATAGCTCTCTGTCCGTCACTAAACTTTTATCTTTCTGGATGCTAACTTGATTTCTATTTGTCCGATGGTCGTTCAACTTCATAGGAATATTTCTCTTCTGGAGAGGACGAACACTGTTGATTTGGGGGTTGGGTCAATCAAGGTCAAGATCACGGCGGCTAAAAATAGCTTTTTCGTCTGTCAGTCATGCACTTTTTTGGTCTCAAATACAAAACAAACCTCGTTTGATCATTTTTGTCGATATTTTCACATTATAAATTACTTTTTTACTCTTAAAACTAGTATTTCTTGGGTACAAGTGACATGAACCGGGAGAATGTGACACAATTTACTTAATAAAATTGTACCCAATTTTTGGCACTTTTTTCGATCTATCAAAAACGACCAAACGTCAGTGATACATTTTGATTATAAAGAATTATCACCATTTTTAAATCAATATTAGAAGAATTAAAATTGAGAGATTACATTTATTTTTGTCGACAAAGCTATACAAATCAATAAATTCTACATATCGGTCACTTTGAACAGTAAGAATAAGTTTGTACTGTGTCAGTCCCATTTACTATGGTTTAAGTGTTGTATAATAAATCTTACAATAACTATTGAAAAAGAAAGAGCGCATGCCCGCTATACTGCATAATACCGACATTTGATAAAAACTAGTTGTAAAGCTAGCAGTGGGTTCGATATTCGATGCTTAATATTAAAGTATGGAACCCACTGTTAGTAACTCATGACGTGATCAGTATTCGGAAAACGGATTAAATGTTTTACAGTTCTATTTTTGTCTTTTGCTACAATAATATATTGTATTTATCGGAGTTGTTCTGGACCACCTGTAAATTTAAAATAAATCCAACGGTTGGGTGCTTAGACAAGCAGGTTTTTAGAACACTTGGAGTCGACTTTGTTATCTGCTGTAGTGTAGCCCTCTAATTTTGTGCTATTGATTAAAACACAATGATCTCTAGACCAGACTCTTGCAATTAATTCAGGTGAATGATTACTAAATCATATTCGTGCTATTGATTTAAAGTAATGATCAATAGTCTAAAGGTTTGCTATTGCTTTAAGCACATTATCGCTTACCAAATTCTAATCTCTTGATTGTGCATTTACAGGGTAAGTACGATATGGATGTTGACAGAACTGACTATGTAATGTTAGACAAAGATCAGCTGCTCAGATGAAGCCCATATATAGATTTGCCTGAATGGATTAAGAGTAAATAAGGCTTGTGTCAATGTAAACAATAAACACAGTATGCATTTTGTTATGCTCAGGAATCTGTACACTCAACCTGTAAGATGATTACTGCCACGCATTTTGCTATAACTTTACATTCTGATGCTAAATTGTTCGTTTACATCAACAGGCAAACTTAGAAGAAATGCTGACATCGCTCCGATATATCATTGATATCAGTAACCCACATGACTACGCCTTAATTGGAAATAACCTTGACATTGTTGTTACACAGTGCAATCATGGATCAGGACTATCTATTTAACGTTAGAAATAGATAGGAATCATCTGCTCCTATGAAGGCCATATATAGATTTGCCTGAATGGATTAAGAACAAATAAAACTTATGTCAATTTAAACAACAAAGACAGTATGCGTTTTGTTATGTTCAGGAATCTGTACACACAATCTGTAAGCTGATTGCTGTCGCGCATTTTGCTATTACTTGTCATTCTGATGCTAACTTGTTCGTTTAGGTCAACAAACAAACTTAGAAGAAATGCTGACATCTATCCGATATATCATTGATATCAGAAACCGACATAACTAAGTCTTAATTGAAAATAGCCTTGACATTTGTATCATACAGTGCAATCATGGACCGGTGAAATCGGTCAATAATCTTAGTACCCCTGAGACTCTGATAGATTTAACAGAATAATATATTGAACTAGGTTATGCACTGGATTCAGTCAAAGTAGATTTTAAAGGTGAATAATGTGTCACTAACCTCTAGAACGCCCTCCATTGCTCTCATTTTACGATGGATTTGTTTCAAAATGCAAATGAAAGCAGTGTATCCAATATACGATAGTCAAACCTCTTCTTCAAATCATATTAGTAACTTGCAATATAATATTTTTAATGAATGATAAACGAGTATTACAGACTATGAAATTTGAAACAGATGAAAATAGTAGAAAATTGTTATATTGTAAATGTTTATGATTGTTTCGACATCATTAAAATAGTAATACAAACCGAAAGAGTAGTAGAAGACGAAGAAAGCAGGACTCAAAAATTATATTATCAGTAGCAACAATAGCGAGACATGATTCTTTCTTCCTGCTAGTGAGTGTGAAATTAAAGCCAATTAGAAGGGTAAAGAAGAAAAGAAATAAGAAAGCGTTGAACTATGCAAATCGAATGCAACCATGAATGTGCTCAATATATAGGTCATGGAATATATCTACTTATTCTCACAAGTGTTACTCTACATTGACAAGACTTCTGTTAAGCAGATCATTGTTACCTACTAGTAATATTTCAGACTGATATTCTCTGCTATAAGAAACCCATCACGATCTAGGGAGCCTTAATAGAGTATCGGACACGTAATCCAATG
Organism: Margaritifera margaritifera; assembly: GCA_029931535.1. Taxonomy (NCBI): domain Eukaryota; kingdom Metazoa; phylum Mollusca; class Bivalvia; order Unionida; family Margaritiferidae; genus Margaritifera; species Margaritifera margaritifera. The sequence goes on along the minus strand of JAQPZY010001652.1, from coordinate 6,793,817 downwards.
GGTGCAGATTATATACCGGCCCATTCCAGCCCAGGTTGGCTACCTCGATGTTTCGTTGGAAAAGGCACCTACCTCCCATTTACCTCGGCATATTAATGCCAGTATTGTGCCGAAAGTACAATCAACCAACTACCACCAAAAAGAACATCAAATCGCTGTCTACATCGGAAATGGCCTTGCAACCTATGTATGTATGGGACAATCTTTTAAACCCTACGGTCGGTCACAACGGAGAGTAACGATGACGTTTGCCATGCTATATTACAGTGCATGGTGATGTTTTACCTGATTCTCTTGAGGTTTCCAAACTGTATTTGAAAGGTTGTCTGACAAGCATAAAAAACAGCCATGCTGGATACGGCTGCTGATTATGATATGTTCTCTGCTCATACTTCTTCCCTCTAACTTAAAGATTCTTCCGTATGTAATTTTATTTGTTCTGTAATCTGATTTATCATCTGTAGAAAGAATGGTATTTAAATACCCTTCTTTCTAAGATTTTCATATATTTTAATTTGTTAAAATCCTTAAAATCCTTGTTAACCATTCTTAACATGCATATACTACAAATTACATTTCTGATCTAAAACTATTTCCAACAATAATGAAAGCAATATAAGTCTTTTACAAGGTCACTTTTGTAATCCAGTTTGATCGTATCAGGTGCAGGAATTAGTTCAGGATAGCAATATTCTTTGAACCTATCAAAAGCTGTATTCTTGCCCGAAATAATATAATCATACAGGTTAGAGAATTTTAATTTATACTCTTTGGTATTTCGAACCCGGGTCAGCAGGTTATGGCATCCATCGCCTTATCTAAAATTATATATATATATATATATATATATATATATATATATATATATATATATATATATATATACATAGACACTGTCAAACCTGGTCCTTTGACCACCTCCCCATAGAGACCACCATTTTTAGTCCTCTCAAAATTAAAGTTCCTACTATATATTTTTTTGCATGTATATAGCGATCACTTACTCCAAGCGACCACTATTTTTCTTTCTCGTGCACAACCACGAACTGCGTCTAGCGACCGGAGTTTATTAGTGGTGAATATCTACTTTATTCATTGTCTGCAACAATCACAGACACACATGTAAAGTCATGATCTTTCTTTTATCCTTTCTTTTTTCCCCATGTGCATCTCTCTCTCTCTCTCTCTCTCTCTCTCTCACGTACAATGCTAACCAATGAACTTATTCAAGGACTTATCAATATCAAGTAGCAGACCAAACACAGACGAAATCCAATAAGAGTTAACGGAGTTAGTGTGCAGAAAGAAAACTTGTTGTGTATGATAAAAATAATCAAGGGCAATAACTCTAAATGAATAAACGATGACGTAGAGTTCTGAAAATTTACCTCAGTTGAAGTCTGGTGAACATCAAGCGGCGTACCTCCAATTATAATCAAGGAATTTATTGTGTGCAAAAGAAACTGAGAGTCTGAATCTAAATTCTAAAAGGATATAATCGAGATTTATTTGTCAACTATACAGTCCTCGTGAAATAAATGTGAAATGTTTCCCATGCATTTTCATTTGAAATCTATTCCACCCAAGATTTTAAAATGTGCTGTATTTAGAGGGTGAAGACAAATAATGTATTGAATAAGAGTGAGAGAGAGAGTCAGAATATATTTCCAGATGTGGAAAATGTGACGAACAGGTCATGGAAAAGCGCGCTGAAAAGAAGACGTTAGGATCACACGAGAAACATTACGTACCGATGTCATCGTGTTGTTTTCAAACAATAGGTAAATTACGTACAAGAATGTAGACTCTTGTTATAAATGTCAGCTACAGCGGCCTTGGGCTTACACCTGAAAAAGGTAGCTGCACTTAATGTTTCATTATATATATATATATATATATATATATATATATATATATATATATATATATATACATGTGTGTGTGTGTGATTCTGTTGATTAATCCTTTGAGAAATGAATAACTGAACTTAAACAGAGATCTTTGTGGACAGTATTGAAGTCTTTCTATTTTATGGTTCAATTGTGCTTGAATTCGTGTTGATTAGAGCACGATAAAGGGTGTCCTTGCAAGCATTTTGTGCCACTATAATCCAATTGGAGGCACACAACCTGTAAGCTGATTGCTACCACTCATTTTGCTCTAACCGATTTATCATTGTTATCAGAAACCCATATGATTATGTCATAATTGGAAATAGCCTTGAAACCTTTGCCGTACAAAGCAATCTTTGACCGGCCTGGTTGGTCAAGAATCTTAGTACCCTTGACTCAGACTTTGATAGATTTCACAAAATAATATCTTAAACTAGGTCATGCACTAGATGTAATCCAGGCAGATTGTAAAGGTAAATAACGTGTCCCTGACCTCGTGAACGCATTCCACTGCTATCATTTTACGCCCTATTTGACATAAACAAACATGAATTCCGTTTATTCAATACATAAAAGTTCAACCTCTTCACCAAATCATATTTGTAATTTGCAATATATTCCTTTTAGAGAATAATAAATGAGGATTACAGACAATGGAATTTGAAACAGATGTTAAGAGTATACAATTGTGGCATTTTACATGTAGATGACAGTTTCGATGGAGTTAATAAAGTAATATAACCCGAAAGAGTAGTAGAAATATGAAGAAATGCACGACGCAGAATACTATCTTGAACAGCAACAATAGCGAACGTGATTGTCTCTTCTTGTTATTAAGGGTTAAAATTAAAGACAATCAGATGGTAAAGAAGACAAGAAATAAAAGAAACGTCAAAATATACAAATCGAATGCAAGCATGAATCATGATGCATTTAGTACACAGGTTATGGGACGATCAATCTGCTTACTCTCACAAAGTTTGCTCTACGTTTTCACCTCGCTATAGAACTGGTCATTTGACCGACCAGTGATAACTTAGACTAGCCTTGCCATCTAACCGATAGTGTTTATTGTTAGAAACCCTCATCACTATGTGGGGAGGCGCGGTAACTCAGTTGGTTGTTCGTCGGATACGTATCCCAATGGGCGCGGATTCGGTACCCACTCAGGCCAGCCATGGTTGGCTACCTCGATATGAAAATGGTACTTTGCTCCCATATTCCTCAGCATACTAAAGCCAATATTGTGCTGAACCTGCAAGCAACCTACCACCACCAAGAAGAACATCAAGCCAGCATGTCTAAATCAGAGAGGTCATTGCAACCTATGCATGTATGGGACAGTCATTTAAACCATGTTGTCGGTGAAGACGGAAAATAACGATGACGTTTACCCTGCTAGATTATAGTGCATTATGATGGTTTACCTGATGCTCTCGACGTTTCCAAGTTGGATTTCAAAAGGGGTCTAACGAGCACCATAAAGAACCATGAAAAATACGGCTGCTGATCATCATATATTCGCTGCTCATACTATTCATCTTCTATTGACGATTAATTCCGTATAAAAAAAAAATTCTTTAACATAAACACTTCTTTGAATTTTTTTACACAACTTTGTTGGGATGATGACAGCATAACACAGATATGTAGTTTACCCGTTTTAGACCGTTAATTTTGTCTTCTTTCTTTCTTATCTTTTATATCCGTTGTTTGTTTATATCCCATTCATATTTTATTAAAACATGTAGGAGTCAAGAATTCTTCTTGGCTATTGTGTTTAGTGTTTGTTTTGTGGATGTAAAATGTTAAAATGTTTCTTCCCATGACTAAGAGCTTGTTTAGCTCGAAAAGTTGGAAAACTGTTTTGTGTTTGCACCGTTTTAAATTTTTGTTTTATTATATATATATATATATACAGTTAAACCTGGTCGCGTGACCGGCTAAATATAACAACCACCGCCCCATAGTCACAACCATTTTTAGTTCTCTTAAATGTTCTTATATATATTTTGCCTGCGACCACCTGCTCCAATCGACCAGTGACCGATATTTTTCAGTCCCGTACGAAACCACGAACTGCATATAGCGAACTGGCGTTTATTAGTAGTGAATGTCTACTTTATCAATTGTCTGAAATAATCGTCAACACATGTACAGACAGAAACCTCTTTCTTTCTTCCTTTATTTCTTTCTTTTTCCCTAAGTCCATCTATCTCTGTTGCATCGTTCCTTCCAAATCCATGTGTATGACTTTTATATGAATACAAAGACCACCTGCATATTAAGCCCCATTTTGTGTAGTCTTCTGAATCGTTGTTATGCACAGTTAGGCTGTATATGATTATATCGGACACCAACACAATAACGCTGTTCATTAGAGTCAGATAAGTTTAATGTTTTATAATAGAGGCGTTCTTGTATATTGTAGATTACATGGAACAAGCAAATTCCAGGAATTGGTGTTCCACGCTATTTGTTAGAAGTAGGGGAGTGTAGTGTGTAGTTTTGAAGAGGAAATCGCCTATCGACAATAGTGATGTAGTAAATTACTTGATGTACGTTCTTAACTGAAGATACTACTGATAATGGTGAATAATGACAATGGGGCCAAGGTGCAGTCTCATCAATATAAAGCTGCATACAAAATGTGAATCCAACATTCGGGGGTCATAGCCACACTAAACGATGATATAAGAAGCTCATAATATAACTCCGCTGAAGTCTTATTGATATACAGCTGCAGATACAATTTGATTTCAAATCCAGAAAATGATAATTATTGGAATTATTGTATTGAAGCAAAATTGGGTGGGTCTACCTAGTCAGAGGTCACAACACTGCTAACTGATGATGCAGATCTAACGCAGAAAAGTCAAACTAAGACAAAGTTTCATCAACGTAAAGTTGCATGCCAAGGGAGTTATTGTGCAGAGGGGAAAGTTAGTGAAACTGAAAATATGAGGTGATAAGTCCACTAAAAGATGATGTTGCATACTGAACATGTACCTAAGCAACTCTGACATTCAAACTCAGCCGAAATATTGTTATTAACAAGTTGCCTACTAAATCCTACAAAGAGTCTTTCGTATGCAGAAACAAAAGTGGGTGGGCCTAACATTTAGGGCCCATAACTCTGCTAAATAACGTAGAATTCTGGCAATTGAACTCACCCAAGCTTTCATCAATATCAACCTGCCTGGAATGTTTCCTCAAAAATCAATTCCAAGTGTTTTTTTTCAGTTAATATCAAGCACTCAACCCGACTAGGCTAAAATCTAATATTAATTAATGGGGTTAGGTCTGATAATCAAGGGCTATCACTCAGCAATACCATGCAGAATGCTGACAATCGGTTTCTGTAAAATATCATATGAAAATTCAGCTGAAGACTTAACTTGATTGAAATGCAAAATGAATTCAAAGAATTCAAAGGTTGAGACCCGAACATTAAAGTGGCTGGGGACTGAAAATCAGAGCAGATTACTGCGCAAAACGATGAGGCAGAATACTGACAATGGGACTCCTTCAAGGTCTCACCAATATAAAGCAGCATACGAAATTTGGCTAAAATCAAATAACAACCAAGTGATAAATTTTGAGGGAAAGAAAGTGTTTTGATCTGACAACCAGGGGCAATAACTCTGGTAGACGATAACGTAGAAGTCTAAGAACCAAACTATTTAAAGGTCATATGATATCACGCAGAATATATATATATATATATATATATATATATATATATATATATATATATATATATATTGTTATGTATGATGTTTATATAATATTATAAATATTTTAGGAAATTATAAATGTTTCTTCACTTTAATATTTGCTTAAATCTTAATGTTATCAGGAAAAACATGTTTAACTAGTGTCCTTGAATTAGGTTGTTTTGATCAATATGTTTTCTCAATTTGAAGGTCAAGGTTGAATGTTTGTTTACAAGTAAAATTCCATTAAGATGACTTATATTCTAGAACATTCTGTCATGTGACCAATCTTTATATATACCATGTTTGGTGGACATTTATTCAGTTTTGACATTACCATCAGTCTTGTAAAGAGCTATTACAGTTGTGAAAATTCATTCCAAATTCTAAGAGAGGAATTATTTTAAATATTCATTGGATTATAACAGTGCTCATAAACTTTTGGATTTTGGATTTTTAATTGATGATTTTGGAATTTAACTGAACTTATTCAGATATTTTGGAATACTTCATTTTGACATCAGCACATCAAGATTTCTAGTACATCAGGACTTTGGAGACCATTAGCACATCATAACATTCAAGGACACAGCCGTGAATTCGGAACATTCTATATTTAGGACTTGTGATTAGAACAATCATTCTTATTGGATTATTAGGATTTCAAAACACATTACTGTAAGTGACTTTTTAATTTTTCATTTTAATTATCTAGTAATAAATTGCTTGTTGATTTTTACTTGATTTGTTGGTTTCACTTTCTTTCTGTTACATTTTTCTTAGACCATAGAGTCGTAACAGGAATTGGGGGTCGTCCGGGATCTGAATTTCTTTAAAGCATATTAGAGATATTAAATTTATCTTTGAAATTCATATTGATTTTGTCTTGAAATTTTTTTTTTGTCTTTGGCAAAGATTTTATATAGAGAAATTTTTGTGTGTGAAACCAACAAGCATTTACAATGGCATCTAATGTTCAGAATTTCATTTCAAAACCTACCCAGGAGGGGTTAGAGTGCATGAGAAAGGATGAGTTGCTCGAGCTTGCCAGAAAATACAGTCTATCTGAGGCAAAAGTATCATTGACAAAACAGGAGATAAAGATTATTTGATTCAGTATTTAGTAGGAAAGGGAATTTTTGAAAATAGTGCTTTAAGTTTGAAGAGAAAGCCTGTATCTGGTTCTGACAGGAAATTAAGGGAATTAGAGTTAAAGAACCAGATTGATTTAGAATTGGCAAAGCTTCAGATTCAGAGAGAGAGAGAGAAAGAAGAGAGGCAGATACAGATGGAGAGAGAGAAGGAAGAGAGGCAGATACAAATGCAGAAAGAAGAGAGGCAGATGGAGAGAGAGAAAGAAGAGAGGCAGCTACAAATGCAGAAGGAAGAGAGGCAGATACAAATGCAGAAAGAAGAGAGGCAAATGCAGATGGAGAGAGAGAAAGAAGATAGACAAATACAAATGCAGATGCAGATGCAAAGAGAAGAAAGGGAAATGCAATTTAAGTTTAGAGAATTAGAACTGGCAAACAGAGCACACTCCACTCCTTTAAACACAAGTTCAGGTTTTGATGTTACTAGATATATTAGGTTAGTACCCCAATTTCAGGACAAAGAAGTAGATAAATACTTTCTTCATTTCGAGAAAATAGCTGAAAACTTGAAATGGCCCAGAGAGCATTGGACTTTGTTATTACAAAGTGTACTAATTGGCAAAGCTCGTGAAGTCTACACTTCTCTGTCAGTACAACAAAGCACTGATTATGATGTGGTTAAGGAGTACATCTTGAAATCTTATGAGTTGGTACCAGAGGCATATCGACAAAGGTTTAGGAATTGTAGAAAAGAAACTGGACAAACTCATGTCGAATTTGCAAGGGATAAAGAACAACTATTTGATAGGTGGTGCTCAGCCAAGAAAGTTGATCAAGCTTATGATAACCTCAGACAGATCGTATTAATTGAAGAGTTCAAGAGGTGCATCCATAGTGATGTTAAAACCTATCTTGACGAGCAGAATGTGGAAACTTTGGAAAATGCTGCTCGTATGGCTGATGATTATTCCTTGACTCACAAAATTTCATTTGGCAATAAGTCGTCCTCTCAGCAGTTTTCTGGTAAAAAACCATTTCAATCTCATTCGAGTACTTCCAAATTTCACAACAGCACAACTGTTAGGAAACAAACATCTGATAAGACTGATCAGAAATCCTTATCTCTTCCTACGTGCACTTATTGTAAAACGAAAGGGCACGTTATTTCTGATTGCTTCAAGTTGAAAAATAAGCAACAGAGTAAAGACAGAGCTTTTCCAAATGCTCTTATTTCTACGAGGTCAAGGTCACGGTCTTGTATTGAAAGCAATACATTTGTTGGGTCAAACAAACCCCAGTCTGATTCTATTTTGGAGGCTTATGAACCATTCATGTCAGAAGGTTCTATATCACTTATTGGTGATTCTGCCAAACCTATCCCAATTAAAATATTAAGGGACACTGGAGCTTCTCAGAGTCTTTTATTGTCAGGTACTTTGCCTTTGTCTGAGGAGTCTTCTTCAAGTGAAAGTGTTCTTGTTCAGGGAGTAGAGTGCGGCTTTGTAAATGTTCCTCTTCATTGTGTAAATTTGGCATCAGACTTAGTTTCTGGACCTGTGACTGTTGGGGCAGTGACTTCTTTATCCATAGAGGGTGTTCATTTATTACTAGGCAATGACCTAGCTGGAGATAAGGTTGTGGTTAATCCACTTGTAACTGACAAGCCTTGTTTGGATCAGAAAGTTGATCCTGTCGAAACTGAAATCCCTGATTTGTACCCTGCTTGTGCAGTTACTAGAGCTATGGCAAAAAGAGCTCTTGAGATTGATGTTGATCAGGATATTATTCCTTTAGCTGACACATGTATTGGTCAGTTTTTTGATGAGGTCACTTTTTCCTCAGGTATTGATCAATCAAATGGTATTGATCACAGTGATCCTCTTTTGGCAACTCATTCTCTTTGTTCTAATCAGGATGACAAACGACAATCCCTTGTCGTTGAACAGGTGCAAGACCCCGAGATATCTTGTTTGTTTCAGAGGGCTATTAGTGAAACTGAAGCCACACAAGTTCCAGTGTGTTACTTTGTGAAAAATGGGGTCCTTATGAGGAAATGGAGACCACCTGATGTACCCGCTGGTGACGAGTGGTCAGTGAGCTATCAAATTGTTGTTCCTAAGTCATATCGACAGGAAATTCTTAATTTAGCCCATGAAACTCCTTTGGCTGGTCATTTAGGAGTCCGTAAGACTTATCACAAGATCTTGAATCATTTTTATTGGCCGAAACTCAAAAGTGATGTTTCTAAATACTGCAGATCTTGTCACACTTGTCAAATGGTAGGAAAACCCAATCAGAAGATACCTAAGGCTCATCTGCAACCTATTCCTGCATTTGATGAACCATTTAGTAGAATAATGGTAGACTGTGTTGGTCCTTTACCTAAAACCAAGTCAGGCAACCAATACTTGTTGACCATCATGTGTGCATCTACAAGATTTCCAGAGGCAATTCCTCTGAGAAATATAAAAACTAAAACTATTGTGAAAGCTTTGGTGAAGTTTTTTACACTTGTTGGCCTTCCCAAATCTGTCCAGTCAGATCAAGGGTCAAATTTTATGTCTGGAATTTTCCAACAAGTTATGCATGAATTAGGCATCCAACAGTTTAAATCTTCTGCCTATCACCCTGAAAGTCAAGGTGCTTTGGAAAGATTTCATCAAACTTTGAAGAATATGATTCGATCATATTGCTTTGATACAGAAAAGGATTGGGATGAGGGTGTTCATTTGTTGTTGTTTGCTGTTAGGGAATCAGTTCAAGAGTCGTTGGGTTTTAGTCCCTTTGAACTAGTTTTTGGTCATACTGTCCGTGGACCACTGAAATTATTGAAAGAGAAACTTCTTTCAAATGAAGATTCAAAGATTAATCTTCTTGATTATGTCTCTGATTTCAAATACAAGTTGTCAAAGGCCTGTGAAGTAGCAAGAACTAATCTTCACACTACCCAGTCAAAAATGAAATTAAGGTATGACAGAAATTCACAGGAAAGGAGTTTTAAACCTGGTGACAAAGTTCTGGCTCTCTTTCCCATACCTCAGAATCCTCTTCAGGCTAAATTTTATGGTCCTTATACCGTTGAAAAGAAAGTAAATGACTTAAATTATATCATTAACACTCCTGGGAGACGGAAACAGAAACAACTTTGTCATATAAATATGTTAAAGGAATATTTTGACAGAGATAGCCCAGCTAATTATTCAGTTAATTTAGTTGTACCTGTCCCACACAGTGAAGATATCAACGATGGAGTACGATCAGACTATAGTGACTCTGGTATAACCAATCTTCGGAATTCAGAAATATTGAACAACCTAGACCAGAAACTTTCACATCTACAACAACAGGAAAGAAATGAACTAAAACAGCTATTACATGAATATGAGCACTTGTTTCCTGATGTTCCAACACGAACAAGTAAAATTTATCATGACGTTGACATTGTAGATTCTGCGCCTGTGAAACAGCATCCTTATAGGATGAATCCTCTCAAACAGAACTATCTGAAGAAAGAAATTCAGTATCTACTGGAGAATGATTTCATAGAACCAAGTAAAAGTAACTGGAGTTCACCATGTATTCTTGTTCCCAAGCCAGATAATACATTCCGTATGTGTACTGACTATAGAAAAGTCAACAGTGTCACCAAAACTGATTCATTTCCAATCCCAAGAATGGACGATTTCATTGATAAAATTGGAAATGCGGAATATGTCACCAAGTTTGACCTTTTAAAAGGATTCTGGCAAATTTCACTGACGGAAAGGGCAAAAGAAATTTCAACATTTGCAACTCCAGATGGACTTTATCAATATAAAGTCATGCCGTTTGGAATGAAAAATTCGCCTGCAACGTTTCAACGTCTGATGAACATGATAACATTTGGTCTTGATAATTGTGACGCTTATATCGATGATGTCATTATCTACAACAACACCTGGGAAGATCATTTGGAAACCATTCGAAAATTCTTTGATCGACTCAGCGATGCGAATCTGACAATTAATTTGAGCAAAAGTGAGTTTTGCCATGCTTGTGTCACATTTTTAGGACATATTGTGGGACAAGGTCAAGTTAAACCTATAGAAGCTAAGGTCAAAGCTATCTCTGAATTTCAAGTTCCAATTTGTAAAAAGCAACTGATGCGATTTCTAGGTATGGCTGGATATTATCGGAAATTTTGTTCCAATTTTTCCAAAATTGCTGAACCTTTGACAAGTTTATTGAGTAAAAAAGCCAAATTTTATTGGTCTGACAAGTGTCAGGAATCTTTTGACAAGTTAAAGGCCATGCTTAAGAATGCACCAGTTCTTTCTGCACCAAATTTTAGCCAATCATTTAAATTATCTGTTGATGCAAGTGATGTAGGGGTTGGTGGAGTATTGATTCAGGAAGACAAAAGTGGTGTGGATCACCCTGTGTGCTATTTTTCTAAAAAACTAAACAAGCACCAGAAAAATTATTCCACAATTGAGAAGGAATGTTTGGCTTTGATATTGGCTTTACAGCATTTTGAAGTGTATGTTACCTCAGCTCTTTCTCCAATTATTGTGTACAGTGATCACAATCCCCTTACTTTCATCAACAAAATGAAAGATAAAAATCGGAGATTGTTGAGATGGAGTTTGATATTGCAAGAATATAACATTGACATTAAACACATCAGGGGAAAAGACAATGTGATTGCAGATGCACTCTCACGTGCCTAGAAATGTAATATTGCTTGATGTAATTAAGTCCAGTATCATAAAACATGTTCTTATGCATTTTTGGTTATTGTAGTATTAGATGTATATTCAAAAGAAAGCTTTATTATATAAATCTTTCTTTTTCTTTATGAGGGGAAGTGTTATGTATGATGTTTATATAATATTATAAATATTTTAGGAAATTATAAATGTTTCTTCACTTTAATATTTGCTTAAATCTTAATGTTATCAGGAAAAACATGTTTAACTAGTGTCCTTGAATTAGGTTGTTTTGATCAATATGTTTTCTCAATTTGAAGGTCAAGGTTGATTTTTGTTTACAAGTAAAATTCCATTAAGATGACTTATATTCTAGAACATTCTGTCATGTGACCAATCTTTATATATACCATGTTTGGTGGACATTTATTCAGTTTTGACATTACCATCAGTCTTGTAAAGAGCTATTACAGTTGTGAAAATTCATTCCAAATTCTAAGAGAGGAATTATTTTAAATATTCATTGGATTATAACAGTGCTCATAAACTTTTGGATTTTGGATTTTTAATTGATGATTTTGGAATTTAACTGAACTTATTCAGATATTTTGGAATACTTCATTTTGACATCAGCACATCAAGATTTCTAGTACATCAGGACTTTGGAGACCATTAGCACATCATAACATTCAAGGACACAGCCGTGAATTCGGAACATTCTATATTTAGGACTTGTGATTAGAACAATCATTCTTATTGGATTATTAGGATTTCAAAACACATTACTGTAAGTGACTTTTTGATTTTTCATTTTAATTATCTAGTAATAAATTGCTTGTTGATTTTTACTTGATTTGTTGGTTTCACTTTCTTTCTGTTACATTTTTCTTAGACCATAGAGTAGTAACAATATATATATATATATATATATATATATATATATATATATATATATATATATATATACAGAGTTGGGAGGAGAGAGACGGTGTCTCTGTGGATTCTGACGATATAAGTTTTAAGAAACTAATAATTAAATTGAAACGCAGATCTTTGTTTGAGTCAATCATTCTGATAAAAACTTGTTTTCATTTTACCTCTGAAACAATTAATAATAACACTATATATTTGCTCCTATTGAAAATATTACGGATCTGTTTTAATTTAATTTTGATAGACTTACCACACGCACAGTTTTCCCATTGGGTTGTATGCAAAAGGGACTGTAAATATGGATTACACCTGATATTTTGGCATTAGTTGAAAAGTTCTGGCATTGGGATTCTAACATTTCGTTAATGTCAGTTATGTTACATTGAATATGCCTTTGTGAAAATGTTCTACAATTGATTATCAACTGCAAATATTAAAAGCGACTCATTATCTCTACGCGAGAAACATTGTCGTGTACTGAATTACTTGAAAGGTATTTATGTGATGTAGTTTAACCACATATCAATTCCTACCATTCGATTTTATTTTTACCGATACATGGGGCATATAAATGATCTTGGACTGTTAAAGTCACATTACTTTTTATGAAAACTGACCATTTCCATAAAATATGTGCTGGTACAAAGTTATACCAATAAAGAGATATATAGAATAAATTAGTGTTCTTTGAGAAGATATAGTTGGATATATTTAACGACTGAAGTGGAAACAATGTATTATCTTGAGTGGCTAAGCTAAGTGAGACTACAAAATGTTTCTACTTCACATATGTTTGAAGGCAAAACTGACGACTTGCGTGGCTTTATTTTTGCCTATTCTGTACCAGCGCGGTTAATCGCTGTATTACTACATCGATAAAAATAAGTTCAAAAATTGTAAAATTATTTAGGACAAAGACTTTTCACAAATTTATCCCCTGCATATAATCCTTCAAACTGTGTATTTTGTCACATTATTGAATGTTTTGTACGAAGAATGACATGATTTTATTTTCGTCAACGCATTTCGTGCGCGGACTGATAAAGTGAGCATTGTTGGGGTGAGGGTAAAATCATCGCTGAGCGGTCGGATGCAATAGACTTCAGAGCATGACATCTTTAATCTAAAGATCTTAGTGATTGTGAGTTTACCTATTAGGATTGCGTTTATTTATTTTTGTTTATTTCAGCATTCAAAATGTGAATTATGCACCTTGGCAAGCTTACAGTCTAGTTCGGTAACATACACTGCTTCGATCGTCACTTAATCTGGGTTTGCAATCAACACCCAAACATTTCCGATTTCTCCATCCTTTTCAAATATGAGTATGGGTGTGATGAGAGTTATAGTTGCTATTTAACATTTGTTTCGTAATATATTTAATGGAGAGTTCTGTCCTAGAAATGTGTATAGCTTGTAATAGAGTATAACGGATATAAGCGACACTAAATCTCGAATAGAAACAGATAATGAAGGTTCAGTCAATGACAATGTGCACGATTCGTGTGGAAAACTGTTTTAAATAAGCTAAAAAAATTTAGAATTTTAAAATAAAATATAACTTATATACTTCTACGTGCACAATGTTAATATTCATTCGAGTAAAAATGTATATCTACGCTAGAGAACTTTATCGGTATACAAGTTACAAAATACATTTATATTGACGCAAATAAGCCATTTCGTTTCGCTGTAAAGAGACGGTTTCTAGCATATGTTTGAACTGCATCCTTCATATACCCATTTTCCAATCTATGTATTTTCCTCACGCGAACCAATTAACTTTCTGCTACTTTACAATTGAATAAAATTATTATCGGTGTTTAATTACTTCAGCAAGATTTTATGATAAGTGTAACTATCTATATAGCATTCTGCTCGTTCGGGGTCCTGGGTGGCCGAGTGGTCTAAGGCGCTTGCCTTTACAGATCACTAACATCTCATCTCTGTCCGCGTGGATTCAAGTCTCGGCTCGGCATGCGTGGATATGTGAGAAATCTTGCCAGTAGATTCCCGTGGGTCGGTAGTTCCTCCCAGGGTTCTCACCGGTTCTTCCTCCACCAAATATGCTGTCCGCCATGTATACCCTTTTATGTGATGGAAAATTGCTTTAAACCCACAAACCCAAACCAAACTGTCTTTTTAATGCTTTTGTTAATGTTTTCAAAGTTTCAAATTTTATATATAATTTTGCTTCATCTTAAGCCGTATATATAATACCAGATTCCGTCCAACGTTGATACGTGTGGACATTATTGAAGTCTTTCTATGTTATGGCTTAATTCTACAGCAATATTTTGAAGGAAACAAAAACTGGAAATATTATGGCGAAGCAAAATTAATTTTCAAGGAAAAATTGTGTATCCCATGAAATATGTTATGTCATTTTGATATTTACAGAAAATGGATTTATTAGTTGAATAATTGATTGATTGATTGTCATTCTACATTCATGGCAACGTATGTGATAACCTGTTTGGGAAGTGATAGTCATCGTTTATTTGTATTGCAATAAATATACCTTATGTGTGTATATATATATATATATATATATATATATATATATATATATATATATATATATATATATATATATATATAATTCCATCTTCAGCTGAATCTATAATCCCAGTTTCTGTTTAACGTTGATATATGGGGACAATTTATTTAACTCTTTCTATATTTTATTGTTTACAACACTATTTAGATGCAAACTGAAAATATTACACCGAGACAAAATGAATTTGAAAGCTGTGCATCACACGAAATGTTGTTTCATTTTGAAAACTCTAGAAGATTGATTGATTGATTGATAGATTAAATAAGTGATTTATTGGTTGTCATTCTACTTTCCTTACACTTATGCCAATGTATGTAATAAAGTTCCTTGGGAAAAGATATGTATCGTTTATTTACTTATTGCACTGAAGTTACCTAATGACGTGAGTATACATTTTCCACACACACACACACACACACACACACACACACACACACACACACACACACAAAAATTCATAGCCATGAAATTCAAACGTATTGTGCATGAAATCTCGTTCATTCTCTAAATATTGCTTGAGAATTAAACCATAAAAGAAATAGAAAGACTTCAATAAATTGTCCACATATCAATGTTAGAAACAGATATTATAGATACAGCTTCTAATGAAATAAAATTTATATACAAAGTTAGAAAATTCCAAAACATTAAGAAAAGGAGTAGAAAGACACAACATCATATTTTGAAACGATGCATAGATAGTTACACTTTTAATAAAACTTTCATAAAATAATTACACACAAATACTAGTTTTATTCTATTGTAAAGTAGTAAAAAATTAATTGGCTCATGGGAGCAAATAATATAGATGGGTATAATGGTAACAAAACGGTGCAGTGGAAATATATGCAAGAAAACGCCACTTTACGGTGAAAGGGCTTGACGTTTTTCTGTTAAGCAATACACGTCTTTTTCAGTGTTTTATATTCAGGAAATAAGATAAAGATTATATAATTTGGCCACGTAGATATACATTTTAACTTGCATGAATGTTAAAATTTCCCACGTATAAGTTCTCTTTGATCTTAAAACTCCAAAACTTATTTGTTAAAAAACTGTATCGAGCGGAAAGATACAAGTGGTATTTGAAAAGTTCACAATATTCTGTTTTAACTTTTTGCTCTTTGAACCTGTCAATAAATGCCGATCAATAGACAAAATTGCATTCTATAAAATGATCTGCAACTGCACGTTCAACACGCCGGACACCTGTAGATATATGCATGCAACGTGACATAGGTAAACGACAGTGACGTAGAAATGTCGGAGGAAGTACTCTCTGACTGATATCAAGGCCGAGTTGTATAAAGTTTACAGATGTAATTCTTTGTCATATCATTCAATTTTGATGCGGTTTCATCGTTTTGAAAAATATATGGAAGATGACAGGAACACAGGAAGTGGCTGCTGCTAAGGGGGCACTTGTTGCGAATGCTCGATACACAGTGGAAGATATTTATATTATCACGGGCATTAATTCGTCAGCTCTTCTTAATATATTGAACCATACAAAGCTCAGAAAGTTTTGTGCAAGGTGGGTCCCGCATTTGTTGACGGCTGATCAAAAATAGACTCGGTTTAAAATCGCCAAACGGCTACTCGCCAAGTATGAAAGAGTGACCAGAGACGTTTGAATGAGATTGTCACAGGTGACGAAACATGGATTTACACTTTGAATCGCACTCAAGAGAAAACAATAGAAGTCTGGATCAGATAAATCCAGCTGAGATCACAAATCGCTCAGACTGTTAAGAGAGTTTCATACGCTTCACTTTTCGATGCAAAATGTCTGAAAGGCCTATGTACATGTGCCTGACCCTACAGTTGTCACTGCGCATTTTCATACCGACACAGAGTTGTCAAAAGGTTTGGAACACTACCGAATCACCCATCCATTCACATGTACCCGAGATATTCATCTAATCTATGACAAAGCACCGGCGCAATAAATCCACCGTCTTGACAGATTTCCTGAAGGAGTGCAGCATCCAAACATTGCCACATATCCATACAGTCCTTATTCAGCTCCAAGTGATTTTTGGCTGAAGCGCTGAGGAGCAGACGATTTGAAAGCCGCCATGTGGTGGAAGCGCAGTTTTATAGTGTATGAATAACATACCAAAGTCTGGATACAAAATGGCATTTAATACTAGGATAATCAAACTGAGAAAGTGCGTAGAGATGCATGGGGAGTGCTTGGATGGGATACACTGACATACTGTTCACTGATAGAGAGCTTTGGCGCACTAATATTCTAAACTTTCTAAATACCCCGTCATAGCTTATTGAAAACAATGTTTCTCATGAATCGTGCACATTGTCATTGACTGAACGCGCATGGCCTGTTTTCTATTCGATATTCAGTATCACCCATACCCGTTACACTCTACTAATATAAGTAAATGTTGCTGGGACAAAACTATCGATTAAATATAATATTAGCAATTGGTTAATTAGCAATTGCAAGTCTCATTATACTCACAATCATGTTTGAAAAGGATGGAGAAGTCGGGAATGTTTGGGTGTTGATTGCAAACCCAAATTAAGTGACTATCGATGCCGCGTCTGTTACCAAACCTGACTGCAAGCTTGCCAAGACTCAAAATTCGCGTTTTTGAATGATGAAAATAAACAAATAAACAAAATCCGAATGGGTAAAATCGCAATCATTAAAATTTTTAGTCTGAATATGTTATGCCCTGAAGTATATCAGATTCGACTATGCTGTAATGGTTGTACCCCAACCCAACGAAAATAAACATTGTTTCATTCTTCGGATCAAAAACTATCCTTAATTTGACAAAACACAGTTTGAAGTATTGTATGTAGGTGATACATATGTAAAATGTCTTTGTTCTAAATTATTGTAAAATTTCAGAAACATGTTTCTATCAATATAGTAATACAGCCGTTAACTGCGTTGGTACAGAATAGAAAAAAAAGTTATACAAGTCGACAGTTTTGTCTTAAAAATATATAATAAAAAGAAAATCTACTCTTTTTTGTGTAACAAATAAATACATATTAATTTCCTTTTCAATGTGGAATCATCTTGCATTGTCACTCGTGTCTTTGCACTCAAGACAATACAATGTTTCAACTTCACAACTGATTCATTTCCAAATATCTACTAAAAAAGTAGTTGATATCCTGCTTATTTATTGATCTAACTTTGTACCATGAGACAATTTATGGAAATGGTCCCTTTTCATAAAAACATAAGTGACTTTAACAGTCCAAGATCACTTCTATGCCCCAAGTACCGGCAAAAGCAAATGCAATTTCTAATGTTGTTAACTGAGAGGCGGATAAAATTAATCCCATAAATAAGTCCTAAGCTAATCAAACCGTATATGATAAAGTTTCTCACACAGATATAATGTGTCGTGTTGATCAGTTCGTTCGCTTACTCGCTGTTGATAATGAATTGTAGAACAATTTGACAAAGGCATATTAAATTTAACATAACGAGAATTAAGGAAATAAATATAACCCAATGCCAGAACTTTTTAACGAATGCTTGAATATTAGGTTAGGTCCTTATTTACACCCTCCTTTGCAGAGAATCCAATGGGAACAGTGCACGTTTGGTAACTAACATCAAAGTTAAATTTAAACATACCCGTAACATTTTCAACAAGATTCAATATATAAAGAGTCAATATTCATTGTATCCAAGATAAAATAAAAACATGTTTTTGTCAGAATGATTGACGGAAGCAAGGATCGATGTTTAATTTAAATTCTTTCTTTCTCAAACGTTATACATTAGAATCAACACCCGCGCCGTCTCTCTCTTCCTCTCTTTCCATATATATATATATATATATATATATATATATATATATATATATATATATATATATATAGAGAGAGAGAGAGAGAGAGAGAGAGAGAGATAGAGAGAGAGAGAGATAACACAGCTACCTTTCTTAAGTGTAAGCCCAAGGCTATTTTAACTGTCACTTATAACAAATATTGACAGTATTAGGTGAATCATCATTATCAGAAATGTTTACATTCAAGTCGAATTGTTTTGACGCTTCTTTTGTTTATTTCTATTTTTCGTCAGGTTTTGATGATAAGCATATGTTCTCTGCTTATACTTTTCCCCTCTGTTATCAATTCTTTCCGTAGTAACATAATTTTTCTCTATCCTGATTTATCGTCTACACCTTAAATACCCTGCATTCTACGATCATCGTCTTTTGAGTATTTGTTTATTTGTTGCAATCCTTGTTAACCGTTCTTTAATATAAATAGATTACAAATTATGATAATGATCTTAAAATATTTCCAACGATAATGAGATCAATGCAATGGAAGGCTTTCACGACGTCAAGAGTCACCGCATTGACCTTTTCAGTCATGTTTGATTGCATCAAGGGCATGAACTAGTTGATGCTATTATTATTCTCTGCAATCTATCAAAAGCTGAATCAGGGGTACTCACATTCTTAACAGATTGTACTGGTCAAAGATTGCTCTCTATTGGCAAATGTTTCAAGGCTGTTCCCAATTTAGACGTAGTCATGTGAGTTTCTCATACAAAAAATATATCCGATTGATATCAAGCTTGATTGCAAGTTTATTTGGTGTAAATAAACGAGTTAGTAACCAGATATTAAAGTAACTATTCTGGGTAGTTGTAATTCCGACTGAGTGTCTTAAGCATGTTGTTTCCGGCAATAAAAGGCTTACCTACAGATTATTTACAATAAAACCTTCATCGAAAACACTGCCCTCTGATTTTTTTCCCACAGTTACTGCTCTTGTCATAACCTTGTAATCGTTGCTTTTTTCTGATTTGGGAAACACTTGTTTATTTCATGAAAAAGTTGACTATAATTGTTAAGTCCTGAGGAGCGCGACAAACGCATGACATTGTTTTTGGAGAAAGTAAAGTGCCTATTTCTGTCGGTCACTTTTCTTTAGCGTTATTACGGATAGATATACACACAGATACTATGCAGGTTGGATGCTGGATAGATAGTAATCCTGACACAAATATTAAAATATTGATATGTTTCAATTTGTATAATTAATGTATCCTCCAAGAGCATTATCTGATTGAAGGTTATCAAAATTAATTTTTGATTGGCATTTGTTTAGAGAGATTGTCGTATGTGCACATTTGTTTCTAAATCGTTTTTAAGCTAGCTTCAGTTGCATAGAGGTCTGAGAGCAAGTCTTGTCAATTGTAAGTTAAGTAAGTGCCGCACAATGTGATATATATAGTTCAAGAAGAGTACACAAAAAGTCTAAAATATTGTAGAGTATTGAGCAAAACTAAATTTAAAGAGCGCGTGAGCAATGTATCTCAATTTCATCATATCTTTATATACAGGTACTAGGTTTTTGTCAATGTGATATTTAATGATCAAGTGGTATATCAATGATATACCGTACATATTATACATATATTTTATTTATGCAACATACACATACAAATTACATTTCCAACGCAGTTGAAATTGACTACAAGAACCTGTGTATTGACAGAAGGAGTTGACTCTTCACATCCCTGTTGACAATCGGAAAATCGCTCTGTAATTTTCGTCATGTTGAGAAATAATCTCTGATGTAGTTGTAGGAATACACATAGATTTTACGGGTTTGGTGATTTGCCTTGAGTGAAGTGCATCTCCTTATGTCGCAGCAGAAAAGGCCGACGATATTTCAATTGTGACTTTGTCTCCTTCCGCCGTCATATTGTGCCATGTGAACAAAAGTAGTTCCAAGTATGGTTCTCAATGATCGCGAATTACATCTGAGGTTTCTTTCTCGACCTGTCGGAAAAATGGCCGAAGATGTTCTGATTGCCCTGTTGTGTTTGTCCGTTACAACATATAATTTTGCAACTAATGCAGTACAATCTTGTTGGAAATTGTTAGTTGCTTCTTTTTCTGATCTTCTATTTTCATTCCTATTGATTAAATAAATAAAAGAGACGCTTTGGATTTTGAACTTGAAAGTTGATTTAAATAAAGAAAGCAGAGCTCTACAAACAGTGAAATCGCCTATATTCGAACATTGGTGGTACAACGAGTGGGAATAGAAGTGAAATGACAAACAAATAGGAGGTAATATAAACATTTAAAGTTATTTCCAGTTGCATCAAGTCATTATTATGCTTAAATTAGCACTGCTACTGACCATATGATTCGTTTTTTTATCTTTCGTCTTTCTCTCCCTCCCTCTGTTGGTGTGTTTGCTTGTCAGGTTTCCATCATATGGAGAGAGAGAGAGAGAGAGAGAGAGAGAGAGAGAGAGAGAGAGAGAGAGAGAGAGAGCAACCTTCAGTCTTTCGGGGCCGACCATTTCATTTTCGGTGGCGGGTGAGGGAATGGTCTTTTTCTTTGGTTTTTTTTTAGTTTTAAAATGTCATTATATATATATATATATATATATATATATATATATATATATATATATATATATATATATACCCTCATACCCTCATCTACTGCTAATAGCGAATGGTGATTATTAGTGGTGAATTTCTACTTTATCCCTTATCTGAAATAATCACCTATATAATTAGTGACATGATCTTCTTTCCATCTTTCTCTCTTTTGTTCCCTGTCAAAATGAGGCCATAACTTCGTTAAAAAAAACTTGTACCTAAGCAACAATGACAATCAAACTCAGCTGAGGTCTCATTAATAAGCCTACTAAAACGGCTTAAAATCCAGTATAGGAGTTATACATGTACAGAAACGAAAGTGGGTGTGTCTGGCCATCAGGACCATTAACTCTGTTGCTTTGCTAAATTACGCTAGGTAGAACAATACCTAGAATTATTCGTACTCGTAAAGGGAATGTTCATTTTCTGTTGAATTCAAGCTTAAAGAGAAACAAAGAAGTGTTTAGACGGGAAGGATCCCCATTATTGATGAGTAGTCATGTTGAACGATTTGATCATGAACGATGTCACTTGACGTCATTTGATAAATAGGGTAAATGCATATGCAATGTAATATTTCCGATTTTGTTGTTGTTGTGTTTTTTAAGCCATTGGCGGGAAAGTCCGATCTTGTTTCGACTGCTGACCATGTCAGACTCTGCATAATTCAATATTATCTTTGCCAGTCTATGAAAGCAGTCATTCTAAACCGTGGGTTGTATTGTTATACATATCTATTATAATCAAAACTTCTACTATTAGGAGTTGAAATACAATTTCAGTTTCGCGTAATGTAAAGAAAAGATTTAGTGAGAAGAAGATAAACATGTCTTGTTTATTACAGCCATTGATTGTGCTAACCGTTGATATGTCTTTTACAAAGAAATCAAAGTCTGCACATCATTTGATTTCAATGATAAATTAGATACATATAGATACTTGCGCTACCACAGATTTGTCCTAAAAAAATTAATGACGAGACAATTTTAGAAATTAAACGTTCTTCCAGCGAATATTCCAAATGTTGGTACATTCTGGAAACAAGACCCTAACCTGGAATTAAAGGTCGAAGATATATAATTTAAAGACTTATTTTCAATAAAAAAGCTAGATATATCTTCTGAAGACTAAGTGATCGCATTTTGGTTTTCCCAGATAAATCAAGCATTTTTCCGGGGTGGGAGGCAGGGGTGGGGTTGGGTGATCTGCACTGATAACAGCTTAAGACAAATCAAGACAAAGACATAAACAAATCTCAACGAAATAATAGATTTTGTGTCCAAGAGTCAATTCTATGACCTAAACAATATGCGATTGCTCTGGTACAGATACAGAATGTAAAGTAATGACGATTAAATCACACATAGATTCTAAATAAATATGGCTTATACTAAGTAGGAATATACTGTTGCTATATCCACACATTCTATATTTGTTGCCGGTAAGAATCTGAACTTCTGTGGATACATCCAGTTTTTCAAAAACCTGACCACTTCTGAATTCTAAAACTTGGTCATCTAAGAGCGGAAGAAACAAACTTTAGAATGAGACATGTTATATATGTGAGAATCGTAAGTGCAATTAAACTTGAAATCTAGAGGTCTTTTTGCAAGGTCGCCGCTTGGTCGCTGCTCACCTAATATGTGTGTGCGTACATATATGTAGAGAATGCTTAATTTGCTTTAAGTTCCTCTCCCAAGGCCGAAAGGCAGATTAGTGGGCCGTAACGGACAAGTGCAACCCGGTGAGGACGGAAGCGCGTACGGGCGGGGAAATGGTCAGAATTTTGCGTAACATACGGTCAAGACTTATCACTGGCATCGACAGGCCTACTACGATAACGCTTACCCAGTGTCAGCAGTTGCATACGGGCTCTACGAAATGTGGGAGCCCGACCTCACTAGCCTGGTCCCATCAGGGATGGTGATGGAACGTTTTGAAAATACCCCCAGAGGGAATGACCTGACAGAGGTTTGTCGCAAGAAGTTGGAGGAGTGGGAAAGGAGATTCCACGAAAGAGGAGCAACCATGAACGAAGTGGCCAACCTAGAAAAAATCTTTAAGCGAACAATCATTCTACGAGACCTCGCAGGCGGCGACATTTACAGCAGCAAGGCCAACCGCGCGTCAGGGTGGCAGGGGTGGAGGTGGAATTCGTTGTCCAAAACGGGCATGCCTGGCCACATACACTTTATTTGTGGAAGTGGGCAAGATAGAGTTCTATGAGGGCGGTGTGTGTGAGGCCATTCTGAGGACCAAAGAGACGGAGATGGGAAAAATTTGGACCTAAAGCTTGTAAAGGAGTTTGTTCTGGCAGATCAAAGGTGCTTCAGAATACAAGAAAAGCACAAGGAGATTATCAGGATGTGTAGCAGGTACACAGACGCGCGTGACCCCGCTATGGAGCTGGCGACCAACGTCTTTAGCGAAGCTTCCGCCGCGGCCAACGCTGCGAGAGAACGAAACGGCTTGAACACACGGTTGTGTCCATGCTGGAGGACGTCCAGAGGGGAATGAGTCAACTTCAGGCACGGAGGGCTATGGAACAGCCGCAGCGGCTTTAACGTGGAGTAGATGATAAACCTTGACATGGCTGTCTGCTATCCCTATCTGGTTTGGCCGCCACTTCAACAAGTCCTGAGAACACGAGGTCGCCCACAATTACTGTGGTTGGGCTCCCATTCCGCTGCTGCAGCTTATGGCCAAGATGGGCGCGCTCACGCACCTAAAGTGGCAGAGGCCATCGTCTCCTACAAAAAAACAAAATAAAAATAAAACAGACCAAAGTGTAGGTACCAGAGAATAAGGAAATAGACGGCTCCAAGTGCATGTCGCGCTAGATGGTCACTGATTCAAAGTAGCTAGAGTATCTGGTGCGTACCAGCAGAGAGGCCAACGCTCTGGTCGGATATGACAAAGAGCCGCTGGGGCAATTTATCACGTTTTAAAACGGCTTGCTGCCGCAGTACATTCACATCTGGGCGTTCATGCTAGGGTACGTGTGTATCAGTCTCATTAGCATGCTGAAGAGGTTCCTCACCGAGGCTGTGCGGGTCGCGTCAGGCTCCATCTACATCAAGCCAATGCACCTAGCCCGGCTAGAGGATGTGAAAGTCTGCGTTGCTGAGGATCCCTTCTGCTTAGACTGCGGCATCCTCCAGTCTAAGGCTCATTATGATAGACCGAGTTGTAGCGTGTCAAGAATGGAAAAGGTCCTAGCGAGACTCTACAGCCCCTAGCGCCAGCGACCTGATGGCGACCCACCGCCTTTCCTACCCCATCAGTGGCAAAGACTCCGGAAAGAACACACGCGCGATCGCCCTCTTCTGCGGTCGGAATCCGTTGATCCTTACCACGTCCCACAGGCACGCGAAAGAGATGCGTGAGGGGGACGCCCCTGCACAAACCTATCATAGCTTGTTTCGTTGGAGTCACCAATGGGAGTGGACTCGAGAACGCATGGGACATAAATTCATTCCGCGGGACGAGATATGCACATAACCCCGCCACATCCGCAAGATGTTTCTCAGGTGGCTGGAGCTGCGATGTCTACAGGTCATTTGCTGTGGCAACCAGGAACAAACTCCGTCTATCGCCAGAGAACCGCCGCATGGCTGGCAGCTACGCACAACTGCATAACGCGAAGGTTACTACGAAGAGATAGAGGAAGACTACCGTGACAAGGACAAGGCCCTTAAAACCATAAATTGAACTTGCGTCTCAAATCTGACAGGGTCCAGTGCCTGGAGATACGCAAGGCCCTTCCCGCCTGCTGCGGCTGGAACTCCTTTGAGGAGAAATGGAATTCCTTGACATATTTGTTGTCTCTCGCATCAAATTGCAAAGCAGGGCCCAGCAGCTCTTGTTCCAACATCATATAAAGCACTTTCCAGATATGCCCGTACCTCTGTCATACAAGCCAGAACGTCTTTCCAGGGACAGACGAGCGGTGGAAGCTTGTGCTTGTGGTGTGAAAACCTTAGACTGGCGCTTTGACTATGCCATCACTGTGGACAGCTCCCAGGAGCTTGCCGTCAAAAAGCCGCACAAGGTATGGATTGTCGACAACTACCTCCTGTGGTCCAGTCTTGCGCATCTGGCTGTATCCCGTGTGGAACTGACGTTTAACGACTTCGGCAGAGTGATCCGAGGCACTAGCAAAGAGGCGAGCTACACAATCAGCGGTATATCTCTGGGATTCAACGTTGTGACCCATGCAGTGCTTGCACGTGTGATCCAGCAGCAGTACGTGAAGAAAGTATATATTTTGCACAGCGACTGTACTTGGAATATAAATATAAACTCGTCAGCGAAAACCATGAAGGCAATACTTTTGCTATTCGAGGATGTGCCACGCAGCGCTGATTTTCTACGTGATACTGACAATTTATACAACCCTCTTATCAACAAGGTGTCTGTGACGATCGCGGATATCCCAAACCAGATATATGTCCATGGGCAGATGCGATACCTGCAGTGGGAAGAGGCCCTAAAAGTAATGGCGGGGGAGTCTATCAAGGACGCGGAGCTGCCGGATATCGTCGTTGAATCATTCTGCAACCAGTTTGCTCTGGTCATCGACGGAAGACCACACGCACCAGCTCTTCTTGCTTCGTCTTCTGGGGATTGTTGCGCTGTGTGTTTCTCAGACACTTATCCTGGTATCCTAGCTGCGTTTCCATTATTGTTTGTTCCGACCACAATGTCGTCGGTCGCCTCCTGAATAATGTTCCTATTACACTACATATGTGCTATATTTAAGGTCAATGTCAGACTGAATCATGTAAAGGCCGCTGCCGAGCACGTAAGCTTGGTTCTGGTCTTTGTGATCGCGTCCTGCTAATTGGCTATCGACCTTGGACCATCGTCAGCGCCGGTCATTTCTGTGTTTATAATACTGAGAAACTCATTTTACACATCAAATACTTTACCTACTCCGATGATCGAGGTAAACGTCATGGCCTGCACGCCAAGGGTTGCTCCCGCATACGCCCCCATGGTATCACTCAGACGCTCTACGCCAGCCCAAGTGAAATCCTGCGACTTGTCAAGCATGAAGTACACAAACTCGTTTTTGGTCGCCGCATCCTTGTTTTGCGCAAAATATGCGACATGATATTTTCCACCTGCCGGCTCCCCAAACGTGTAATGGTCGGTTTGAAATATAGTGGGGTCTGGCACGTAGATGGGAATACTTTTCCATAAACCCGGCCAGCTCAGTGGGCTAGCCTCCCCTTCACCCCATCCCTTGGTGATGTAAGTGATTTGCATAGTGCCCAGGCCGTTATTCATGCAATGCTGTATCCACCAGTCATGCCCTATATTCGCGAGAAAGTTATTACCGATGGTATCATATTCTTCCATAGCAATTCCGTTTTCGAACGCATCCCACCCTGTTTCGCCCGGAATGATGCACTTCATCTGATTGGGAATCTTTCTCGCCTGATTGTGAACATGAAAGCGTTATAAGCTTCGCGCCAACGCCTATATCCCTGATGTTCCCGTCGGAACGACTAGCAACGATTGATCGCAAACGCTGGCGCCGCAACTGATGGTCACGCACCATACAGCAACATTTCACTTGAATTTTTCCAAAATCTCATTTCATAGCCTGCATTTCCTGAGCTTCAGTGCTCATAGAACTCTTCGGTCTAGACGTGGGGGAGCGCGTACTTTTCGAACACGTAGAGGAGTTTGTCGTTTCTGAATGAGACGTCATAGCGCACGTACACGTCGAGGTTGAGCAGCAGTTGGCGAATCTGCGCTCTCTCTGCATTGCTATAATTAAAGACGACGCCGACTCTATATTTTACGTCGCTATTAAAGCAAAATATGTGTGGGAATACCATTGCTCCACACTAATGCTGACAATGTATGTTGTATGACCAACCCTCTAGTTGGACCCGTGACTCTAGAACAGGTGATACTCACCGACTCACGTACGCGCTTAGCAATTCTGGATATTTCGTACATACCAGGATGGTACAACGTTTCAGCTGAGTTTGGTAACAACACATTTCAAGTGACCCACCTTCGTTACAGGGCAATCCACCCCATTTCTGATGGGTATTACAACATAGATATGCTCAATCGAGTAATGATTGTGGACTACAATGCGGTGACCAGGTGGGTCAACCTCAAGATCAGTGTCCCAAATGTTACCTTGATCCATCTCGGACCCTTCGCATCATCTCTGGCTTTACCCCAGATGAGATTTTTAACTAAGGCACGTCCATAGCGCGTAATCTCACAACGTTTATCAACATCCCCTGGCTTTATGTCCACCTCGATCAGATAAACACTACTGAAAATATTGTTGATAGAAAAGAACAACAACACGTTGCTACAAGTTATTCATGCGGGTGGTAAGTCCTACAGGGACACACGTTCCGTCTCCTTTTGGAAACCCACGTTGGTGCATATTACGTGACGGCGACATCCATGAGCTATCGATACGTATTTTAGAAGAAAAAAGAAAACCAGTTAATATGCTGGAGTGCACTATGTCTCTTGAAATAAAGCATTAGTGCTCTCACGACGACACGCTGGGAGTTGACGAGGTCCGACGAACATATTTAGTTCCCGCACTGCTGTCGTCTTGGGGCCATCGCACCCCGTTTGCCCCAGAGGCTAAAAGCTCCGGCCACGAGGTTGTTGTTAGTACAGCCAGCGCCGCCTTAAAGGCCCGGTACTTAACGGACGACAGATTCATGTCAGTTGGTGCCGTTACGGCATTACATCCGTCTGGTTAATATCGCTGTGATTCAGCGCAAAACTTTCAAAACGCTGGTGGTGGTTTTACACTTAGCGCCGATAATGAAAATATCACTCTCCCACGCGTCGGTTTGTACTCCAAACTCGTTGTCATCGCTTACAATCCGTGTAAACGGGGCATTAATGGCAAATAAAGGCAGTACTGCCGTTCCGGCCAATGTCTCATACGAAAGCCTTACAACTAGCTTTGCGTCTATGTTTGCCTCCGGAGACGCCATTAGGTGCAAGGGCCTCAATATCAACGCACAGCCGACGGGATTCTAATCAACTCTGATCATCTTTGGCTTTCGCAATTAGAACTCATGTGACCTAAAACAAATACCATGGGGGAACAATCAGACATATACAAGGAACACGAATCGTTGGAGCCGCCTGCCAATCCTACTACTGACGACGGAGTACTGGTGCATCTCGCAAAACAAGTTGACATCAATAGGAAATACAAAACACTGGTAGAACAGCATCTGCGCCAACATAGAGTTGACACGTCCCAACTCGCGGTCAACTAGGGGTACTTTTGCGTTTTCGCTGTCGGAACAAAACCCAAAAGTACTGCCCTCGGGAGGTCGCAGGCTCGAATACTACTATAATGCTGAAGTGGTATTTTATGAAGCGGCCTCAACGATTACCTTTCCTTAAAAGTATGTAACGTCCTCTATCACTCGTTTTGTCAAAAACAAAAGCCGAGTTATATTCGAAAAAGACGCGTTCAGTCGCATTACATTGATAGGTCAGAAAAACACGCAATCAGAGGGCATGGTATTTGTGACTTTTTGGTGAGCGTATTGGCGGGCATGTTGAAGACCGTGCCATTGCCGGGACTAAAAATATTAAGGAAACTGATTTTATATTTCACCTCATTGCCGTCTTGCCAGTACATCACAACGATAGGTTAGAGGTGCGTGTCCACAGAGGAGCTAACCCAACCCCCTCCGGGTCAATTAAAATTTCTTATCACGCTCCTCACATAGGAATTATAATGTCTCTATACCCAAAGCTGAAAGATCCACAAAATATTCGCCTGAAAAAAAGATATGCAAGGCTAATACTTTCTAATAAAAATATTTTTCATAACAAAAACATTTCGTTGTTTAGTAGGTGTGGGTATTGATAAGTAGAGGACTGGGTATTGCTCAGTCCAAATGGTGTGTAGGTTAGTACATGTAGGTGTTGGTCAGTAGATGAAGTTTTAACATTACATTTAGAAGCCATAATTTTAATGTTAAACCTATGGTCGATTTTAACAATATCATTCCCCTTGTACCCATAAGGCCATTTTTGCACACTAATATTTTAGGTACACGGGGAAATCGAATGTTAAATTTTAACATTACCATTCCCCTCGTACCCCGAGTGCCATTTTTGTACTTAAAACCGAAAAATCAATATGGGTACAAAGGGAAGTATCATGTTAAGGACTAATGCTACTTTCCCTTGTACTCCATGTGCCTTTTTTGTACCCAGGATGCCACATATTACCATTTCTGTATTTATTTATAACACCTCTGCAATATTCGATCTTTTTAACTAATTAATTCTTAGTTTCGTTGATCTTTTGCAACCTAAAATCAATGCTCTTGTATGTCGTCAGTGTAGATTACAAAGGTGATGCAGTTAGTAGTTTCTCTCCCATTTAAATGAATGAAACAGGCAGCATTGATTGAAAATTTACAACATTTTTATCAGGATATCTGGTAGATGAGAGATGCTTAATCTAAAAAAATATTTGGGGTTTGCCTTTCAACCCTGAAACGTAATTATCCTTAGGTCCATTACTACTCATTTGTGTCTTGCGCAAATTGATTACTTCATTATTATATTTGGTAGGATCCTGTTTGCAAGCATGTAGTCGAATTTAGACTGGCACAATGAAACTGAAATGATCAGCTGTACAATTGCGTCAATATCCATGGTAGTTGGTGAACCTATTGTGAACTTCATCATCTTTTTCAAAAGCGTTCTGTAACCGAATTTAAAAGCTGGTTTAATGTTGCATGGTAAACTTCGTTAATTATGTTTTTTTCTCTCACATAATTTTCATTACTGTGAAATTTCATAAGACTTCTAAAATTGGGTTTGGCTGTTTATTTGATACACGAACTAATTTAACTGGTTGTTCTTGGAGTGTTTTATTAGGTGTAAAAGGTTTGAAAAGTTAACAAACTGTATTTTGTGTATGCAAACTTAGGACCACAATACCACTACCTATGCATGAATATATTTTATTTGAGCTACGCAGATTAGTATAATTTTTCTTTTATTTTGTTGTGCTACCGTTTTTCTTGCTCTTTTTGTAACCTCTGTGCTTTAAATCTTTAAGGTCTTGTGAACATTTCCAAAGTTGTCTACCAAGTTCAACTGGATGTGGATCTCTCATCTTGTATGAAGAACCCTTTTCAACCTAAGATCATTCTTTGGACTTGTCATGGTTATCTTCAATTTAATCATCATAAATTTTCATACATCAGCTAAATCATAAACTATAACACATCTACTCCCTTGTTTTTCGTTTACATGCTTCTTTTCCTCTTCTAATCTTTTGTATAATTTCCCTTTAGCTGCATTATCTCTGTATTTCATATATTCAGGTATGTGATTCTTAATTTCCTTTTCTATATCTCCTGAGTTTTCTTCCACACACCATTACTGTACTTTTGTTTTGCACTGTTTGTCAAACGGTATACATTGCATCATCCTATCACAACAACATTTAAACTTTTCATAGTCGATGATTTCCGATATGTAGTTGGGAGTCATAAAATATCCGCGATTAATTTTACACTTGTATGAGCAATCCTTACAAATTTTGCATATTCTTCCACATTTTATCCGTCTCTTCTAAGCCCTTCTCTCCTTACCAGCTGTCGCATTTTACAGTTTTTATTTAACTACAAGAATAAATTTACAGTAGCCGAAGTAACAAACATTGGTGTTGTTGAAAGAGCTGGAAGATGGTTGATGATAACCAGGCACTTTGTTTCTACTCACATACATTTATATTGTCAAGGTCTTTGCCCTCGTTATAAAAAGCTCCACTAGCTGAAAAAAAAATCGTATCTAATTTTGAATCACTGTTTTTCTAGTCTTATACAAAGTTCACAGTTTATGCTAAGGGACATAATCTTGTTATAATTGCACACAAATGAACTAAATTTCCTCCCTTTCAATAAAGAGCCACCTGATTAAATGCATGTGCGCAATAAATAAATAACTGAGATTATTTTGGAAAAGGAACCCAAGCGTGTTCCGAATTATAAATGTACCTTTTCAAACAATTATGAAACGAAAAGTAATTTTCAGTTGAGGATGTGGATTGGGTGCCTGTGTTTCTAACCCATTTTTTCTAGACGGGAAAGGTCTCCCCAAAACTCTCTGCTTTGGATAAAATTTCCTTCCATTTAGAGAAAACGGCTCGAGGATAATACCCTTTACAGGCCATATATTTCTCTGAAGAGTTGGAGAAAACCATTTTACTGGTAGGTGCTAATACCATTTTAGCGGGGCACAACTACCCAAAAGAATGTTTCCCAAAGGAACTGATCTTCTGCGTAGCTATTCACCCACATCACCATTCTCGAAGACGACGTACTAAGTATTCTATTGCAGCTACTCATATCCCTCCAAAAGGTTTAAAAAAAGAAATATCGCAAAAACAATTAAAAGCTGTTAATTCACGAGGCGAAAAGGCAATCTTGTATGTCTCAATTATGAGAGGTTTGTCCTAATTTTCGAAAAGTATACAACTATTATGTAACATAACAATTACCACAGAACTATGGGAATAATATGCACTAATAAAACCTGGATTATCTATGATATGCAATTAAATATTTGTTTTAAATAGGAAACGCACTTTTGGTTTTCGAAATGAATCACATTCATTGCTTCCTCGTACTGGAGGGTGTTGGAAGAATGCCTCTGACAGCAGAGAAGGCGCAGATTCGGTTCTCTGTCGTTGTTGCTCTTGTTGTTGATGTTCTTGGTGCTGTTATATTTCAATGTAAGTGGGACTGTTCAGCAGTAAATGCTTCTCTAAAACACCGATAACTTAGAAAGTCAAAGACACTAGTGGGTGTGATATTGACGTTCATTTCCTCTAAAGAGGATCAGGAAAATGACTGAAATATAATGCCATCTGCAGGGCAGGGGGAAGGAAGGCTCCATACAAGATCAGTCCCTACAGATACTATTGTTTCAAATATAATTTTCCGATAGAAAAAGTCGACAAAGTTGTTGCACAAAACTTTACATTTAAGGAAATCCGGCGAATGCTAACACGAGACACAGAACCTCTGTGATTTTAAAGTGCTGTCAAAACTGGTATGCGTTATCGCGACTTTGGTCAGAAAAATGTTTTACTTTTGGGTACAGATGCTCAGTAATGGCAAGTTTATAACAGAATGAGAACATTTTGCTAGAGTAGAGTTACTGAATATTGATCTCATAAACGTTGCCATACAGCATACAGTGAACTTCCTTGTAATGAGATACAATGCCAATAACGGAAAAGAGATTTTAAAATGAAATAATAATTATAATAATAATAACAATAAGATAATAATAATTATTATTATATTAATATGATTATTATTATTATTATTATTATTATTAATATTATATAATCACGCATTACAATTATTTTTTTCCTCAATTTTTTGAAGCGCTTCTTGCTTTACAAAACACCTAACTATTTATTAGTCTGCAGACCAGGGATTGATTCAAAGCTACACAGCATCAAAAGCTCTGGCACATGTTTTTTACTTGACAAATACATCTGTTTTACGCTTGAAAGATTTAGAAAGCTTTTTTTATGGTAAATTTTCGTATACTTTGCATGTTTTTTCCATGTTTACTTTGGAAATTTCTATGAACGGTGATGCGACTTGACAAAACAATCAGACCAGCCTACGCGGGTCCAGTCATTAGGTCTTTATTCAAACCATTCATAATTTCATAATGCTGACAAACTAGTCACAAGGAGAATGAAAAAATGAAATTAAATTACATAATTATGAATCAAAAAGGATTTGTCACCAGATTATGAATAACTGCATGTTATATGCTTATGTCACGATAATTGTTAAGTCTAAATGTCCGGTAAGTTGTTAGAACTTATAGAATTGACTTGTCAAAAATTAAGTTGAAATTCAAGACATTATTGTCATTTTCGTAATAATAGCAAGCAACATCACTATCTGAAAGGAAATATACTGACAAGCTTATCTCCAATGGTAAATATTCGTATGGAATCAGTGCAATGCAGAATTATTTTTTTTAAATAGAGGATTTATTGGTTGATTGGTTAATTCATTGGTGTTTAATGTCACATCAGCAGATGAAAGGAGATAAGTGTCTTGCCTAAAGACACACCACGGCGGTAGACCCTGTCTGGTCTGTACAAGATTCGAACCCGCACCGTACTGGTCGCAAGCTGGGCACGCTAATGATCAAGCCACCACGGCTCATTTTTTCATGAGATCGTTGTTGAAACTATTCATAATTTCATAAATACAAACTAGTCGCACGAGGAATAAAAATCTAAAATCAAATTACATAATTCTGAATCAAAAAGGATTTCTCACAGATCATGCATAACAGCATATTATATGCTTCTGCCATGCGAATTGTATACATCACAATTTCAGATTTTGACCCATGTATTCAATACTCGTTCAAGGCACAGACGATACAAAACTTTGAGAATTTTAAGAAATTTTAGTTTGCTGAGGTCAGATGTCATCTCATCAATCCCTAGTGTAAGATATCTGTGGGGTTTTTATCGCTCAGCGGATAGAATTATCTCTGACTTTGCTCTCGACTACACAACTGTTGTGAGAAATGTTGAGTACATGATGCACCTATGACACTATTTCAATAGATAAACTCACCTGGTGTTAGTTAAGTACATGTCACAGATATATACCTGCCATATCAACTTTTATCACATGATAACTGTGTTATTTAGATTAATATAACAATTTCTAATTTACTTCGATAGTGTTTCTCTATTAATTTAATGTAATCAAACCAGTGTTTATTGGAACATTGACAACAATTTATGAACATATGAATATCGGGTCGGCCTTCATTCACAAGTGCATGATTGAGAACTGTACGATTGACCTCCATCGGGATACGATCACAACAGAGAGAGAGAGAGAGAGAGAGAGAGAGAGAGAGAGAGAGAGAGAGAGAGAGAGAGAGATTCAATAGAATTCCACCAATAATCGATTGGATTGGAACATTTACTCATATTTTCACAGGCAAGAGTTGTTTAATCCCATAAACGATGAGCCGATTCAGCCACAAAAAAATTCATGCAAGTTCATCCTCATGATTGCTTTATACGTTTAAGCCGATTATAGTTCAGCCACAGTTTCCTCAGATTCTTAAGCTAATCTGCCACATGTTATGCTAAGATTCTTTATTGACGTTTTTTCCACTCCTGCGATTAACAACAAAGTTCTACTACGAATCAAAGATTGATTTTTAAAAACAAAATATGTTCAATGGAGAGCATTCGTTCGTAACGTTTCACTTCCAAACTAGAAAGCACGCGCTAACTTGAACAATTTTGATTGGCTTTATGTTGATGCGATGGGTTTCCTAGCTGTAAATGATGCAGTAGAGAGTGATTATACATTAAGAAAACTTTCATGACTTATTTTATATTCCTATATGTGATAAAATCTTTATGAATAAATCACACAATTCAAATAAACACTGGTTTTGTGGATCAAGAGGTTATAGACCTTTAAATGAATATACCATCGTGCGCAGGAACCTGTATTTATAAAAACAATTTACATCTGAAGGGTACAATTTATTTTTTAAATCGTAAATTTTCGCGATGTAGCACATATTATAGCACCTAGACACCTTACAAATGACATGATATAATGCAAAGGAGTGATGACCGAGACATCAAAATGTTTTTTTCAAAGTCATTTCACTACACTATGCTGCATTTCGTCGAATAATAATTTTGCTATTTGATAAATATGATATTTCATTCTTGCTCATTGCAAATTTATTAAAGTCATAGAATACTTTCAATGACATGAAAGTATTCGACTGATTTCATGAAATTCATTTGACATGATCATCCATACAAGCTTCTCAATAACGCGTACACGTGCTATTATTTGCTATTTGATACATATCTTTAATGTAATAATTTAAATACAAGTATATACCACATCGATTTATATGCAAGTCATCTGTTCAATGGGATGAAATAAGAATGTCTGTTATATGAACCAAATTCACTAACACTGCTTACGTCAGAAGACGTTGGGATATAATGTAGGGCTTCCAATTTTTATTCCAGGCATTCATTGCATAACAGTGACACTTTTCTGTAATCACGGATTCATTTTAATGTTGAGATTTTTATATCTCTCTTCACTTCTCTCTCTCCATGCATCCATCCAATTATCCATTCATCCATGGATTTATCCATCCACCCATCTATGTATGTATGTATGTATGTATGTATGTATGTATGTATGTATGTATGTATGTATGTATGTATGTATGTATGTATGTATGTATGTATGTATGTATGTATGTATGTATATACGTATGTATATATGTATGTATGTATGTATGTATGTATGTATGTATGTATGTATGTATGTATGTATGTATGTATGTATGTATGTATGTATGTATGTACATATGTATGTATGTATGTATGTATGTATGTATGTATGTATGTATGTATGTATGTGTCTTATTGGTGTATCTATCCACTCTAACTTTGAACCATTTGTATTCTCTTTATTCATCCATTTTTGAGAACGTCCAAATTGATGTACAAAGTGTTTACAAAAATTTACCTAAACACCATTTTCCAGGAAAGAGAATCTACTGGTACACCAAATTTAAGAAATTTCAAAGTACCCAACCCAAAAAAGGAGTTATTCAAAAATAGCTTTCAATTTTCAGGTGCGCTTGTTTGGAATAACATTCCACATGATATTAAATCAGCTCCAAGTATTTATTCCTTCCACAATAGGTATATTAGATGGATGAAATCATAAAATATATGGGTACTTATTAAAGTACACGTTACACCACCCACTTCCTGTCTTTCATTTTCATTTCTGCAGCAATGTAGCACTTATGGGAATAGTTGTTTATATACTATGTATTTGCTTGCGTGTGTATGTGTATGTGTGTGTGTATGTGTGTGTGTGTGAACATATTATTTTTAGCTTATACTATATATGTACATAATAGAGGTCCTCAAGGTTCTCATTTGTAACTAATTGAGTCACCCTCTAAAAATGAAGTCTTTATTATTATTATTATTATTAGTATTATTACCTGTATTCTCTTTATTCATCCATTCATTCGTTTAATCTATTTCCATCAGTGCACGTTATGATTACATGTAGATAAACTTCTTGTACCTCATCTCAACTAAAAATCCTGTTAATGCATTGCTAAATATTCTATCTTTGTAAATGAAAGTTATGAAAATTAAAGATAGGTGGTATTGCACCCCAGCCACTCACCCCCTTAAGAAAAAACAAAAGAAAACAACCCCCCCCAAAAAAAAAAAAAGTTTCAAAACAACAGCAACAAAGAAACATAAAATAAATGCGTAATACGAACCGTTTTGCTAGCTTTTCACTTCTATATGACAACGATCTATCTATAATTATCCTTTATTCAGTTTGTGTTTCTCCACAGGGCGTAAGGTATTGAAGGAAGCTTAAAACGTAGGTGTTGTATTCCCCAGGAGTCACTTGTTACACTCTGTCTTATTCTGTTAAACTTTAAAAGAAGGAAGGGAATTGTCATCTTTATCGGTCAAGAATGATCCTCCTTCTGTTTATCAACACTTATAACAACTTCTTTCCAGCCGCTTCAAAATGACCTCATGGTTGACAAGATTAATGGTACTCAGATGTACGCCTCTAGAATTTATACAGAATAGATTATGGATGAAGTTCATAGAGCGTTATTCCAGGAAATATCGACCATTTTTCCCGAATTGAAACACAAAAACCTTAAAAAAGACCACACATTATATTTTTTTAGGTCACACGAATATCAAGATTATCATATTTTCTTTACCTTAAAAAGATATTTTTTGATCCACTCTTTATGTTTTAAAGGTAAGTGTCTTCTTTTGGTTGTAAATAACGTGCTCGACTTGTAATGATGTGCCGTGTTGATCCGCTCTCATCAGCCACACGTGCCTGTAATGCAACATTCAAATGTTGATGAAAAACATTGCAAACAGTAAATGTTATATATACACAGTTTAAAAGACGGCGGTTTCATTCGCTACTCGGTTAAAGTGCTCTATAAAAGGTTTGCAAAATATATATCACATCTGCCATGGTGCCTGCATTACTTGTTGTGGTCTAGCACTTTAATATTAATGTTTTCTGGAAAATGCATCCACCCACCCATCCGTGCAGGCATGTATAAATCTTTATCTATCTATTTATCTATCAACAAATATATGTCTGTCTGTATTCATCCGTCAGTTCATCTATCCATCCATTCATCCATTCCTTTATCTGTCTGTTTTTCCGTCCTTCAATCGATCTATAAATCTTTATTTTTGTTTATTAAAGCTTTGGTCTCTTGACAATTACAATGGATATGAATCAAACCATATAACTAGATGCATGCTACCTTCCCTCAGATATATCCATAAGATCCTACGAACGGGGGATATACGGGCATCTGTTTAGGGTACATGTACCCTTGTTTAATTTGATTTGCAAACACTAAACGAACTGTTCGTGATAATTATGTTGTATTACTGTGATTTGTGATTTACGCATTTATTGTACGGTTGATTAAATTTATTCAAAGTTATTTACCACATTTCTGACTAAAGAGAAAACCAAAGGGTATTTCTCATACCTAAATTCTGATCGGTCCTGGTCATACTAACATGTACATATTTCGGGTGTCACAGTTTCTGTATGTGTCATGAACGTTTTGAACTGTATTCACGGTATCCTCAAATAACCTTTTGCCATCACTCTAATATTTGACGTGCTGCTGCATCCCTCCTGCTTCTGGGTACCATGGTCCGTATTGACTGGTAAACTCTCCGGATATTGATCATACTAATTATTATCACATGATTATCGTGATAGACGCTTTTTCATTGGCGGAAACAACATCATGTGATTTGCGATAATTCATTATATTGCACCGTCATGTTGTTCAAACGATATTTTCACTACAATGAAACAAGTTGAATTTAAAAATTGTGCTTTAATGCATGTGTTAAAATAATTAGACTTTTGTTTTGGTGACTATAAAGTTTTATAACCAATAATCCTATCATCCTCCGCTTCGCGTAGGTCAATATAATGTTTACTGGTTCATAAAACTTCATATTAACCTCAACAAAGGTGAATAACTGTATAGTAAACATATGCGGTATGGACTAAAGAACATTTTGAAGCTATTCAGGGAGATATAACCGAGAATATACTTGGCGTTCCGTCACGATCCACCAAGATATTGGACAATTTATGTCCCGATCTATCAACAAATCTGGTAGTTGCAGGAATAAAGGCATAATAACATGCGATGAATCATTTGATTTGATGATCAAAACAAGAGAGAGAGAGAGAGAGAGAGAGAGAGAGAGAGAGAGAGAGAGAGAGAGAGAGGATAATTTTAAAACCTACTGTATCAGCAGCACAAGTCATTGTTTACGTCCTGTTATTGAAAATTATTCCATGCTCAGTTTAAAATGGTTGGTAGAGGTTTGTTTGCTTGGGCTTTTTTTAGCCGAAAACTTTCTCTTGTTTTGATTTTGTTCTCTCTTCCTTGGCATTGATATTTTAACCCTGTTTGACTACTTTGTAACTCGTGTGACCTAGCATACAATAATTTATATTTGTTGTTAATGCTTTCCAAAACATCGTTTCACTGCACCATATAAAATTACTGTTCATGTCTAAACTGTACTCGTATGTTACAATGTTACCTTTTTTTAAACACTAAAGGCTATGTTCTGTTCCATTCTGGCACTGGATTCTAAGAGTCAGGAATAATCAAAACACTGAAAATACTGAAAGGACTTTCGACCGTTTCTCTCATCTTTCTTTCTTTCACCACTATTTTAAATAAATTACAGTTGTAACATCTGAAGTGTAAATTGATTTCTCATTTGTTCGCTTTTTCTTGTCTTCATAGCCGAGAGCCATCTTACTTCACTGCCAAAGTCTTAGCAGCCAACGAATCAAGTCTACTTGCTTGGAGATTTTAATTTAATGATGATAGGGCACACGATGGACAGTAGAAAGGAAATACATTCTGGACAATTCACGCCTCTCTATGTCCTGAACATAAACTTTGAGTGCTTGTTTGGTGCAACCAATGTTATAATTATGCTGCAAATTGAAATCGTTCATAAATCTTTGTAATTAACGCTTTCTCTGAGTCTACGAAAGTCTTGTTTTGAAAATCATGATCAGAAACATTCCTGTATGTTTTAATCTAGCACTTCTTTTTCACAAGTATACAGTCAACAATGTTTGTTAGAGGGTCTGTAATATTTATTCTTAAATATTATATAATAGGGAAGTTGAACAGATTCTCTTGAAAGTTAGAATGGAATTAAACCATATAACTAGATGGATATCAATGGCAATTGAAGATCGCTTTAGTATTTAATATGTACTATTT
The DNA here is from genome assembly GCA_029931535.1 of Margaritifera margaritifera. NCBI lineage: Eukaryota > Metazoa > Mollusca > Bivalvia > Unionida > Margaritiferidae > Margaritifera > Margaritifera margaritifera. Next base: position 6,754,078 of record JAQPZY010001652.1, on the reverse strand, counting down.
TTTCCCTATCAACACAAGAAAAAGGACAAAAATATTGTGAAACGCATCTATTGCTTAATGAAGAGGTGGGGAGGGCATTATAGCGCTTGACACATGTCCCATCATTAGTTCGACCCTGGTTTCTACCTTCTTCATCTAGTAAGAAGTATAAATCAAACGTGAATAGTTTCTTCCAGTTTCTCAGGTTTTCGTGACATTAATGACCACCGCATGCTACCAAGCTGAGCCGTCTAGAGTACGTTGCATAAAATGTCAGAACTGTGCACTTGACATTGAATACATAAACTATATAGTTCAAGCTTTGTTTTAAAAAAAAGAAACCAAATCAGCTGCTTCCTCAAGACAAATGTGGCCAAGGGGCGATCTAATCAATCAGAGTAAGAAATGTAACACTTAGACTTCGGTCTGATGTTGATGTCAAATCAATCGAAAGACATCCAAATACCCGTGATACACAACAGGCTGATACTGATTTTGATCTTCCATACCCTCATCAGACATATCGGCAATCCATAGGCTCCATTGTGGTAATATACAGGCACCTGTTAAGGACGCATGTATCCTAGATTGTTTTGATTGTCAAACACTCGCTAACTGACCATGCTAACTTTGCGGTAAAATAACGTAAATATGCAAATAATTGCATGCCTTAATTCAAATGATTTTCTAACATTTGTTAAAACCTTGCGATTAATTTTAGAAATTAGTGAACTATTATGGTGAATGAATGAAGCTTACCTCTTCAATTTGTTTTTTACTTTAAACTTTCATAATTCATGATAAATCTGAAAAACAGTTTAATTTAAACTAGATTTGTTACCATGGTTTTAAAGATAAAAGTCGACCCCTTAAGGTTTCAAGAACTCCACTCTTCCCCTCAATACCTTCAAATGACCTATATGTATTATTTTATATTGATTTATCTCGTTCTGATTAACAAGTATGCTAGATCGTATTTAATACCCTACATTACAATCAAAAACTTAGCAACAACTGATTAAGCACATAAGTCAGTATTTCGGGTAAAGCAATCCTGTATCATTTAGGACAGCTTTCATTTGGATTCGCGATACCCTAGTATGACCTACAACCAAGTGCTGGTACATTCCTCCGGCTCCTGGGTACCCCTGCCCGTATTAACCAGATAATTATGTTGACGTTGATCATATTAATCCGCAAATAGGTAGGTTCTGCACATCCCACCCGGCGAAAGATCATTTTGAAGTTGTTCAAGACAATATAACCAGGAAGATAGACGACATTCCAATACCTTCCACTAACCTATGGAATAATCTGTGGAACTTATGGAATAATCTGTGGCTCAATCTACCTGCAAATTGCACTATGAGCAGGAAGTCATGTGATGATCAGAGAGAGAGAGAGAGAGAGAGAGAGAGAGAGAGAGAGAGAGAGAGAGAGAATTAAAATTCCAAAATATAGATTTTTTTCTTCATTTCTTTCCAATAAATTTGTACAATATAAACAATTATTAATGTGTAAATGTTTGCTGCTTTCACTGTTTGATATGTTTCGTTGCCTACTTTGTAGGGGTCGTCTTCTTTTATTACTGTGAGAACTTGCAGCCAGACACTATTTGCTCATGTAGACAAATGAAATATGGTGAAACTTTTAACAAGGCACGCCCAATCTGATTTCCAAATCAATGTTTATTTTTATCTACAGTGCTCGGTAAAGAGTAAATACATTTTATGCCCTTTCCATTTTTAGAGAAAAAATATAAACGTGCACATAAATTAAACAACATGAAATGTACCAATCTTTGTATTTACAAGTAGAGTACTTGTATCGCCGGATATAAGCGCTGGCATACTGGCTGGTTATCAAAGTACCGAGAGTACACAAAAGGCGGGATGGCTTTTATTATTTGGAATTATTTTTTTCTGTTTTCCGTCTTTTTTATTTTCTTTTATCGCATTAGACTAAGCATCATCGCTACAATAAAGAGACGAGTAGTACTTTATTAGAAAACTGAAAAGAAAACAGTATTTCAAAACCCTGTCAGTGCATTCCCCTAAAATAAAAAAAACAAACATGTTGTACACCATCTTATTATGAAAACTACATTTGGTAGAATGACGGGTTCTGTATTCTTGTTTGGTCAAGGATGGTACTTGTAATCGGGTTATAAACAATTCTATAATGGTTCTGTCCATCTCTCTTCAAAAATATTTCTGGTCGAAAGGATCACACAGATATAATGCAGGAATATTTGATAATAGATGATTGTCGATGTTTGTTGAGCCTTTTCTAAAGAAAATATATACCATTTCTTTTCGAAAAAGAAACGTAAAACCCAAATAACGCAATCAAACGTTTAATTTAATTTGACAATACTATTCTTTGACTCTACAGTGTTCTCGCGTAGTATACATGATAGGGACCTGCATAGAGATCAAACGTTTTGGAATCCCATGCATTACCATCCGACCAGGTGGATTATACTCGCCACTTCATGTGCAGACATGTAGATAAATCAACACATACTGAATACCAATAGGTTACAATTTTAATGTGTGCATAGATAACAACACAATGAATTCCAATGTGTTGCAATTTTTATATGTGAATATATTACGACACAATGAATTCCAATAGGTTACAAGCTATTTTTTGGATATATTATAACATAAAACATATCATTGTCTCCCTCTCCTTGATAACCCTGTTCTTGATATCCATAACCAATGTAAGTAATATGACTTTTTAGGATACACAACAAATATTATGAAAATAAGTACATATTTCGGGCACCGCAATCCTGCATCTCTCAGATCCAGTCTGACTTGGAATCACGATACCCGCAAATTACATCCCGCCACGTACTGGTACATCATCCTCCTCTTTGTGCAATGATACATGATCTTGTTTTGGTTTGATATACTTGTACAAACCAGTAACGGGTCGAAATCTCACAGCAACTCGAGCATGTAATGTATTAGTTATTACAAACTTTGCAGCCCGCTTCCCCACGCCAATAGTTTGCACCGATTACGCACACCGATATTGTCCAAATGGTGATATTATTCGCCATAAAATGTTGGTTCAAATTTAAGTAAGAGTCTCAGTAAGATCCCGAGTTAAGATTGTAACTGCCCTTACCTGCTGAATGGTAATATTTGTGCGGCAGTGAATAACTTCCTTACTTGTATTTATTTGATTTGTTTTGAAGCATAAAAAGCAAACAATAAACAACAATCAAAGCGATACAATAACGCAATTCGCTCATTTTCCAAGTCCAACTAGACTTAATAATTAAGGATTAGGGGCACTTTTCTAAAAAGGTAATTTTATTTCAGGGGTAATCCGTTTTCCTCACAGAAACAAAACTTGATGTCTCCCTCCTATTAATATTTTACGGAATCACACACAAGTCTAAAACCTCAGGACTTAACCCTAGAAATGTGTTCCAAAGAATGGTGCTTGGCACATTGCAAGCCCATATCGTGTTTCCTTTCGCTTTGGATCAGAGTTAAAGACACTTCTCAAAGCATCTTTATTAATCTGTAAGACAATGAGTACAGAGGAACAAAGTATACGTGCTAGTTTATTTTCATCATAAAAGAAAACTATTTGGAGTTTATTACCTCACTTTTCTCAAAAATATTTAATGAATATTTTTTAGAAGTCTGACACGTGAAAGTGGCAAACATTCCATCGTCTTAGTCTTTTTTGTAATAAAAATCCTTCACCGTAACTGATTTTTCAAAATATTATTTGTGTGATCATCTAGCTCACAAAATCCGCTTTACCTTTTGCACAAAGTATATGCTCGTTTTGAAGTTACAAAGATGCCTGGTCATTTTAGCGAGAGCTATCCTTTGTGTACAAGTTCAAATATCAGCAAAATGTATGGCTGTACCAGGTTCTTTAAGTAATAACACTCTGCCGCAGTTCTAGTGCACGAAAGTGTATAGATATCAGGGTATAAAGACGATGAAGCGAGGAGTGGTGAGAAGAAGCAAATCTTTGTAAACTGTAATGTTTGTTGGGGTTTTCCCGGCTGATCAACACATCAAGGTTATATCGTGTAGATGTAATTGGAGTAAATTGCCTTGCCCAGAGGCACATCAAGACAGCCGACTCGGGCTGTTCCGTTGGCAGAATTCGAATTGAATAGCAATCAGCCATCTCCAAAGTTTAGAAAAGAAAAAGGAAATGAGTCTGCACGACAGGAATGCAGACGCAGTATGGTCAATACATCTTTATTCAATATGCCAGGGCAAACAAAAAGTCACGAGTCAGATTTCAGCAAACAAAGATTACAATCCAACCTGATCTAGGTTTTTTAATTTTGTTTGAGAGGTGGGGACTAACTGGGGAGAGGGCGTATATCATCGCACATACGATGATCCAAGGCAAACGGCTAATTCGAATCCTGCCAACGAATCAGCCCGGCTGTCTCGATCTCGTTGCAATTTTTGTCCCGCTAACGTTAATGTGAAGTCACGTTTCGGCCGGTAAAGTAAACAATTTGTTAAGGTTTAACTTAACGTTTTTCAGCAATATTTTTTATTGTAAAATCGTGTCGCTATTTCACATCTGGCCCCAGTCATATCGAAGGGTCGATCAGTCTGCTGACCAATAAAACTTGCTGAGCAAGTGCTAAATTGTTCACCCACTGACCGTTGTAAATGCCCGTTATTTTCATTCATTTGCAGATTTTCATGATAAAGAACGACGGTTTAGATTAATTCTCTTTCTCTGTCAAGGGAGATTGTAAAGTATTCACAAAATAATCTAATTTCAAGACACGTTCAGGAACATGCTGACCGATCCTCAATACAACGGGTGCTATCTGATAGACTGTTTAACGGCAATAGAAAGCATCATAACCGCCTAATTATTATGCCTACATGACATCAAAGAACAATGCTAGGGAATATCGAATCAAATGCTGAATAACTAGAAATATGTATGATATTTATATGGAAAATTCCAATTTCTTTTATTATGTGTACCACAAAGAAAATATGCTATTTCTTCAATCCCATAGGTGCAAAATAATAATAATAATAATAATAATAATAATAATAATAATAATAAAAATAATAATAATATCATATTTATACTATTTTTATGGTCATTAACAGCACAGTGACAAAATTAATAATATCATTGTATATTATTTTTCTTCTTCTTCTTCTTCTTCTTATTATTATTATTATTACTATTATTATTATTATTCAGTGTATTATCAATACAAAATAAATGATAATATAAACGATTTTTTCCTTCTTATTATTATACACCTGTTGGAATGATAAAACAGCATATTTTCTTTGTGGTACACATACTATTAAATTGGGAACTTTACACGTATAGATCGTGCATTTTTCTATTTATTTAGTGTTAAATTAGATATTCGAGAAAATATTTCTTAGTAGTATTCTGTAACGTCATGTACATATTATAATTACAATACAAAATGAGTTTCAAGGCGGCAATGAAGCTTTATATTGCCGATAACCAGTCTGGCATAATGGCACCAGTTGTATTGCGGACCAATTGTAAACGGGAGTTAAAATATGTTGCGACCTCCCTTGACAAATGACAAGAAAATTGTCCAAACCATCTTTTCTATCATGAAAACACGCAAATGGGTGAAAATAACGGACATTTAAAATGTCAGCAAACTGTCATCGTTTCAGTACGACCCCTGTCAAAGTGGCACACATAGACTAGGGAACATAATCAGTTATCTATCATCTCATTCTACACCAAAACAAATACTTACTGCATGATTATATTGTGTTCTACGATGATTTGTTTTCATTTAACCCAGTTTCAAGTGTGTGAAGTTATCACACGATCAAAGACTTCCGTCTACAGTTCCTAGGGTTACTGTCAACATTTTCAGGAATAATTACCTTATAAAGTACAAATAATATCTTTAACATAAAATGTGTCTAATTTCAGAAGGCCAGTTTGTGTTAGATTTAGACAGTATTTTTTCGCATACCAAAATCAGACACGTGGGACGGGACCTCAGTTTCAAGGATTTTTGTCGAACACCACATTTTGCTGTTAACCACCCACCCTCGCGCGCGCGTGTGTGTGTGTGTGTGTGTAAACACTCCTACCTTGTGTGTGATAGTGTGTGATTTCATCACCCTTCTTGTACATCCTACCCTTTGCGTGATAGTATATAAGTTTGTTTGTGTATGTTGTGTTTGTGTATATTCCTTCCCATTTCGTTGGCTAGTAGGTACGGGTGTTGGTCACTCAAACAGCGTGTTGTTTAGCAAGTGTGTCTGTTGGTTTGTAAATGTGGTGCTGGTCAATAGATGAGTGGGTGTTGGTCAGTCAAAGCTGCTTATTGGTTAGAAGGTGTAGTTGTAACATTACATTTGACGTCAGAGGCCAGATTTTCTTCACTCCATCAGTACGAAAATGGCACTCTTGCCTCATAATTTAAATTTTCCATTGCAATTGATTAGGTCAGAGTGCCAGACGGATGTATTGTTAAATTCCCATATACGCCAGAGTGTTATAATTGAGGCTAGAGTGTCATCCTATACTACTAAAACAGAAGAGTTCGTGTCATCAAGAATAATGGAATAATATTACTTAGCAGAATAACCAGTTACGATATAAATGTTATGCGCACACCAAATGATATTTAGTTGCACTGTATATACTTTTTCAGCATATGATTTTACTATGCTACCCAATGAGGGAAATTAAAGGTGTGTATTTGACTGAAACATATGTTTTTGCAATCATTTAATCATTTAAAGATTAATATGACTAGCAAATGTTCAGATTTGTATGGTTGGTAAGAAAAGACCCTCCCCCCCCCCCCCCACACACACGCGCGCACACACATACACACACCCACATAACTTTGACCACGATACGGTCTGTCAGTATACCGTTCCCATAAAATGGAATATGTGTGTGCATTTGAAAGAGATTTGGAAATTGAGGGCAACAAACTCAGAAAAGAAAATATATATGCTCAACTTGCACGGCCTCTGAGGGTCCAATATCGCAGAACTCTGCTTTTTTCAGCACACATGTGGTAGACACTGTGAGATTCCGAATCGCTTTCCATCCCAACGGACTTGACTTTGACTGGGGAGTTGAGACATTCATGTCAGTATAATGGGCTGTTATAGCTAGAACATAAATCTTGGGCATCTCGGTCATACCATTTGTAATAGGTATTCTGCGTACTCATGTACTGATGTTGTGAACATAGATGAGCATCGCAGGATCCTCAACTATCCAATTTGTTTCATTAAATATATTTATACTACAATTACCACGTACAACACGATCACTTGCCTTTCCCGTTCTTATTCAGAAAACTTTTTCCGGAATTAGCCTCAAAGACTGAATTAACCATGATTTGCACAGAAACATTCTACTGCCCATCTAAACAATCCGCCATCTTGTATCGCAAATTTGAGCAATTACATAATGAAATGTATGTTCATGTTTTTGGTTAGGAAAATGGACTATATCCACTAAACATTTCTAAAGAATCTAAAATAAAAAATAAGATTGCTTTGTTATTAATAAATGAATATGAGTACCATCATTATGTATTAATTAACATATTTTCAAAATAGTATATTATAGTAGTACACATGAGTATAAAAATATATACATACAAGATGCATGCATATTTTAAGTAGTGGCGAACTTTTAGTAAAACATAATGCTGATTGCCAGGGGTACAACGTAAAATATTACCTGAAAAAGGCAAATATATGTTAATGTATCAAAATTATACAAAGAACATTAAAGCGGCATTTGTAATATATGCTAGTTTGAAACAATAGATACCAAGGAAGTTAATAAGATGGAAAATATTGAGCATCGCCCATTTAGTTCTTTATATATTGTTTCTCAACGTGACAGAGATAACATGAGCCATGTATTATTCGATTGAGATAATGCTGGTAACAAAATTTAATATGAAGAAATTTAAAATTATTCAGCTGCCGCATGTGGTTTTGCATATGTTGTTATTAGATACTATGGTTATGTTGTAAAGCAAGTAGTATAGAGGGGTGAATGTGCAGCTGAAAAAATGTGTTATCAGTTTAAATTCAAAAATGGAAAAAAACCCAGGGAAATTTTCAAAATAACCATCAAGAATTATATCCGCAGATGATAATAAACTAACTTTAAAAATGCAACTCTTTGCCATATTTGTGGTAAGAAATTAGGTGATAATGATAAGGCTGGAGATCGTTGTCGTACATTCAGATTTGCCGTACATAAATCCTGTTGCATACAACTTAAAATATGCCCATATGTAACTAAAGTTCTCCTGGTATTTCATAATGTACGTGTATATAATGTCCACTAAATAATGTCTGCTAATGGGGCATCAAATGAAAAAAATAAATATATGACATGTAGCATTAGCCAGCTACATTTTATTAATTATTTACAATTTCCTAATAGCAGTCTGGATAAAATAGTATCCATTTGTACCCAGGAAGATTTTAAGATAATTAATAGGTAAATGTACTGACAAAGATAAAATTAAGCTATTTACTGAAAATGTTTACCCATCTGATTTTTATGTTGACAGTTTTAAAAAATGTGAAGAAACCAGACTATAGAAAAAGAGCGCATTTTACTCATTGCTAAGTAAATCAGAACTATCAGATGAAGATTATTCACAGTCACAAAACGCTTGGAATACCTGCAAAATAAATAACCTTGGTGAATAGAATGACCTATATCTAAAAACTGATGTTCTGTTACTTGCTAATGGTTTTTAATATTTTAAAAATATAGCACTCAAACATTCTGGATTGGATCCTGCTGATTATTTTACTGGCCAAGGTATGTCTTGGGATCCTATAGTAAAAATAACAAAAACTAAATTGTAATTAGTGACTGATATTTATATGCATTTATTTATAGAAAGAGGCTTTGGAAGCGGTATGTAAATGGTCTCAAAAGATAATTTAAAGCTAAAAATTTATTGCTTAGTTACTGTGATAACAATTAACTGAATAATTGGATTATGCATTTAGATCCAAACAATTTATCGGGATCAGCCACGATGCAATATCTACCTACTTCTGGATTTGAATGGATTCCCCCTGACAAATTACCTGATAATATTATTAACAATACCCAGGATAATTCTATTGGAGGTTTACATACATTAACTCGAGGATCTGAACGATTGAATTAATTGAGACCCATTAGCGCCAGACGCATTACAAATTAAAAACAAAACACACAAAAAATTAATCGTTTATCGATTATCAAATTAAAAAATTAATCGTTTATCGATTATCAAATTAAATTATCAAAAGATTTAGATAATAAATTTGTTACTTGTGGTAAATTAGTACCAAATTTAATAAATAAGAAATATACATAATACATTACAGAAATCTAAAATTATACATCAAGCGTGGTAAGACGTCCTTAAAAGTTTTAAAATGTAACCGGGATAAGCGGATTGCTCCATATATACAGTTAAATGCAAAAACTGACTCTGAAAGAGATTTCTTAAGTTTATGAATAATTCTGCTGTTTTTTGGTAAAACAATGGTAAACTTACGTAAACGAATTAATCTTGAATTTGTTAGATCTACTGAACTTGATAAAACGAAACGCTTGGTTTTCGACCCTGGATTTGTAACAAGAAAATGTTTTAGTGAAAACTTAATAGCCGTCTATAGGCTTAAATCTAAATTAATGCTAAATCGACATGTGCATACAGGTCTAATGGTATTATATTTGAGTTAGTTGCTCATGTATGACGTTTATTAGAATCACTTAAAAGATAAATATGACAAACATGTCACAAATTATTATATACGGATAGTGATAATCCTTTTTGGGAATTTAAAGCAGAAAATATGTATGAAGATATAAGAAGAAAAAAAACAAGCCATAGAATGTATAATACAAGCGATTACCCAAGTGATCACCCTTATATAATACATGTAATTAAAAAGTTATTGGAACATTTAAGGATTAATGTAATGGCAGGTCAATAAAAGAATTTGTTGGATTAAGGCCAAAACTGTATTCTCTTATTGATGATGATAATAATACAATTAGTAAAGACAACAAAATAATAAATCAAGGGGTTATCATTTTCGGTTGTTAAAAGGGATTTAAATCGAGCGCTATACAAGAAATCATGTGTATTCCATAAAAAGCGAAAGCTATCGTATGAGTATACAAAAACGCATATTATAGAAGATGGCATAAAACCTATGTTTATGGCAACAAATGGATTATTTCATTTACTCTTATCACCTAAGATTAATTTTACTTATGATCTCAGTAAGATTAATTTATAAAAGTTAAAAAAATACATAAGCAATCAAAAATTGAAAATCAAATTTCTTGAAAAGCATTAGCCTGATTAACATCTATTGTATGTATATATATATATATATATATATATATATATATATATATATATATATATATATATATATATATATATATATATATATATATATAATGATGATTTGTATTAGTACTATATATTAGCAATAGAGAAATGTCTACACAGAATTTTATATTTTTCGATTGCATTTCATAATACTAATATTGAAGTATCTATGTAAGGATACCTATTCCGTTAAATTTTATTTGATTATCATAATACAGACAATGCTAGTTACATTATTATATAATAAAAAAATGTCATTTTATAAAACATATAAGAATATATATATAAGGATATACGTTTCCTTGAATTTGATTTTGGTTATATAATTATAAAAAGTTTTAATTACTATATTATAAAATTCAAAATTAACTATACCTGGGATCTGTTATATTAAATATATTTTGAATATATTTATATAAACATATCACTGAAGAGGCTATTTAAAGATATCATTAAAACCCATTAAAACACCACAAACATATCATTGGAGAGTCTATTTAAGTGTGCCAATCAAACTCATTAAATTACTATAACAATAACTATTTAAGCATATCACTAAAACATATTACATGAGAGGCTATTTAAGCATATCCTTAAAATGCATTAAAAGTCTATAAACATATTATTGGAGAGGTGCGTTCAGCTAAAAACATCTCATTGCGGAGATGCGCCGGCCTAAACATAACATTTATAGGCCTCAAAAACGTTAAAACATATCATTGAAGAGGTGCGTTCAGTTGAAATCATATCATTCTTACACATCTAAGACGTTACAACATAGCCAAAAAAGTCAAAACATAGCGTTCTTGGGTTGCACCGAATCTCCACTTTACATCTACTGTGTAGTTGGTAGAAACTACATTAAACCGGTTAGAGTAACTAAGACAATGAAAGCATAACACGTTGATCGAAACTAATTACTACAAAGATGGAAGGTATCATTACGTTTCAATAAAAGATCTATCTAGTTTGATGTCATCGCAGATAACTAGACGTCACGAACTTACATTTATCTGCTAAAAATATTTTAATATTTTCAATACAATGAACAAATTATCAGAATACAAAATATTATATTACAGTGTAGACAACTGTATAGAAATAATGGCAATTAGTCAAATTTAGATAATATTATCATCAGTTAAATGTTCCGTATGTCGTTTATTGCTACTTGGAAAGTATCATTGTACCACAAAATTGTAATAGTGCTATGCAACAATTACATATGTCATGGACAATTCAAACATCTAAACACGTTCTATCAAGGTTAATTTGTGTACCTAAGGTCAATTAATACATGTTACAGATCAATTGTTTACATATGTACTAATTGCATTCAGGTTAGGTAGGATTGCAGAGTAAGTGTAAGACGAATTCAGGCCAAAAATGCAAAATCGGATGGTATTAATAAAAGATGAAAATCCCCTAAGAAACAAACACACACAGAGAAACAAACACACACACACACACAAACATTTTAACTCAACGAGCACATGCCATATCTGTGAAAGAGAAGTATTTAAGAAATATTTTACACATAAAATGCATGACCACGATCACTTGTCTGGTCTGTATTGAAGTCCTGCTCATGACAACAGTAGTTTGAATTTCAGGTTGTAGTCCACTATTTATTGACAATTGTCCAGGCTATGACAGTCATCTGTTCATCGGGATGCTTGTTTCCAAATTATGAAGTAAAAATATTCTCTAATAATGACGAGAAATATATTTTATTTCGCAATGACTTCGTTGTTGATATGTTCATGACGGATGATGAGGAAATAATTGGAAAAAGAACAATTCTACTTGTAGATAGTTTTCGGATTATGGGCAGACATTACAAAAGATAGATAACAGTTACAGTGATACAAATTCACAGAAACATTGAAACATTTTGTTGCAATAACATCCAAATATTTGCAGAAAGGCATTTACCCATATAAATACATTAAACATTCTTGAACGATGTAGTGAAACAGCTATATCACCGATAGAAACATGCTTTTAAAAATTAAAATAATTCAAAAATTCGAGGACGATTAGCAGTATGCGTACTATATGATGTCACTCTTCAACCTTAACACACTCGGTGATCTACACGACTATTATGTGAAATATATTCTTCAATGTTGTATGACATCTTTGATAAATTTCGTAATGTCTGTATGAAAAACAACCAGTTAGATCCTGCGCAGTATTATAATGCACCAGGAATAGTTAATAATGCGATCTTATTCTAGCCGGTGAAGAGTTAGAACTGTTGAAAGACTTTAACTTGCTCTTGGTGATCGAAAGCTGAATAAGAGGTTATATTAGTATGACATCACATATATACGCAAAAGCAAAAAACGAATTACGTGCAGACATAGATGGCGTTGTCGCAAAGGGACACTCCTTGTCGTTGTCTGCATTAGATTGGTAAACAAACCACACATGCTTTTATTTATTAGAGTAATAGAGTTCTAATTCAGCCTTGAAAAAATATATGCTGTGCAACATTTCTTTTCTTTTGAGTCTCGTGCTGTTGTACAGGGTCACCCCCTAGTCTTCACCTAATAACATAGCCTCGCACCACGAGTTCATATAATCCTTTGTCAGTATGTAGTTTAATACAGCATATCCAAATAACAACAAATACTTTTTATTTATATTCCCCCAGTAGTACGCTGGCTCTCTGGCTCTAACATAATTATTGGTCTGAGCATCACTTTTTCACAACTTTGCGTGTTGACAAGTTTAGACACCAAATTTGCATTATACTAACTGTTGTTTTGTGGTATTCTAAGCACTCGAAATAACAACAATCAACACTTAGGTAATGCCGACAGATGATAAGTATGAATGTTGTATTTCAAAAACTGTTGACCATGTTAATACATGATAGATATAGTTCTAGCTCCCCATGATGCAACGAAATAGCATAACATAAACAATGCAAAATATAATTCTAACAATACAAAACAGATACTGTAGTCACTCTTTGAGACTAAAATCATAAACTATAGTCATATTACAGTGTAAAAAGTGCCAAAAGTTAAGAGGAAATCAGAAGATTAGTTTAATAGAAGACACTTTCATTTCGAACCATGAAATATGTCTCATAAACAAGGGTGTAACAGATGAGAACACATACAGAAGGATGTGATAAAAACACATCATAAAATACTTTTCGATGAAATGTACAATCTTGTCAGAAAATAGATAGATTCACCCTCATACTTACATGGAGGAGGTTTTGGTGCAATACAAGTTCATACGGCTGATTAACACCAAAGATTTATAAGCTGATCTGCATGCCGGTGACTCCAACTCATCATTATTCAGTCTTATAGAAAACATTATCATTCGATTCATTTGCTACGTTGCATGCACTGATTCAATAGGCAAAGTAATGTAAGCCAAAATTACTTCCCCCACCCCAATAAAAAATAACTCATAAGAAAGATTTTATTCAGAATATAGCTGACAAGATATGAACATAAACATCATTTATTCTGAGCGAAGGGGCACTTCACACAGTTCTTAATTATAATATAAAACGTCCAAAATGATTTTTTTAGTGTTAAAGATTAGATATGATATGTGCAGCTCGTGCTCAAACTATAAGCATGGGGAGATAACCTATCCACTCCAACTAGTACTTTGATATAGAGAATTATAAATTATGAATTAAGCCATTTATAAAGCACCCTGCAATACAAAATGATAAATGTTAGATTATATGTGACAAAAAAGGTAATACATTCATAATTTTCATGCCAGGTCCACGAATACAGTACATACAGAAAAAATATGACAATGATCCGAGATAAAATAAAGAAGCAAATTTGTTGCGATGTGGCACAGAAAACATTTTTAACATGTAGTGTGATGATATGAAAATAACGTAATGTATTTAGGAGTTTGGAAAACACCATTCCACCCTGCAACTCACTGATGTTACATTCAAGTAGATAATGTGTTATGTATGATGTTTATATAATATTATAAATATTTTAGGAAATTATAAATGTTTCTTGACTTTAATATTTGCTTAAAACCTAATGTTAAGTATAATGTTGACAGGTGTAGCTATTGCCCTTGAATTAGGTTGTTTACTTAGTATTTGAGTTCAAGGACGGATTTGGTAAACTTGTTGTTTATTCCATTTGAGGTTAGGTTTGATTTTGTTTACATATAAAACCAGAATTTCCTTTAGAGTTATTTGTCAAAAGTCACATACAACATATAATGTTCTAGAACATTCTGTTATGTGACTTGTCTTATATTTATACAGCATTTGGTAAACAAGATTCCATTCCAAATTTAGATCTTGTGTTGAAAACATTCTTATTTTATGATCAGTCTTTTGGAATCATCAGATTGTTTGCAGTCATAATTTTGCCGTAATCTTGTAATCCTATAGTACTGTAATCTCCTAATGCTGTATTGCTGTATACATAATTCAAAAGGAATTATTTATTGGAATATTCATTGGAGTTACATAAAGTGCTTACATCACTCTTTGGATTTAAATATATGAATTCTGGATACCTGTGGACATTGTCAAAGATGATCTGGATTACATTATCGTTGTTACATCAGGAAATTCCAGACTACCCATTCATTCGGAACATTCATTCACTCAGAACATTCATTCATTAGGAAGATTCGTTTACTTGGAACATTCATTAATTCGGAACATTCATTCACTCGGAACATTCATTCATTCGGAACATTCTATATTTAGGACTTGTGATTAGGACACTTAGGATTATTGGATTATTTGGATTTTATTTCACGTTACTGTAAGTGTCTTTTTAATTTCCATTTTAATTATATAGAAATAAATTGTTTGTTGATTTTAATGACATTGTTTGTTTCACTTTCTTTCTGTTACATTTTTTCTTAGACCGTAGAATCGCAACATAAATTGGGGGGCTCGTCCGGGATTGATTTGAGTTTCTTTAAAGCATATTAGAGATATTACAGTTGCATTTGAAATTCATATTGATTTCATTTCAAGTTCTACCCAGGTAGGGTTAGAGTCTATAAGTATTTCCAAATTTCATTACGGCACAACTTTTAGAAATCAAATATATGATAAGACTGATTAGAGATACTTATCTCTTTCTACAGGTTGAAAAATAAGTAACATAATAAATACAGAGCTATTTCAAATTCTCTTGTTTCAAAGAAGTTAAGGTCACGGTCTTGTTTTGAAGCCAACACATGTGTGGGGTTCGACAAACCCCAGTCTGAATCTATTTTGGAGATTTATTAACCATTCATGTCAAAAGGTTCTATATCATGTATTGGTGATTTTGCTACACCTATCACAACTGTAATATTAAGGGACACGGGAGCTTCACTCAGTCTTTTTTATAAGGTACTTTGTCTTTGTATGAGAAATCTTCTTTTAGTGAAAGTGTACTTATTCTGGGATTAGAGTGCGGCTTTGTAAACGTTGATCTCCATTGTGTTAATTGTTCTTAGACTATATAGTCGTAACAAATGTAACTTAAAATAATAACGAGATTAATGTCATTATCAAAAACAAACTCTGCACCTATAGTCAATTTCATAATTCTTAGGAAGCTGTTGCTACATGTGTCTGTAGTGCCAATATAGATGTACAGATTGATATTGGTAATGAAGAATCATGGTCTATAGAGTGTATATTAGAATTTAAACTTCAATCTCACATGGAGGTAAACAATTTGACAATTAATCCAGATGGTAGTAGCTACTGGACAGCTGTAAAGCTTAATGAAGCTTGTATTCCATAATTCTTTGCATGTTCATGTGTGTCTCCTCTAAATTACTCCATAAATAACCCGTGTATTGTAATTTATCCTAAAGCAACTAATTACACTGACACGGATGCAGAGATGCACATAGTAATTATGGATACGACCCATCCCTCTAGGGATTGGACAACTAATTCATTGCCTATAGAGCTTAACGTTAATATATTAAAAATGAAAATATTTTCTGCATTAGATTGGCATACAAACCATACTTGATTCCACTTTTTAGACTTTGTGCCTCCTGCTGTTAAACAGGGGCACCCCCTAATCTGCACCTAATAACATAGCCTCGCACCAAGAATTCATGTGATTTTTATCAGCAGGAAATTAAATATAGGATAGCAAAATAACAGCAAAATATTTTGTTGTCAGCTATAGGACATACATTCAGGCTTATGAAATTAATAATGAAAACAAATTAAATCCAGTTACTAGCCAATGGGTGCATCTCAAAACATTTAATACTCTGTTTTGATTTCCCCACCAGTAGACTGGTATTCTGGCTGTAAAATAAAAAGTGGTCCGATGCCTATATCTTGTGCCTAGGTCAAAATAAGTTATATGACTGGGCCATGATCACTACATGCCGGTAAAGAACTTTAGATGTGCAAATGATTAATGAATTAGATGGGTAGAGGTAAATCTGCAATAAATGTAAGATTATTGTGATACTGGTTTTATTTTAGAAGTAGACTTGGAAATTTCAAAACACGTATCCAACCATTACAAGGACTAGCCGTTAGCTCCAGGTAAAGTAATTCAGGACGAAAATGAGTTATCTCCCTTGGAAACGAATTTGATAACTGATTACAAGTTAGACCAATAAATATATAAATAGAATATATCAACGTATTTTGAGTAGATACATGATATAAAGAACTATTTCATGAGTTGTATTGTCTCGAGTGGCGGAACTACGAGTGACAATACAAAATGCTTCCACTTCACAAGTGAAATATTTCCTTTTATGTATTCAAAAAACGTACATTTTCTTTTATTATATACATCTAAAGGCAAAAGCTGTTGAATTGCATGGCATTTTCATTATGTGCTGACGCGGTTGATGTCTGTATTACTACATCGATCAAAAAGTTCCAAAATTTTACAATAATTTAGAACAAACACATTGAACAAACTTAGCTCCTACATATATTGCTTCAAATTGTGTATATTGACAAATTAATCACTATTTCATAAGGAGAATGAGACGGTCTTATTTCCGTGAACATTTCTTTCGCGGATTGATAAAGTAAACATTGTTGGGGTGGGGTAGAATCAACACAGAGCGGTCGGATCCAATACACTTCGAGCATGTCATCTTTGAACTTAGGATTTTAGGATTGTTTTACATATTTTTTTTTTAGCATTATCACGTGCATTCTGCGTCCTTGGCATGATTGCAGTCTAGATCGGTAATAGATGTCGCATCGATCGTCACTTAATTTGGGTTTGCGATCAACACCCAACCATCACCGATTTCTCCGTCCTTTTCAAACATGAATGTGAGTGTGATCAGAGTTACTATCGCTAATTAAACAGTTATTTTGTGTTATATTTAATTGAGAGTTTTAGTACTTTGTAGTTGAGAGAAAGGTGTGTGAGTGACATTCAATCTCGAGTAGAAACAGATCATGTAGGTTCAGTCAATGACAACGTGCACGATTCGTGTGGAAAACTTTTAAATAAGGTATGTTTCGACTTGATTCGATTCATTAGCTAATAAGTGCTGGAATCTTAAGACAACAGATAACTTATATACTTCTACGTGCAAACTTGTACCTTTAATGCAAGCGAAAATGTATATCTATGTTAAAAAAACCCATATCAGACTTATTCTATTTCTTAATACAGACAACTCTTGAAATGCATTCATTTTTTGACAGAAATAAAGTAAACATTGTTGGGGTGGAGGTAGAAACAACACAGCGGTCGGATCCAATACACTTCAGAGCATGACATCTTTGAACTAAAGATTTTAGGATTGTTTTACATATTTGTTTAGCATTCTCATGTGAATTCTGCGTCCTTGGCATGATTGCAGTCTAGATCGGTAATAGATGCCGCATGTATCGTCACCTAATTTGGGTTTGCGATCAACAACCAACCATCACCGATTTTTCCGTCCTTTTCAAACATAATTGTGAGTGTGATGAGAGTTACAATCGCTAATTAGACATTTATTTTGTGTTGTATTTAATTGAGAGTTTTAGTACTTTGTATTGAAGTACGAAAAGGGTATGAGTAACACTTAATCTCGAGTAGAAACATATCATGTAGTCAATGGCAATGTGCACGATTCGTGTGGAAAACTTTTAAATAAGCTATGTTTCGACTTGATTCGGTTCATTAGCAAATAAGTTTTGGAATTTTAAGACAACAGATAACTAAAATACTACTACGTGCAAAATTGTACATTTAATGCAAGTAAAAATGTATGTCTACGTTAAAAACATATCCGATTTATCATATTCCTTAATACATTCCTCTTGCAATTCATTCATTTTTTGATATAAATAAATCATTCTCTTTCTCTGTGAAGAGGCAGTTTCTTGCATGTGTTTGAACTGCACCCTTCATATACCCATTTTCCCATCTATGTTATTTGGTCCAGTGAGGCAATTAACTTTCTACTACTTTACAGTTTAATAAATCTAGTATCTGTGTGTAATTACTTTATCAAAGTTTATTAGAAAATGTAGCTATCTATTCAAAATCAGTTCGTTATGTCTTTTTAATCCTTTTCTTAATGTACTGGAATTTCAATTACACTCTAGCCCTATATTTTATTTCATCTTAAGATGTATCTATAATGCCAGTTTCTATCTCAAGTTGATTTATGTGGACAATTTATTAAAGTCGTTATATTTTATTGTTTAATTATACAGCAATATATAGACGAAAATTGGAAATATTGCAGTGAAACAAAGTAAATTTAACAGGACAAATAAAACTCTAGAAGATTCTTTGATTGATGGAATAAGTCATTGATTGATTATCATTGTATTTGCTCCACACTGCACTATAATTGAATAATTAGTAGTCGTGAAACTCAAACGTAATTGTGCATGAATTGGAGTTGAATACTGGTCGAAGTTTATTTTGAGACACTGGGAAAAAAGATTTTCTGCTAAACATTTTCTGCCGCAAACATCACATTTGAGGCACACAACCTGTAAGGTGATTTCTGCCACGCATTTGCCTCTAACTTACCATTCTGATACTAAATTGTTCGTTTAAACCAACAAGCAAACTTAGGAGAAAGACTGACATCTATCTGATATCAGAAAACCCACATGACTTTACCTAAATTGGGAATAACCTTGACATATTTGTCATGCAGTGAAATTACTGACTGGTAAATTGGGTAAAGATTCTTAGTACACATGTCTCTGTCTCTGATAGATTTCACCTAATAATATCTTAAACTAGGTCGTCATGCGCTGGATGCAATCAAGGTAAATTTGAAGGATCAATGACGTGTCCCTGACATCGTGATGTCATTCAAATGCTTCCATTGTACGCCGGATTTAATAAAAATAGAAAGTAGTGCAGTTTATCCGATATATAATACCTTTTCTTCAAATCATATTTGGAATATGAAATTTATTATTTTTAGAGAATGATAAACGAGGATTGCAAACTATGAAATTTTAAACTGACGAAATTGTAGAAAAGTTTGGCAGTTTATATGTAGCTGATAGTTTCGAAGGAGTTAAATAGAAACCAGAAGGGTATTTGAAAAAGTATTACCTTCTGAGTGTCTTTATTGTCACCCTTACTAACACGAAGAAATAATCAGGCTCACCATTGTTGATGATGATAATAGCACAAGTGAAAATACTATTATCATCATCAACAATGGTGAGCATGATTCTTTCTTCGTGTTAGTAAGGGTGACAATAAAGACACCCTGAAGGTAAAGAAGGCAAAAAAACAAAGACGCTTCAAAATATACAAATCGAATGCAACAAAGAATCACGATACACTTAATACATCGGACATGAGATGCTCTATCTGGAAAATGTCTACTAACACTCACAAAGTTTGCTCTACCATGACAACTTTCTAGTGAACGGGCCATTTTTAATAACCAGTAATAATTTAAACTAGACTTGACATCTAACTGAAATTTTCTTCTTAGTTGGTAGAGATTAGGACATGTAATCCAGTGGTTGAAGATTCTATACTCGCCTAGGTCAACCCAGGTTGGCCACATCGATGTTTCGTTGGGGAAGGCACTTGGCTCCCAATTTCAACGGCATGCGAAAGTCAGTATTGTGTTGAAAGTGCAACACACCAACCATCATCAAGAACATCATCAGATTACTATGTCTAAATCGGAAATGACCTTGCAATTTATGCATACATGGAACAGCCTTTGAAATTGTGCATTCGGTCATGACGGTTAATAATGTTAATGTTTACCATGCTAGCTTACACTAAATTATGATAAACCACGTGATGGTCTCGACATTCCCATATTGGATTTCAAAGGTGGTCTGACGAGCAAAAACATGAATCTTGCTGGATACAAATGATGATAATGATGTGCTCGCCTCTAATACATTTTCCCCTTTTTGGACGGCTCTTCTCGTATTTACTTTTTTGTTTGCTGTAACCTAATTTATAATCTGCACCCCGAAAATCATTCTTTCTACGATTTTCGTCAATTTCATATATTCTGATTTGGTAAAATCTTTGTTAGCCATTCTGTAAAATATAGATATTACAAATTAAAATTCAAATCTAAAATTATTTCTAACGATAATGAGAGTAATAGGAAACTTTAACAAGGTCAAGAAATACCAAATATACCTTTACAATCCAGTTTGATCGCATCAAGGCTGTATAAGGGGTACTCACATTATCTGTATGTCTGTCTGTCTGTCTGTCTCTCTCGGTCATTTAACTGTATGTATTGATTTCATGATTATTTGTGAGCGCACATTAAGTCGAAATAGCCTCCTCCATCATCTACCTACATTCTCTGTCTTTGTTTTTTTTTTCTTCTTGATTTTATCCAGCACGCACCTCTCTGTATGTCTGTTGCTCTAACGTTCACACAAAGTTACTTCTAAACGATGCTACAAAATGGTAGTATATTTACTGTTTACAAATTACTGATTTTATTATATATTTCATAGTGAGATATTGAAATATATCAGTGGGAGCAAAATGATACCACTTTTATCGCCACAGTGGTGACATCACCTTTGGAATTACTCTTTTCCCATTTAGGAGATATATTGTCCCATGTGTATGATATTCCAACCTGTATTTCCATATTTAGGAATTTTTCAGTTTTCTTCTTCTGCTGCTCCTTCTCTCTATCCCCCTCTATCCCTCTCCCTCCACAATAGGATGTACAGATCTTAAAATGTGTCAACTGTAGACCATCTAGTGTACTTGTATGTAGTCAGTGAGGTGCCATTAAGAAATGCCTAAAAACGAACTCCAAACAGCAAACATTAGACTTCAAGTATTACCTTTGTCATAATTAGTCTTCTACATGAATCATGGAAACTGTCACATGACCTGTTGTTATGTGTCACCCATACAGTATTGTATACCTGCAATTCTCTATGACAAACGGTACACATTAAAAAAAAAACAACAACAAAACAACAACTCGTGATAAAATATAGTAAAAAACTCCAATCGTGTTTGAAAAGGGATAAATCAGGCGTTGATTAGTGTTGATTGCAAACGAAATTAAGTGACAATCGAAAGTTGGAT
The DNA here is from genome assembly GCA_029931535.1 of Margaritifera margaritifera. Lineage (NCBI taxonomy): Eukaryota > Metazoa > Mollusca > Bivalvia > Unionida > Margaritiferidae > Margaritifera > Margaritifera margaritifera. Next base: position 6,732,145 of record JAQPZY010001652.1, on the reverse strand, counting down.
AGAGCATCTGATACCGAACTAGATTGCAAGCTTGCCGAGGCCACACAAACAGTCACGTTAGAATGTAGAAATAAACAAAATCAAGAACGAAAATCCGTATACGTAAACTCACAATCATTAAAATATGTTGTTTAAAGATGTTACGCTCTGATGTCTCTCAGATACAACCGCTCTGTGATATTTTTACATTACTCTACCCAAACAGTATCAATCCGCAAATGAAATGTATTAAAAATAATAAAAATCTCATTTTCGTAAGAGTACAGTCCATATTTAGACAAAATACACAATTTGAAGCATGATATATACAAGCTAAATTTGTAAAACGTCGCTGTCCCAAAATTATTGCAAAAGTTAGGAACTTCTTTTTGTCGATGCAGTAATGCAGCTGTTAATCGCATTGGCTCAGAATGAAGAAAATCCATTAAAATCGACGGTTTTTGCTTTTGAAAAACATATAACAAAATAAAATCTACGTTTCGTTCAGTAGATATATGCAAATATTTCACTCTTGAAGTGGAAACATTTTTGTATTGCCACTCGTAGCTTCGCCACTCGTGACATTACAATGTTTCCACTTAACTCGTGGAATATTTCTGTATATCTACTAAAATAACGTAGATATCCTCTATATATCAAGACAATGTGAAAAAGGCAGATCGAACATCAGATCTGGAGTGTAACGCAAAACTACAATAGCTGTGCAAGTGCATGTGGTAAAGATTCATGTGCCATAGTTTTGTGGATAACGTCTTAAACAATTTACATTTTATATGCATGCAAATATAAAATGAGAACAAAAATCTAAATGGGTGTTTTTTTAAAATTTACTATTACTTCATAAAAATGAACATTTCGTTAAATATGAGAAATCTATGTTGATTATAGGGACAGTCTTATAATTCCCCCATCGTTTGTAAATCATTTCTTCTTGAAGACATCACATTGACTTAGAATATTATTACCACCTTTGAAACTTATTGATATCCTCCCAAGTCCACGTTTATCTGGATACACGTAAATATTGGATCACTGTAACAAACATTCCTTGTTAATAGAATATTGTTTTAAAAATCATTGTTGGGTTAACCTTTAAATGTCTTTTGACAAATTGCAACGAAACTTGGTGCTTCATTGGAGGTAGAGGCCAATTAATACACACACACACACACTTATATATATATATATATATATATATATATATATATATATATATATATATATATATATATATTAAGCAGAGTTGAATGAAAATGTGTCTAAATGTTATTTATCATACTCAGGTGAACAATAGTAATTGACATAATAATGAGTTTTCGCCCATACAAAACATCGATTTGAGAGTGAATATGTTCCATAACTCCATCAAATTAGTCCCTAAGTATTGATTAACCAAAGCTAAAAAAGTTCACAACTGTCAAAACTCTCCAAACGCGAAAATGAGCATCAAGTTAGAACACGTACAATTATTATGCATACGTGAAAAATACAAAATTGAATACAAATTACTTAGGCAATGACAACAATTTCATGCAATGATTTGCAAACATCTACAAATTAGGAACATGATTATTCTTATATGACTGTAGAGCTGAAGTCCTGCTAATATAATTCAAAGTCAAAATTAAGTATACATTTGAAAAACAAAAAGTCAAATAAAATTCGTTCCTACAGTAGGACTGAATATACATGCCTAAAAACTGATATCTTGACTAAAATGTTAATACATGTATTTTTTATCATATTACTACTAAACATGCATTGTGGGTACATCTTAGGATGACGGCGTGTCACATATTACTATTGAGCCACTTTTATAAATTCTCCAGAAAAAGAAGGGAAATCGTTTGTCTAATATAAACCCAATAACCTGTCACCTATCGAAATCACATGTTGGCCCCGATATTGAATCCAGAACTTCAAAGCAGGTACAAAGCGAGGGCGTTAATTACTATTTTAGCAAGGTTCCAAATGTTCATTGATGTAAAAAAGGCTTTAAAACCAGAGTGTAAATATTTTAATAAACTACAACAGAAATGAATACAAACTTAATTTTGAGAAAGTTAAATATATGTCCATATCTCCCCTTTTCCCCAGGCAAATATTAGAAAGAGCAGAGTAACACAAAACATATTTCTGATTGTCGTTATGTTTTAATCTTGGGATTTATTATTCCTTTCATATTTATTTGTTTTATATTCCTATAGGAAGAAGCGGTCATTATGTGATGCTGCCGTTAAGTCTGTCAATGCATTTGTGCGTGTGTAAATTTATGTATATCCTTTCCGTCATGACATCAATGTTCATGCCTTTAAAATGATCAAAACATGCATTTGCAGTTGTAAACTGACATAAAGTATGGCCTCTTTGAAGGAGTGGTAAGAAGAGTTTGATCTTTTCCTTTTTTCAGATTCATATCTGTCAAAGTGATGTACAAATCTGCATCTTAAAATTACGTAATCTTCACAAAAGATGTTTGCCAATTATGTAAAAGTCATTGGGTCAAGTCTTTGTGGTATAAACACGTTTATACAGACTCAAAACCTATACATTTACAAAATATGAAAAAACGGTGTCAAAGAACAGTGTCAAAATAATATGTATAACATTTTCGTGGATGCATATATACAGCTGCATATTGCCAAAAAGGTCTTTAATGTCTTATATTTTTGCTTTTTAGTCTTCAGGATGCGGACACACATGAAGCTTGATATCGTAAACACTACCTCCATATGTTTGGTGGACCAAAGCCATGCAGATAATATGATGATGGTTGATTAGAATGTGTGTATATCCATGTCATATGTGCTACTTGGCAATTAGAGCATAAAGAATCTTTCTCCACAGATTTCGGCATCATGAATTCGATAGAAAATACAAGGTGGCATAAGTGTCAACTTGTGTATACTCCAGACCGTAGTTCCATACAATGAAGGGTGCTTTGTATACAGGGTCTGATCCAGTGTATGCGCTAAGATACTGTCCTCCAGCCACATGTAAAGGTTTAAAACTACCATTACGGAAAAACACCATCGCAAAAATGAATTCGAAGCACCTGAGAATGGATTTTTTCACATTATTTGAGAAGTGCCCAGGTCTGAAAGAACACTTAAATCAATAGGAAGACGTCTGTAAATAGCAAAAGTATTTCACGTTGATTTAATTCACCTATAAAGGCGAAAGGCGGAATATGTTCAAGTAAAGTAAAATAAAGTAAATTCACGGCAGATACAATTAGCAGATATTGATTCGGTCCGAAATGTTTTGGTTTTAATGGCAGTTTTCTCAAATGATAGAAAGCAATGATAGATGCCACAAGCTGATAGAAATGGACAAACAAATAAATCCAGCAATATCCAATCCATAGATAACTTTGATCTGCAGCGGCGAGAATAAATACTTACATGGCCAGCAGTAGTGCCAACTAGAATACTGCAGGACACGTTCTATCCTTTAATTTTTTTGTGTTATACAACTGTTGGTTGTAGTACGCTCAGATGGTTGTGACACTTCGATCAACGGGGTATCCTCAGGCATTTCAGGACGTTCCACTATATTCCACATTGAGCCCAATAATCCACTTGCCATAAGGCAAAATTCCATGGTTAGTGGGTATAGATATGGTTCCCATGATTTAATTATTTCTGCTAGTCTAGTAGTACCATTCATACACATTGTACTATTGAAGGGATCACCATCAGCAAACGATGTATTGGCATCGTGATGTGAAATCGAATTCACGGAGATGTGGTCCGAAGTTTTAGCAGATTCAGACATCAAAACATAGTATCATATAATTAGGTTTGAGGCAATCATTGTGAATAGAAAGTTGCGGAAAAAGCGGCGGGGGTGGGTGTTGGAGTAGAGGTCATATCTCGAAAATGTTGCGATAAAATACATTTGTGTAAGTACAATTGTTTTTTTTAGCGAAATGGAAAGCCAGAGAAATGCGTTTCGACTTCGTGCTAATCACGTTTAGACATTGTGAAATATCTACTACCTTTAAAAAGTCTTTTTAACTATGTTGTGGATATACAAGACCTGATTATGGATCCCATATGCACAATTTACCATATTTTATGGATATAACATGGTTTTGCTATAGCATGGCTTTACACTGGATCCCAACAATGATGTAGTTCCCATATACTGCTGTAATGAGGAAATCATTTTAGCACGTTAAAATCATTTCCAGTATTAACTTTGACGAAAACATTATCATATACTTTTACTACTGCAACCACGGGTCTTTTTAATCTTAAATTAAGATCATCATTACTTATGTAATTTCTAAACGTTAGTATAAATGTTTTACTACACAGAGTCATTATACATTTGGGAAATATACCAGCTTAGGTACATTTTAAAAAAACCAAATTGATTCGATAATATCTACGCCATATAATAGTAGTATTTTACTTTCTCACATTTACATCTTGTAATGACTGTAAAGTATGATTTCTTTGTGTATTGCATCAATTGTATCCTTTTTGTTTTCAAATTCAGCTAGTTGCTTTGCCTAGAAAATAATAGTTTGTAGAAAGGGAAATAAATATTTAGGAAATATTTTTAAAATTTTTGAAAAAAGAAGTATTTAAATAAAATTAAACAACAGGTTATTCTCTCTGATTGGATGGCCACTATCACTAAAAGACTTTTATTCTAGATGGTTTTAAATGAAAATGATGCAGATGTGACATCAGATATGTTATTGCCACTCCTCCTGAACAGAAAGCCATATCGACATAAGGTTTTCACCAGAAGACTTCTTATAATGTCTTGTTGATCCTAAATGAAAATGGTGTCAGTCGGACATCCAATATGGCTGATACAGCTGCCATCTTGTAATCTGGTTATAGCTACTCCTCCTGGTCTTTTATGTTTTAGGACCATCTTGTAGAAGTTGTTCAATCGCATGAGTAAGAGAAATGCCCTCAGAAGAGACATCGTTTGGTGTTGACAAGTTTGACTCCTTTGTCACACTACTGAAAGAAAGAGTTGACAAATACCTGCGTGTTGTTCTGACTATAAAATCCTTTGTAGTTTCGAATAAAGTTGTCTAAAAATCATTAAAACGTCGTAACAGAAATTAACAGCATCAAAAGTCGCTATCTAATGATTGCATATGTATTTATTTGTTTAGAAACACGTGTAGTGGGTTAAATCAAACCCAGAGAAGAGAAACAGAAGAAGATAGGAAGGAATGATGCAGAGTGTTTGCTGACGTACAGAACAGAGCTGAAAACAAAAGTAAATGAAACTTCAATTCAGATTAATAAATATAAAACAATTATGACTGAAATAATGAGAGAAGGAACAGTGCCAGATGTTGCGCGGACTATTTTTGAAAACAAATCATTGAAAAATACTTTATGGAGATTGTTTGTGCAGGATATAGAATAAAGTGCAAGATGTTTGCAGCCAGGCATGTAAGTTGTTTAAGTGATTTGGGATATGATGCCCTGGTTAAGCTGCAGGCGCTGGTTGAGTTTCAGCCATTTTTGGCTGATGTTCCTTTGGCTGTTTCAACACCAAAAAAAAAAAACAGGCGGAATGATCACTATAATCACACGAGGAAGGAGTTTGGTCTGACTTATTGCATTTTAGTGAAAAGAAGGTGCCAAGATCTGTCAAAAGTACAAACGTTTGTAGCAATTGCTCTTGCAAATGAGAAAGTTCACCAAAATGTTTGTACCTTAAGGTTTAGTAAAATTCAGTTCTTTCATGTTGACTCCTGATTTCTGTAAAATGTGACCTAATTGCAAAACACCATCTTATCTACAGTTACATCAATTAAAATTCCTCGTGAATTAAATGCAGCATATAAAAGTCCTAAAGGATGCATTTTGGTCTATATATGTTTTCTTTCAAACTGTATAAAATAAGGTGACTGCCAATAATAAATATAATAATTCCCATGTAATTATCACAATTTATAATTTCGTAAATCGGTTTCTCCTTAGAAATTTTAATTTTTCCATAAATTGACTTTAAGCTATAAAGATAATGACAGCTCTATCAATTTTTTGGTTTTTCAAATGTTTTTTATTCCAATATAATTTGAAATTGGTAGGGTTTGTAAATAGAATTTAAATTACCTGGTAATCAGCATTAACTTATCGCATCTGAAAGAAATGCAACCTAAGCAAAACCCTGTTAAAGATGTTTTTCCAAAATGTTTCTCTTTGAGTTTATTGTTATGTATAAGCATCAATTGAATTTTTAAATGTTTTATTTAAACTTGTCTAGACAAAATCAGTGCTCCCCTTTCTATAAAAAATCCAAGATGCAGAAAATATCTTATTCAAGTAGGATTACTTCTCAAAGCAAACTTTTATATTCTTGATATCAGTAACATTCTTCGTTTATCAATGGTAACAGTTACAAAGTGAGATCAATGCCAGCCTTTTAAAAAAGACAGGGATATACGTGTATGATGGTTTATTGTTAATGAGATGAAATACATTATCATATTTTAAAAATACGCCACTTTTATAATCTATGCCAATCATTTCAAATTCGGCATCTGAAATAAAATAGTACAATTAAGACATTTAAATGTCAGTTACATCACCATATTTCATTATTGTAAATCAAGCATTCCAAAACAAAATGAAAGACTCTACTTGCATTTTGAAAGGTGTACACTGTATCAATTACTGTATTGTCTTATTAATATTTCTGTTTCAATAACACAATCCTGCTGGTTACCATAAATCCTACTCAAATAAGAATTATAAGTTATATTTTAAAAAGTTGATGCATGTGAAGTTTTGTATTAATTGCATGGATTTTGTTCTTTCTTTTGCAGACTGATGCCAGTTTCTTATTACTGTTCTTTATATGTTTGTATGTACTATATATTCATATGCTTTAATATCGTGAGCTGAGTTATGAAATTTTCAATAATGTCCAGCAGCCTGGTTGGTTTGAGTTCCACTTCTATCTGTTACAACCAATGATCAAGCTCTGAAAGAAAAGTATATTTTATTCTTGATACCCATTAATTGGAATTTCTTCATCTACATGTAATGACTGTATATACAGGTAGAATGGTTATATTGCAAACTATTTATTAAAGCAAGTAGGCTAAATAAAATGAAGAAAAGAAAAATAGTATTTATTCATATTTTAAATAATTATTTATTAAATGTCGCAATTCATTTAAAAGCAAGCTTTTTGTGAACCTCATAATTCTATTACCAGCTTGATAGGCTAACTTTGCATTGAATATGTATTTCTTAGTTGTACTTTATGCCATAGTTATATATCTGTACTCGTAACGACTTTCATCTCCACCCTTGTTTAAACAGCCAGTCTATCTTTTATGCCATTAGTAATGTAACTTGTTTCTCCATCTAAAAATCTTAACGAAACAGTGGGATTAACATTCTCGTTTTCAAGAAAATCTTGTTCTAATTTACCCATGAAAAGGGAATCGTATGAAGGAGCCAACGGACCACCCATTGCCCTACCCATTATGTGGACGTAATTGGTACTATTAAATTGGAAATTATTATTTTCCAAGATAAGTCTTATTATTTTACAAATATCTTCACTCGATAGTCTGTTTTTATTAGGACTGTTCTCAAGAAAATATTTACAGGCCTTAATACCATCTGCATGCTATATGTTTGTATACAATAATGTTACATCTAAAGCTACGAGGAGGAAATTATGAGGTAGTTGTGGAATAGACTTCAAATGTTGTATGAAATCAGTAGTATATATAATGTATGAAGTAAGTGATTTCATTAAAGGTTGCAAAACACTATCTATAAATTTGGATAGGTTCTCCGTATATGAATTACAACCTGATATAATTGGTCGTCCTGGATAAAGTATGGTCAGGACTTTTATGAGTTTTGGGCAACATGTAGAATTGAGGTGTACGTATTTTGAGGGGAAACGTATCAAATTCTTCATATACGAAACTATTATTCTTAGATATTTCATCAATGCATTGTGAAATGTTTCGATTTAATTTCTAATGAAGGGTCTTTGTTGACTTTTTTGTAGTACTTTTCATCATTTAATTGACTTTTCATAATTTAACTGACTTATAACTGCGTTATTGATAGAAAATCGGTGCTTGTATCTTTGTTGTAGCATAGCATTTAACGTACTGTGATTTTCTGGCATCATTCCATTGTATCATGCACTAAGGGTAGCATAGAATAATTGTTTTTGATTTTTACAATGCTCAAATCACTATATATATATATATGTGTGTGTGTGTGTGTGTGTGTGCGTGTGTGTATGTGATTTTACATCACACACTTGGATAATACCCTAGAGCCCTAGAAATAAAACTGTTAAGATCCACACCTATATGTAAGTTTGAAAGGCATTAAGAGACAATACTAGAAATGTATTAATTTATTGCACTCTTGAAGATGCCCTAGAGGATGGTACATATACCACGGCTTTTTACAGTGCTCAGATCACTATATATCTATATCAGTAAATAAATGACATGCAAAAGTAATCCATAATATTTTCATATAGACTAGTAACAAAAGAGCACTGACACTCTATCTTACGTATGGGTTTATTTTTGTTTTTTCTTATTTTAGCTTGAAACAAGTTTTAATAGTTTTTACTTAACTGTTACTGTTTGTATAAATTACATTTCAGATTTAAGACTGACTGCAAAATCTTGGTGGGACGGTTTCACACAGTACAGCGTTTAAAGTAACCAAGCAGATAAGCGGGCATTTTAAGACTGAGCTAGTTGATACTATTAAAGATGGCAAACATTTTCGATTGCTGGGTGAGACTGCAAGCTTTATGCCTAGAGTAAACCGTGAGCATAAGGAAAAAACAAAACACATGGAACATTGGTTTGCATCAGCAGCCATAAGTCCACCCAGCAAATTGTATCAGTTGTCTAGTGTTAGACCTCAAGCTGCGCTCCTTGGTATGTCACCCAAGAAATTCATACCAGACTTAAGAGACTGGGGCATCATACAATCTGAATACATCATGCTGGTTTTGAAGTACTATGTAAACACCTAAAATATTGTGAATGTTTTAAGTCGTTGTAAAAAGAACTTAGGGAAGAGTTGCACCATAGACATATGATGTTTCAGAAATAAGCAAGATTATCTCACTGCCAATTTTAGATAAACGTGAACATAATTATTCAGATGTGGCTGACTTTTTAGACATGTATAAGCAATATGTTGAAGACATGTATGCACGAAGTGATATAGAGATAAGTGATAATGTAAATATTCACATTGGAGGCGATGAACTTACAATTGAGCGTTTTTCAGGAGCAAGGCGTCTTAGATCTGTGGCAGTTTCTGTACATCCATCTTTTTCGTCTGTCTATCAAGCGGTTATATCATAACACTGTCATATCGTTAATAACGTAGTTTTTATCCTTCAACACCATAAAATTGCTGGGAGTTATACTAGCTATAAAATCTCTCAGTATACCACTATTCCTACTATAAGGAGGGTTATAGTATGGATCAAAACAAGTAATATATTTTGGGGAATTTTTTATTTTTTTTTTTGTTGGGGAGGGGGGACAATTTGATTAATTTATATTTCTGGATATATACTATATTCGTTGTTTGACATGCATCTTTATATCATGCTCAAAGTTTAACATTTCTTTTGGGATCATTCCGTTGTATCATGCACTAAGAGTGGCATAGAATAATTATTTCTAAAGGACAATACATACATGAATTTTTGTAAACAGTATAGACATATGAGGAAATGCGTGCATTATAATACAAAATATAAAAGGGAGTGGTCTTACTGTGTCTCCTTTTTCAAGGGTTGAATGGTACATGACTACTCTTGCACATTCAGACTGTCTTCTACGAATATACATGTTGTCTCTCAAAAACCTTCTTGCCACTTCATAGTCATACCCTACCCAATCCATACTTCCACTACAATAAATAACAGCCGGTGGCAACTTCTGACCTTGTTCTAGAAATTCATAAAATACTGTTTCAAATATATAGTCATAGGATTGTTTTGATGAGCCATCTTTTGTAAAAGATGGTCTTTCCATAACAACCAAAGAAATATTATTTCTTGCATGTGTTGTTGCAAATACTTTCTTACTTTTAATTAATAAATATGTTGAAATATCATTTTGACCTTCCGAAGATAATGTTGCACTAAGTGCAGCCCACAATTGTTTGATGTCTTTACAAAATAAAATAGGTCCAAAAAATCAGTTCCCCATTTAAGAACGCATCTTGCAACAAAATTGACTAAATGTTTTTTTTTCCCACAGTGTGTTCTGGATGTGTAAAGATATAACAGACGTCACAGGTTTTGAAACGGGCCAATTCTGTAGCCGACATATGTTGTTGCAAAAAAGTAGCACTGATATCCAAGTTTTGTAACTTGCTGCTGTATTATTGCATTTAATAGCTTGTAGCTTGTTTTAACATATATTCACAGATAATTGGAATTATTTCATAAATTAAACTTTTGCCATATCCAGTTGGAAGCATATGTAACATCATCCGTGGATGTGGTTTGGTGTATTATAGCTTTTTTTTTGGAAGAATGTATAATTCCCATGTGTTAGTACCGTTGCATTTCATTGTATATATATAAAAAGTTCATGAGTTTTTGTTCCATTTGCTGAAAAGGAATATCAAATAGAAAACTGTAGTATTGTTATCACAGGTTTACAACAAAATTACTGTAATATGAGTAATAAAATAATAAAAACCAAAATTCTCATTGTGCCACTAAAATACAGAGTTCTTTCACAATGCAGGTGCAAAGTAGTAACTGAATTAAAGAAAGAATTATTCTTCTTCCATAATGAATATGCTACTAAATATGCATTGATGCTATTTTATCACAAAAAATGATGTATATTTTTTCCATGTATAGACTTTAAAATCAGAGATCACATTTCACATGTTGGTAGAAATAAGATATATTTTCTATGAAGATATCACTGTTTCTATCAATGATATATTAAGTAATAATATATCAGAATGGAGGAGAGAAATTGGTTTTTCCTTTTGTATAAATTCAATTCAAATTTACGATTTTAATTTACAGTGGGACATAGACCTATAGTGATATAGGTCTAGGTTTACTTCATTAGACAAATGTTACAAATAAATGCAATCTCTAACCTAGATAAGAATACCTTGGATTTATAGCCTGAAGGTACAATAACTCTCCCTGGGAGCTCAGCTGACTTTTCAATCGCACAAGTATGTTAGTCCCAGAATATACAGCGCGATAGTATTAGATATACGTGTTTCGTTATGAATTAATATACCACAGTAATAAAATAATACCTCAGTGTTAATAACAAATACAGTGAGATCCATAGACCTTTCCAGTGGTAAGTTCTTCCATATATTTTACATTTCCATGGCCACTACGTGTCAATATACGCGTCTGCCATTAAGGTATTGATTACGGGTGCTGATTATATATGTGCCTGACCTTGAGGAAGATTAAATAAGAAAGGTGATAACTCATACACTGCCTTATTCCTAAATTACTATGAATAAACTTTATTTATGCAGAGAGCATGGAAATTGAAATCCCATACAAACATTTGCATCAGAAAGCAAGCAATCATGACACTTATGTTCTGTATATTTCTTTGTCTGTATTTCTGACAAGTCAATGTGGAAGAAAATGTAGCAAAAATGCAACTATCTTTTTGATTGTAATAAAACTTGGGCTGATTCTTGCGACTCTGTCATACAAGCAATTTTTTGGGTAGAAATAGCTATTGCCTTTTGTGTTTCTATGATAAGTAAGTCATGATATATTTATAGTTACTAACTTAAATATATGAATTGTATAAAAACGGAAACAAGGATCATATATATGTTGGGGTCATGAGTGCCGTCATTACCAACAGTTCCTTTTTCCTGTTTTTTATTTCCTTGTAATAAATACTTGGCTATGTAGCAAAAAACAGCATTCATATTGAAAATATAGAAAGATACTGAAATTCAGTTATGCTTAAAGTGGGATTATTTATTTATTTATTTGGGCTGTGAAATAATGTATTGTAAAAGATTGCGAATAAAACATGGAAATAGGCAGAATAGTTTATATATCTTTAAGCCCTTTCATTAAAAAGATTTACATTATTAGGTGTACTAAATATTTATATTTATTGATCGACTAATTCATAACGGTATTATTTTGTTTTAAAATTGATTGCTTGTTTAACTTATTCATTCGTGTGATTGATTTGTTATATGCTGATTTATCTACCTACTTATGTGATATTGTCACAAAAACGTAAAAAATTCGTGAACGAAGGAATACGTGAACGAAAGGTACGGTGTGAAAATCAAATCCATTCTAGATGGCATGATCGATAACTCCAAAATCTTTAATAAAATAAATTAATTTGTAGACAATTGAATGAAATATGTAAAAAAAGTATTCAAAATGTAGAACTATACAATAAATTGATGGTGGTAAGCAAATCCTTCTATGAATTACTGACTCGAGATAAAATACCAAATAATGAGACGAAATTATGCCCGAAAAGGCCCAACTTATAACAACATTGAAACTTAATGTTTCGCCGAACATTGTTTCACATTGATGCATTGTTAAGTTAAGTACCATTGCAAATAAATGACTTTACAGTAAATGTGTACGAATACAGTGCCATAATGGCGAAATGTCATATGATACGAGTAAAGACGCCTCACACTGAGGGATTAAGCTCAATCCGTATTACTTTGAATTCTACACTGCGATTATCATTATTATTTGCATCTTGTTGTTGATTATTATTTACCACGGTACTAATAAAATTCATCACGGGATTAAACAATTTGTGAGGCGTTATAAACAAAATTGATGCAAAGGTATATGTTTATGCCACAGTAAGTATAATTTAATACCTAGGTGTGAAATTATTTATACAGCAGTTTATTTTATTTAATACCACAGTATATACTACATGTTATTAATGTATTTATTTATTAATGCTGCTTTATATAGGACCACTTGTATCAAAACTATTTTACATATAGCTGGATAACACAGACTGTGATATATGAGATTTCTGAACCAACTGTTAAATTTAAATAGTAAGACATATTTTTGGCGTGCACAACAAATAGAGAATAATAAGTGACTCATTAATTCAAATGCCAGCTCACTCGTATATTACCTACTCATTAGTGGACTAATGTTTTTACTACCATATAAAACAAAACAGGAATCACCATCATTGACGGACCACTTTCCATACTACTGCATTAAAAACCCACATATTCATAGACCTAGTACAATTGGACCACTTCTGCAACTATTCCATAAAAACAAAAACACTATTATGCTCCTAGACCTTACGACTGGACCATTTTCCTTACTACTAACATTTCAGATATACTGTAGGCCTTTCCGTTACCTTACTACTGAAATACTACTATATTAACGTTATATTAAAATCTTACTACTGAATTAAATGGAACTGATCAAATGTTACAACCGTTGCACTTTGAAATCACTGATCTAGATGTAACGGAGGAATACTCAATACCAACGATGCAGAAATTGCTCATTACGAAAGAAAATGATTAGGGAACATCAAAAGCATATTATTGCATCAGTGAAGAAGTTTATGATTACACATATATGTGTATATTTGGTAGGACCATACAATATGTATATTTCAACTAGAACTCTAAAACAAAAATACACAAAACATTTGAACATGCAACTGAATGTCGCATTCAAAGCAAGATATAAATAATTTGTGCCAAAACAGAGAAATACAATACTTTGGTCAATCAATCAAAACAAACGAGTGAACCGTGTACCAAGGGCAAATGTGAATTAGTTCATGATTTGATTTATGCGAATTATTGATTATTTCAGATTGCAGCTTTCCAAATCAACTTACATAATATGTACACTTATCTCTCTTTCTCTCTCTCTCTTTCTCTCTCTCTATCTCTCTCCTCTCTCTCTCTCTCTCTCTCTCTCTCTCTCTCTCTCTCTCTCTCTATATATATATATATATATATATATATATATATATATATATATATATATATATATATACATGACCCTGCCGCTCTGTGGCAAAGTTTGTCCTTTCAGGTTGTGCTCTTTGCATACAGACGGTATCTTAGTAATAGCATAAGCATTCATAGTTTACAAAAATTTATTCAGATGCAATGATATACTGAAACATAAAAAAACCGACACCCACACAATACATTGATAACTGACAAATGAATTCAGCATAGGCACATATACAGGAAAAACAAATCTTCACAAAGTCTTCAAATTACAGTAATAGTCACAAACTGAATTAGCTCCTTTTGTATTTTGACTGAAGGTTACTAGATCGACTGTTACCGCCTACTAAATATTTAACATATATAATTTAGCTCACTTTAGTGCTTAAAAGGGATCACTCATAAAAAGTAGATTTAAGAAAATCGCAATAGTTTCAAGACATGCCAAAAGTGAAATCACGACGTATGATAAAACATGATACAGGATCTCACGTATGCACACAAAATAAAAACAAACAAACAAACCAAACACCAAAAAGAAAGCAAGAAAAACATGACAAACTTCTTGGCCGTAGGAAAACGATCGGCAGAAGAAAATGTAGCCTCGTTTTGTGGGTGGTAAGTAGTTTGTTTCCAGAGTGCTACCAACGGGTAGACGAAGCATTAGGCACTGAGGTGGGCATTTGCTAACATTTATGGCAAAAGCTGAGATCTATCTTTTTTCACACATATTTGAAGATTTAGTAGCAGTAAAATATAGTGAATTTTAGTTAGATAAATAAATCATATAATAATACTTCTATACTTGATCAATCTGTTCCTACTTGCTTACAAGAGAATTGATTTGAGTTGATTATTTTGAGTGTTAACAGGACCATCTGAAGCGAAACAGATATTCATTTTGTGGTGATCCGTTGTTTCGTTTCTGTTGATTTACAAATCGATACATTGGTTACATTGGCTAATTTTAGACCGCTACCATGTAATCTGCTCTCGTGCGTTCTTTGAAAATCAATCAAGATGGAATAAATGTTAGTGCAATAATGGTTGACACTTACGTTGCTCATTTCTGTCTTTCGTTGTTGCTATTCAAAAATATACTTAATGGGTTCTGTTCACTGTTACCTCAACTGAAAGCTTTGGAAAGAATCCATGTTTGACAGACCTCCTATAATCACCAAGCTTTTGTCCACTGCAAAGTTGTAAACCATTTCAATAACACGTTCACCAGTCTTTAAGCACAGTATCAAAACACAGTTCAAACTTATTCTGGTAGAATCAAAAGTGACGTTAGTTAAATTTGTATTGGGTGCTATGTATTTGATTATGTTTCTGGTTTTCTACTAATAGAAGAAAGAGAGTCCATCTCTGTGTTTGTTATTCAGCGATTGAACAATTGATTCAGAAGTATTCGTACCGTAGTGGAGACACAAGTTGTCAAGTTTGTATTCCTGGCTACCGCCTTCTATCACTTTAGCCTCTTTGGTGGGTGGTATGTTAAACACGAAGTCCTGAGAAAGAGTACATTGATATAGTGGACAATGATCTGTTAGTATTTGGAAGTTAAGTGGTACCGTACACTTCTTACAAGCTGTATGAACTATACCGCTTTGGTATCAATGTTTTGTTTCTGATCTCAGCTTCATAAAGTATCTATTCGTGATATCTTGTGTAATCACCTTTATTCTAAACAATAGACCATTTCATGCAGACTTCGTAATTTGCTCGGAATTTTGACCACGTGGCGATTGGTCAGCTGACGGTAAAAACCACTCAATAGCTGGTGGTCAAAAGATGACGGACGCAGCATCATCAGCATCAACTTCATCAACAACTTCAACATCGTTTATCGAGTTGAAAACTGCCTATTCAACAGCGATGCTGCCGCAGATATTGACAAAATTTAATATTGGAACCATAGTATCGTATTTTCTGGAAACCAGGGTGGATTTCAAAGCCATACGAGCGAATAGCTTCGAGTTGTTTAACTCTGGACATGTACATGTAAGTATGCAAACGGTGTCGAAGTAAAAAAGTTTAATCCTGACAATCAAAGAACAAGTTGTTCAAACTATTTCTCTGTATCCAAAATGTCAGTAAAATAAAATGCGTTTCACCTAATTTTGTCCCATTTGGTTTTGAAAGTCTGAGGATAATTTATATGTAAAGTTTCATCATTTAATTAGTTCCACTCGGTGGAATTTGGAAAAACCGATCATCGGCGTCATCGGTATTCTCTGAAGTTCACGGGCGAGTGCAAAACTATTTATCAAGTCGCAGTACAAATACATGTAACACACATTTTAAGTGTATTATGTATAGTTAATTGGATTTAAATAGATGATTTTTATGATAAACATGTCCAAAAATATAAGCTTGTTTCAAGTTGCCCCATCCATACAAAGATTTTTTAAATTGTAAATACATGTATATACAAATAATGGCAATATATTGCATCTAAGTATTGGACTATGCTTACCTTTGAAACTAGCACATTTAATATGTTTTAAATTGTTTTCGAGGTGGGAGCTTACATACTGACAACACATTTTTGGTATGTGGGGGCGATATCCTGAAACATGAAAATTTGCCCTTCGTAATGAACATGATTGTATGCTTATTGTCATTCACGAAAACATTTAAACGTAAGGGTGTGTTCTTTTATCACAGCATATCCGCGTGAAGCAAGATGAAGTTGCAAAAAAGTCCATTGTTTCTGCTGATGTTCTAGCACACATGAAACAGCAATTCTACAGAGTGATTCTGATGCTTAACTCAGAGGGTGACATCATACATGCTAGCTGTTCATGCCCTGCTGGGTCTGATCCTAACTGTACTGCAAACATACCGCTGCACTTTGTTATGCACTGAAAGATTTTGTCAAGGTGTTTGTGCTTCCTGAGGACATTCCATCATGTACTGGTATGTACATCGATATCTTCAAGCTGAGACCTAATACTATAAATTCCAGTACTATAATTTACAAAGACATTAAATAAGAACAACACATAAATTAAATAATTGAGATTTATTTTTATTTTTTCAAAAAAAGTTAATTTAGGTAAAGAGATGAAAAGAAACATGAACATAGATAATAACAATCATAGAAAATAATGATTATTTTAATGTCAGTCGAAAAATCACAATAATATAAATTGGCTACTGGTATAAAATACTAGTTATTGAGAAAAGAAATATAAATTTTTACATCAAAATATATCAAACAATAATTTGTAATTACTCAATATATTGACCAATTATCACACAGAAAACTTGAGATGAAATCGGTTGTACAGACTTTAATAAAGCAGTCTTGGATAAAAACATGTTGCCCACTTTTTACATCAGTGGTAGTAGAAACACATTTAATTTTCTTTAGCCTGTTACCTAAAATGTTCCTTTTTCTTTTTAGATAAACTAGAGGTCTGGAATAAGGCAAGGCTAGTTAAACTTCCAGCAGCTCCAATCTTTGATATAGACTTTACAAGAAAACAGCATAAAAAAAGAAAACAGAACCGGCCATTAAAAGGAGAACAACCGGAGGCTTATAAACTTAATAAAGTTTGCGACACAGAGAAAGCTTTTGCAAAATCATTCCTTGGTGAATTAGAGCAATGGAGTAAAGAATCCAACCCTAGTAAACAGCTCTTAATAAATACTGTTGCAAGTCAAAATGATCCAGTTGAAACACTTGTCTCAGTAAATTCATTATATGATTATATGTAAAAATTAAAAAAAAAATATCACAGATTTATCTCATTCAGATAGTATCACAAAAAATAGATTTAAAGAACTTTTTAAAAGTCACCCAGGATGAACAACTACTTATTCAACAAAGTACTCTTCTATAAAGCAGATTGTCTGATTGGTTTACTTTGAGACAACTGAGGATAACTGGTTCTATTGTTAGCCGTATTTGTAATTTTTTTTTTGTACAAGAAGTCTGACCCCAACACAATAAGTAGTGCAATATTAGAGCCATCTTCTTTTTCCTCAGCAGCAATGAAATATGGATTAGAAATGGAGCCGATAGTTATCAATCGGTATGTTGCTGAGAAACTAAAAGAGGGTTCAAACATTTCTATTAAAAAGTTGGGTTTAATTATAGATAATGATCAGGGTTTCATTGCAGCGTCGCCTGATGGTGGAGTTGAACAAAATAACTCTCTTGTTGGTATTGTGGAATGTAAAGTAGCTGTAAAATGGAGCCACAAGACTGTTGGTGATAGTATTAAAGAACCTGGGTACCCATTAAAATCTGTGAAAATAAACCAAAATGGAAATTCAATCCAAGTTTTTCAGTTTAAACCTAATTATGCTTGGTATCACCAAATTCAGTTGCAACTTTATGTATGTAGGTCATTTGCAAAGTATTGTGATTTGGCCTTGCTTCATCCAGAGTCTGGAAGTTTTCATTGTCAGCAATTTGAATTGAATTAAGAATGGGTAGACAAATTCTGGCCAAAACTTGAGACCTTTTTTGATGAGTATATGGCTGACAAATGTTTACAAAAGTACAAAAAGAAATAAAAACAAATACTGCTATACATCTGCAGCTATTATGAAAATTCTAACTGTTTATCTCCACTTTATATTCACCTCTGATGAATCTTGCTGATTATATTATTTTACCAATCAAATGTGTTTTACATGAAACATACATAATAATAAATTCATACTTATAATAATACATATATATATTCTATATTTTATGAACTCTTGGCATGTCAAACATGCTCAAGTGTTAACCTTCATAAAAAACCTTCAGCTCACTAAGCATGACTACAATGATTTATGCGACCAGTGTAACCTAGATCTGACTGCGAGTTACCTGCAGGCTAATCAGGGTTTACACTGTTTGCTGATCAGGATTTACACTGTTTGCTGGTCTAGGTTTTATTTGTTCGCTGCTCATCAGTTGAGCACAACTACAATCATGTATGCGACCAGTGTAACCCGCAGGCTGATCAGGGTTTACAATGTTCTCTGCTCTCCAAAGCACCCTTTTGCAGCATAAATGGAATGATACAAATTTAAAGAAAAAACAGCCCATTATATAAATATAGCGAGCTAAGGAGTAAAATAAAAACATCTATGATACCAATCCCCTTTCATTTCATCAAGTGTTTGCTATGGGCATGTTTGAATGCACATAATCACATACATGTATGATATCATTAATGTTCATGATGCTAGTTCTTGAACTGAAGTATATTAATGACAAAAAAACAAACAATTGAATAAACAATTTGTTTAGTTTGAAATGCAGCTTTATTTTGTTCTTTACAAAACAAAGACAGAACATAAAATGAGTTGGTTGAACACTACCCTTTAGCCGCCTGAGTGCGAATAAGATGATGTATGCGACCAGTGTAAACCAGATCAGCCTGGTAAATGCTGACTTATTAGGGTTTATACTGATCGCAGCTCGTCAATAACTTTTACAGTCACCCCTTCACAAAATAAATGGTCCAAAATCGAAGAAAGAGCAGTCCATTTAATATATAAAATAACATTTTAAGGGTTAATTGGTGGAAGACCTCAAATATTTAAGTAGAAATCAGATACCATTATTGAGTACTTTGACTTTCTAACATAAGTACTACTAGAACTCGAACCCATGACTAGTGACTAGAGTTAATCTTGATCTTGAGACTGCACCTTAAGATCTTGGGCCACTCGGCCATGAAGGACCTCTTCATAGAATCGTATATAGTTAATTAAATGTGTGTTGTGCCATGGGAAAAGGCATCTATTTCCAATGCGAATAGTGAGTAGTGTAGACCCAGATCAGCCTGGGAATTCACATTGGAAATTAGATCCTTTTGCTATGGCCATGAAGCAACTTTATTAGAGTTATTGACTGTTAACGAGGCAATATACGTTTGTTTATGAGTCGTCCATTTCTTCAGGTAGACTGTCTTCCCCCTCAGAAACTTTGTTCGATCTGATTAAAGGTCCTAAATTTGCTAAAAAGCCACAGATATAGCCGATTTCATTCATGAGTGGCATGTACAGTATTGGGATTTTTTTTTGCTTCAAGAATGCAAATGTAGCAAGGCGAGCGTTATAATTTTCAACTATTATTCTCGATCTAGCTATAAGTCTACCTGAATCACGGTCATGAGAGTCAAACTGTTTGCTCTTTTCTGAGAGAAATGGGGGTCTATAAAGAGTTATTCCTTTTCCCTGAATTAAATCCCTTATAAAAAAAACCACTTTTATCAACCATAAGACCATCGCCATGTTGCAGTTTGTGCACTATATCACTTTGTCCGAAAATTTCCTTATCGGATGAATTTCCGCCAAACATATCTGAACAATGAATTAAAGCTCCATTTTGGAGCAGAGGTGTACATAGCTTTCACAGTATGACAATTTTTGTAATTTGAAAACATATGTTTTCCAGCTATGGGACATCTTGGGACCTGTGTACTGAATTCTACACAATCTGCAATTGCAACTAGATCTGGAAAATTTTGTTTGGTTGATAATGGCACATGTTTTTGAATACTTTCCTTTGAAGGCCATATTTTAATAATCTTAAACTTTCTGTACATTCGTTTAATCCAGAATTTAAAAATTTCTGAAATTCTGCCTGTAGAAATATTAAAATCAGATGCAATAACTGAATCTATAGGATTTCGTTTTAATTTGTATAATACAAGAAGAAGTTGATTCTCTGAATCTATGTGAGAAAAAAGTTTGTTTGGATCACCATGACCAGGGATAATCTCACATTCTGTATGAGAGCAACAACTCACTAAATATTTGTGTAGAATTGTAAAAAGCTTGTAATCTTCAATACCAGTATATCTTTTTAATTCTTTGTCTGAAGATTTTAAATTCTCAATTTTTGAAATATTGACTTGACTCGACTTGTCACATGTTATCTTGGAGTCTGTCTGAGTTGTCTTAGTAGACTTGATATAAAAAGAAGATGGTGTTTCAGTTTGTGTCTCTATACTTATACTAATATCTGTGCTTGATTTTTCCGACCGCTTCTGTTTAGGGGTTACTTGCGTGTGCTTTTGCTTGCCGGGGGTTCTTTGTATTTCTATAGAAGTTGTTTTTCTCTTTGGTGTGACTTGTGATGCAGAATCACTGAACAGTTTTCTTTTTAATATTTTAGATGGGGTCCGGCCTGGAGTAATTAATGGTGGTTGAGCCTCTAGTATATTTCCTATATCTTCTGTGCTGTTATCAGGATTGATTTGATCACCTGTAAAATATAATTATTCAATTTAAATAGTATACAGAAAATGACACTTGTGTTAAACTTGTAACTACAATTTGTTTTAGATTGAAACTAAAATACACATTGCGACATTTACTCACCCTTCATTTATATTAAAATGTCAAAATGTAAAGGATAGGTTGCATTATTCGCAGTCGTAAAATAATGTATCAATGTATTATTCGACAATTTACTGGTAATCAAATATGGAGGCCAGTCAATGGCGTCACACCACAGCAAAACTGACTAGTAGAGATCAGCAATCAAATTTGTGAGAAATCAACTCTAATGACATATGTTTATAAGGCGTGAACCGTCTATTGAAACGTATAAGAATGGAACGAACCGTAAACATTTCTCTGGTTTGACTCCATGTGTGGTACAGCAAGCTGTACTAGATCTGCAGCAGCCTCTTGTCTTTCAAAGTCTGAATTAAAAAAAATACATAACAATATTATACACATTATATAGCTTAAAAACTACACATTTAACTTTAGGTTGAAGGTAAGAATATGCTTAGGAGGAGTTCCAATTTATCCTGATCCCAATATTAATTTAATTTAAAAACAGGCTTGAACAAATAATTACTAAATTATATAAATTACCAAGATGGTTAACAGAAACACAAAATATGACGTTGTTGATCAGGACTGAATAAAGTCACGATATGAAAATAGTTTATGATGCTAAATTATTGAACCTAATTTTATTTACCCTAGGACATATTTAACGGAACTATTTTACCATGACACCGTTAAAAATAAATGTGTTTTGTTGACAAATATAAAGAATTTCTTCATATTCATTTGTGGTATAACAAACCTGGAATATTTCTCGACGGTAAAGTTGTGGAAGTTTTTCACCATCAGTATTAAAATGCAGCGAACACATTCTCGCATTCTTGAATTGTGACATTCCTTTTCCGGTCAATTCAAGTTCCAATTTGCCTGCTCGTATGAGCCACTGTTTACACAACATTTCGTCTCTCCATGGCAGACGATGAAATTTAATACTACATCCTTGATTTGAGCGACTTTTGCAACCTCTGACGATGCAAGTAGCTGGCATTTCTTCGATTTTGTATTTCTCTGAAAGTCCGGAACAACACTCCACGCTATTTTGGAATGTACATGTGCCCACCAGCGTTTGATTGGCTGAGCATAAAGTGACTCGGGAGGTTATTCGGATAATTACGGAGCAACTCGGTTAAATTCGGTATGAAATGGTCTATACATATAACAACAAATTTTTGTATGTCGTGAAATTAGTGTAGTCATTTAACGTGAAAATAGCATTGCTCCCGTATGATATAGATATGTCTTTCACGAGCATTCTACCCACATTATTACGACTGCATTGTCGGAATCTTCTTTCAAATTCGTGTCAAACGACACGAAAACACTACCAGGTATAATAATGAGCTTTAGGCTGAGGTTTGGTATACAAATTTGCATGGTGTGTTGTGATTTAATGCTGCTGTGTGTGTGAGTGATACAGTGATATGTTAGACTGAGGTGTTTAACCCCTTGAGGTATCTTCTCCTTCTATTACGTATTTACTATACTACGCTATATATATATTTGCTATAATAGCCTACCCAATCGGTAAACAACAAACACGCTATCGCCCATCACAATGGGAAAGAATTTATATTCGTATTTGACTTATTCATCTGAAGGTTCGTAAAAATCATTCCTTTTAGGATGGGTTTCTTGTCCAATTGTTTTTGGATCATTTAAACCATGCCTACCATCATCATAGAAGCAGGCAAAGAAAAAGCATCATCCAGGTTGTTCAAGTACTGAACAGGCAAAGAAAAAGCATCATCCAGGTTGTTCAAGTACTGAGTGATCAAACCTTGTTCGATTAACCTCTCGTTTAAGTAGTCAAGTGTCTTGGCCCTTTTTTCATCAAAGTCTTCAGCTTTTCTCTGGTATTGCTCCTCCAATTATAACTTCTGCTTAGCCATTTGTTGTATTTAAGCGTGGCAAATTTTGATACTGATGCCAGAGTTTATTTTACATACTGACTGTACAGGCCCTCTTCTGGGTTTCATGCCAATAAATAAAATATTGTTCTCTTTCAGATGGTATGTGACGTGTTACTTTTAGGCTGTAATGATCAGGTTCTTATTTTTGTCTAACGTCTAATTAGTAAGCAAATGTTGGTTATTTAATCCTAATGCAAAGTAAAAATCGATATAAAAGCCAACAGTCTTGTAATTGAAGGTTCAATATGCACAATAACAACAATTGTGTATTAGCCTGATTTGTTGACCTGAATGGCATAATGCTCTACTCCATCAATCATGTGTAACTTGTATTCAACAAAACGTGACGGCGCATAGTTAAACCCAAATGTCAACTAATTTCTTTTCATCTAAAGTCACTCAGCAGACTTTTCTTGTCCTTAAATTCATGTTGTTTGTGTCTTATCAGCAGTTGAAACTATATCTGATAAATTTACACTTCAGTTAATACCATTTGGATTCTCCTGAGCAGCTAAAATGCTAAAATCATTGATCAATATACATCCAGGAATTAGTTTCGTTTTCTCCTCAAACGTTTGTTTTTATCGATTTAGTCTTTTAATTCATCCATTCTAACTACCAACGAATGCTTTTTACACCCATTGCATTGTTCAATTCATTTTTTAATGGGTACGATTACATTTATTTCAGTGTTAAGGCTGTCAATAGTATCATCACTTAACGCTAGTGTCTTTTTCTTTGTTATAGTTTTAACAGCCTCTGTGTCAGTGTTAACTCTACCAATGTTACCACCTAACTCGAGTGTCATTTTGTCCACTTCAGATTTGAATGTATATATAGCTATTGTAAACGTTTTCTCCAAATCATTTTAATCTTTTCTCAGCCTCTTCATCCGTTTGTCTATTTCATCAATGCTACCTTGAACAACACCTATATTACTGACGAGTTCTCTATCAACATTCTATTTTGAATCCGTTTCGATTGTTCAAACTCAGGGTGTAATTTGTTCTAAACTCGGTGAATGCAAATTCTTTCATATTTGTTGTTATCGCTCAAATCTGCAATTGACAGATCGTAAGTTATCTTTATTGATCTGATCATCAAGTCATTCACATTTATTTTGCTTTTTACGCCATCTATCCTTTTGGTTATCTCTTTTAAGTCAATTGTTTCTGCAACTCTGACAGCGTATGTGATCTTGTTGCCAAGATCATCAATATGTTGTCTAGCCGTAACCATCAGCTTTTGAATTTATCGATCGTTCTGGTTCATTGCGTTGTTCAAGTCTTTCTCAAATGTCTCCGACTGAAATTGTAATAGTTTCACAGAGGTGTTTTAATTTTCTCAGTTTCACATTCCAAAGAATCTATCTTAATGATTGGTTGCAAAACTTGCCGAACTTTAGTTAAATGATCTGCTCTTTATAAAACTGACTGTAGTGTTTGTATGGCAGTAGCAAATATATTTAATCTCTGTTTGAACAAGTTTTAAGCTACTAAAATCTTCTTTTCTTCTTCTTATCAGAGCTTCTAAAATCTATTTTTGTTCTATTCAATCTCTTTCTGTAGCTCTGAGATTGTACTAGCTCTTTACTTGCCTTTCTGTTCGATGTTCAATAGCATTTTATTTATTTTCATTTTGTTCCCTCCACGTCTTTCTACCTTTCAAATTGTTCTTACTAAATGTGCTTAGTATCTGCTTATCAGCTCTTCTCAATGCACATCCTTTATTGGCCGCATCAGTTGATATGTCAGGGTCGTCTAAATTGTCTATACGATTATTACTGAGACCTAAGTCACTTTTAATCCTTTGACCTAGTATTATATATTTTCATTATGATTTTGTTTCAATACTTAAATGCTTACTAGGACCTTGAAGTGATATTTCTCCAATCATTCTGGACCTATTCTTTTTTACTTTTCGTGGAAAACACGTTACAATCATACCGTCAAAATCTATTACTTTTCTATGTTCATCTCTTATGCTGATACTCAATCTGTTATTTTTACCCATTTGTGATTGTTTGTAATTGCCATAAATATTGTAAGAAACAAAGTCTCCCTGAAACACATTGTTAACTGGTAAAGACTCGAGTCGACGCGAATGATATCCATTTGTGTAAATGTTTTGTGTTGTTGATTTGGTCCTGGAAAATGTATAGATTTTTTGTGTCACAAACCCGCAGACTGTATCTGATTCAGTAGATGCTTGTATAATTCTCAGGCGATTGAATCATATCAATCTAGAATTGCAGTTGACTGTAATCACTTTGAGTGTTTTTAATTTTCAAGTTATGTTTTAAGCATTCAACATCGATACTTTCTTCGTTGCCACTATTAGCAGTCGTTCCTTTACTTTGGCATGCACATATAGAGGTTGTATTAACTCTCAGGAATTAAGACAGTCTTAGCTTCATTTCACCCATTAAGTAAAATATACTGTTTTTTAGTTCATCCGGAATGTATTAATACCTATCAACAAAATATACTCTCTGCAACGAAATAGTCTAGCATTTTTCTGATCGATTGAATAGGTAAATTAGATTTCGTTTTCGGTAAGTGATTAAATTGTACTTACGCTTTCTTGATCTTTGAGCTGTTCCTTTATCTAGCGGTGCTTTTTTTCAATTTCCTCCATTAATTGTTCTTGATTGCACTTTTCATGTCTTTTTGACTATTTTGACTATGTAAATGATCTCATTCTCGCAGTTCATCGATACTGTTTAATTTATCGATGCCTGATTTTAAAATATCACCATGTTTCAAAGCTTGGTTGCAAATGATCTTTTCATTCTAAGCCTTTGACACAGTTTCAGTGACTGCTGTGCTAAATCATGTGATTATTACTGAAATAACCATCCCATTAGCTATAAACACAATCCAGCTGTTCAATCTAATCATTTCCAAGTTTTGTATATAGTTTTGTATTTCTTTCCAATGCCTTTGTAGTGTTAGATCTCGTTGGCCAAATCAGTTTCGATCTCAGTAACTTCTCAAATATGTTGTTTTGTTGTTTGATTCATCTCACACGTTTTTATTTACCGAAATGCAAAACTTATATATTGTGCAACAATTTTGTCTGGTAAAATCCATTGGCTATCAGATAGTATATTGTCAAGAAAGCAACTGAAACTTGAGTGATCAGCTTGAAAACTTCTTCAATATCTTTTCTTATGGTGAACGAATTGCAAATTTCAATAGCCTCTTTAAAAGCATAATGTACATAGCAGTTAAGACAGACCTTAATGTCGCGTGGTAACTTGTCTTGATGATGTTTATGGTTTCGCAGGACATGTTGTTATTTATGTTGCAAAAACGATAGTTAACTGCAGGACAGACTTAATGTTCTTCTAGCAATCGATGTTTGTTTTGAAACTCGACGCTATGATAATAACAGTTAAGTCCGGTTAAACTATATGTGCTATTAGGTAGTCAACTGTGAACTGACAGTAAACCGGATAAGTAGCTTTGCAATTTCTTCAATGTCCATTGTTACGATGCACCAATTGTACATTTCATATAGCTTTTTCAAGAGCATACTGTATGCTACTGTGAGAACAGATTGTATGCCGCATGGTAAATTCTGATGATGATTTGTTATTTGTTAATCTGTTTTGCTTTTGTTTTTGTTGGTTTCACTCGACATGAAATTTGTTGTCAGCATTAAGTGACAACATCGTCTGACACAACGTTGAAGGTATGATATATGCCGTCAATTGACTGCAATAGGAGATGGCTACATTTTACAAAGCCTGAAGCTTTGAGTGGTGACGACCTTTACATTGATCCCGACATTCAGCGTGTCTCGTTTGATCTCTACAATTCTGATGAACAGTGAAACATTTTTAAAAAATGCTAATATGCCAAACAGTGAAGAGATTGAAGAGCACATCAGAAACGTTGAGTCATTCAAGATAGCCAACTTCATCATTGATGCAATTTTGGATATCTTTGTCTAATTTATTTTTCCTGTACAACTTCATTTAATGGTAAACAACCACTCCTATAATGGAATCTATTGTCATTAGTGTATTTAAAGGTACTAATGTATCGATAGCAGGGGAGCCAGTACACATTTTAATTATGAATCATTTTTTCAACCTTAAATTTCCCTATTACCTATGTTGTCTTGTTGAAATCTACATGTCTAAACGTTATCAAACAAGCAATTAGGTCGGATAGAGGCAAGCCTAGCTTAAATGACAAACATCCCCTAAAATACAAAATTTATCGGATTGCATGTAGTCATCTTAAATTCATTTTGCAAAATTTTGTTGATCAGTGATGTCACAGTGTAAATTACAACATCTGAAAATGATTTGGAGATCTTAGCAACTCTGACATTAATAAATATATATTACGTCTTTTTACTCTTTTCGCATTCATGTATTTCAATTCATTTTCAGTCATGCTTTAAGCAGTTATTGCTTTGCATGTTCCATTTGCTATTGCTGTGTTTAATTCCTGTTTGTATTCTTCAAGTTCATGTGCTGTTTTAGGATATATGGGTCCATTTCTGTCTTTAATAAAACCCCAATAATTGTATCCAGCTGTTTCGATTTTCTATATAAATAACTCCCCAAAGATGGCTTACTTAGTAAAGATTTTACTCTGAAAGAATTTTATGAATCTGAATAGTAATTTCACGAACTCTGGACTGTAGATCCCTGGCTGAATATGATGAATTTTGTGGACCATAGGTCCGCCACTATTTGAGAATCCTGTAAATCTGGCTAAAATATGTTAAGTGGTTATACTGGACAACAACACCTATAGCACAAAATGAAATCACATTAGACAGACTATTCAGAAATTGTTGGTTACAATATAACAAAATATCAGCGAGGTATGCGTAGAGATAGTAACCGTGAAATATATATATATATATATATATATATATATATATATATATATATATATATATATATATATATATATATATATATATATATATATACCAAATCCATAGAAAAATATGGTGGTCCAGTTGACTAAAGATTCACACACAATTTTGGAATACATTGTGATGAGGAAATTAAATATTGATGATTTAGCCAATACATAAACTGCTGCTACTTCCACCTGAATCTTTGGACAGATTAAATAGACCCAGAGACACAGAGAAAACAATAGAGCCTGGGAAAAGTTCAATGTCAGAGACACAAGCTAAATAGCCAACTGAGCCCTCAGATATCATCTGATAAAGTATACAAGTCCCAATGGTGATAGAGATGCAAGATTTATTTCGTACATATCCACGTCTTAGAAATAAATTAATTAATAAATAATTAGAAACTGAAATAGATTAATTGTTTGATGATATAAAAAGTACAACATTTAACTGCAGATGAAGAACAAATTTTCTGAAGATTATTTACCACGCAAGAAGAAAGATAGCTTCATGGATAAAAAGTAGCTGTTAAAATTGCAGCCTCAAAAATAGAATATTTAAATTATAACTCAAACATGCTTACGTACAGATGCAAAATAAATTGAAGACAAAATTAGAAAATTGATCGTGAAAATATATATTGCAGAATGAACTGGGAAAGTTAAAATTATGTGGACATAACTATTTGCAAGTAGCGAACAATTGGAAAATATTTGTCAGTTCAGCATGGAAAAAATAAAACTAATATGAGTCTTAAGCTTCCTCTCTGTGAAACAACTGTTGATAGATAATGGTGTAATAATTTATGCTATTGTTACAGTGATTGCACCGACAAATAACTACAGGAAATTTGGTATACGGTACTGTTTTCCTACTCCGCCTACACCTACAAAATACACCTACTACATATCAATCATTTTTGGAAATGATCAAGAAAGTCTTTACCAATTCAGCCTATTTTTTGGTTTAAAGTCCAGGAATTATTGGTAGTGTGATAAGCTGTTGCTTAGGAGAGCTGGACAATTTGTTTCGTTGCTTTTTTAACACGTTACGTTGCTTGTCTTGACATTAGTTTCTTTTCTTATTCGCATATTTTGACGGATGTGTAATCAAAGCGAATAGAAGTGTTAAAGGGTTCATAACTTATTTCAAAAAGTAAACAATTGCAGTACCAATAGCCATGAGTATACAAATTAACGGTAAATTTGTTTATTTCGTGATCAGTGCTGCGGGGAGGGGGAGCTCTCTGAATTGCCATGTGCATTTTGAACGTCAGTGAATCCGATATAATGTGATGGTCCTTCTTTTCGACATAATTGTTATTTGCTTTTTCATCAAATCTGTCATCTACAACTTTTTGCTGTAAATGTTACTGGCTGTTCGTCAACCTGTTAAATACCTATCTTGGCTACTCTGTATTAATTTCTGTAAATTGTTGTTTATGCGACAATGCTATCCATTTTCATAACCATGTCGCTCAGTAACAAAAATATACCATCACCTCCAACATCATAGTCAAATGTCACGTTTGAATCTATTATATTGGTCAGTATTGTTTGAGTTTTATCATGATATCCTCCCCTGTGTCGTAACCTTGCTATCCTAGTACTAGTAGCTACATCAATTTTTCACGCCCTCATTTTCCAATGTGGTTTTTTACCCTATGTATCACATTCAAGAAACTCGTTATCTTCAAAGACTCAAAGTTTTTGTGCTGCTTGATGCTTCTAACTATGTATTGGGCTTCTACCAATTAAATGAATAGTGTTTATTTTTATTTTCCCAACTGTTAAATGAATCATTATATTCCTTCCTTTTCACGTGTACATACCTTTTTCCTCTCGTTCTTTCGATCTTCAAAATCTCTTCAACTTTGTATATGTCATCTTGCTTGTAATACAGTGATAGATCTTGCTCGTACAACATGTCCTCAATATCCTCTCCCTTCAAATCTTCTAGTTTGTAAACAACCTTATAATCTAAAAAATCTTTATGTTTCACAAATTTTTGAATTTAGGTGTCCCATATGTATCAGTTGTTAAATAACCGAATAAATTGATACATACTTTTGACCTATTCTATTCCTCACTCGCTTCAGCTGTGCGCAGGTCTATTGATTTGTGGTTAGTGTTATTGTATCTTTGAATATAAGCTTTAGGTTGTTTTGAGTTAAATACCTCCACATTCAGAGCTCTGTTAAAGCTTTTCACTAATTATGCTTTTGTCTGAGTACGTTGAAAACTACGAGATGTTTTCCCTGTCCAACAAATCCTTGATTCATTAGTTGTAAAACTCTTTCTCCTCATCATGCTTTATCTCGCTGTGAAAGCTTCAATTATGTCATCTGCCTTTTTTATCTTTACTCTATGAGCCCATGCGTATTTTGGAGAAATAAAAGTCACTGTAAATGTGTATTTGCGTGCATCATTGTATGTTTGATACTCTTGCATGTCAACAATGTCTGCTTTCTACTTGTCATCTATGTGAGTAGCAGATTGTTCGGTAAACCATTCTTTCAATTCTGCATATTTTGTTAAAATTTTGTCCCGTTTAAGTTTTTCCAACAATTGACTGGTGTTTGTGCAAGCGATTGTACTTTCAGGATAGTATAAAAGGTGCCTTAAATACTATTATTTGTCTTGTTCCCAAAAGTCCACCTTTGGTAAGTGCACGACGTCTCTGACGTTAGCCATTTGAAATGGTATAAAGATATCCAGTGAGTACTTTACCCTTGACAAACTGCCTTTTCGCATGATCAACAAGCCAAGAGAACATTCGTCTATGTTTGGCACACTTCTTTTCAACAAGTTGGAACATTTTTTCAATCTTTCAAAAGGTATGAATGATTTCAGATCGGTGCCAAAAATGAAATTCCAATGGTTGATTCAAAAACAGCTACGTCATACACTGAATCACCACCATGTGCTGTTTTGTACCTAACTTTGTTTTCCACAAATTCTCTGTTTTTGACGAATCGTTGTATATTTACTGGTAATGTTCGAGTTGTGACTTAAATTTAGCCGAATGCAAAAGTTGTGTATTTGATCATATCAATTTCGTAATTTAATTCCTCCTCTTGCTCCATGTTTTCATTATTAAATAGAATCTGTAAATCAGCATCTCTATTAAAACATCACAGTACATATATTTTAAGTGAAATAGGCAAATCAACATTTGTTTTGTCCTCAATGTTGTTTTGTATCACAGTTAACTCTGACCACATTTTACTCCTATAAACAAATAGTCCGATAAATCAGCCCCTAAACCTGTATTGGTATGTTGTGTGCCGTGGGGTCTGATCTCGATTGTTCATAAAACATTTCAAGTTATTGCAGACATATTTGTTGGTAACATGAGTGCACATATCAATCCCTTTAAGACACGTACCGGTATATCTCGCGGCTCTTGAGTTATAGTTGGTTTAATGGGGTCTTTCAGTGATATGTACAGCATATTTTCGTGTCAAATCCGATGTTTGACAACTTGCAAATCCACGTGGAATATCACAACCTTACCTCATGTCGCCATTTGGATTACTGGGCTTGCATTGGCGTATAATTGCGTGTTCTATCAATGTCGAGGAAACAATCAGATGCGACTTCGTTCATTCGAAATGGTTGTTTGGTCATGTGACTGGAGAGACTGTGGACTTGTCACGTGACTGTCACATGATGAATATCTCGTCACGTGACTATTATCCCATTGTCTCTTGCTACCAAAATTGTTTTAGGTTGAACTCATTGAATATCTCTATCACCTCTCTGAAAACTCTTGATATTATCACAATATAATTTTGCTGCGTCATTTATGTTCCTCAAAGAATTTCAAATTATTTTGTGTTGTGATGATGATCAATGCCATAATTGTAGCACTTTATCAACCCTATTTAAGGTTGGAAGTCATGTTTCAGATATCACGTTTGTATGTTAGTGTTTCATTAGTAAGTATCGAAGAGGTCTAGATCATATCGCTGAAAATCTAGTAGTACAGAATATGGCCCTGTAGTAAGGTGCAAGAACATGATGGTTTTTTTCTTATTATGCAATAGTTCGGAAAGTGGTCCAGTAGTATGGGGTCTAGGAATATAGGGACATTTTAAACATTAGTAAAGAAAATGGTCCAGCAGTCAGTACGTAATATATGATACAGCTTACATTTGATTATTCAGTCAATCTTTATTGCGTTTTTATTGTGCGTACGCAAATCCCACGCCATAAAAGTCTTGCAATTTTAAAAAATTTAACTAGATCTCCAAACGTTAATATATTACCTACTTACCGTGGTATGAAAATGCTGTTAAGTTTTAGATTACTTAATATCATGGAATTATTTGAATAATACCCACATCGATACTAATAGTGAAAGCACGGAAAGGTGCTTTTCCGGGAAACATAATCCCCAAGACTATAGTAACTCACCATTCTCTTTTTTCTGGAGCTAGCTGTCCAATAGTGTGTAATAGACTGTGGATGTAATATCCATATCCTGAATGAGATCATTGGTCTCGTATATACAAAAACACGTTAGAATAAAAATCTAGGATATTAGCCATGCACATACTCCGTCTCTTTTTCTCTCAGTGTATATCTATCTCTGTTTCTCTCCTTGTCCCTGTCCTTCTGTCTCTCTGTGTCTCTGTCTCTGTCTGTCTTTCTGTCCGTCTCTCTCTCTATAGATAGATAGATAGATAGATAGATAGATAGATAGATAGATAGATAGATAGATAGATAAATAGATACATAGATAGATGATAGATAAATAGATAGATAGATATCATCCGATTGCAAAATACTCCACTGGCATTAACTTCAAACTATCTGAATCGATAATAAAGATTTTGTACATCCGTTCACCAGTTAGAAAAAATTAAATCTATAAAACCATCCTCACAGAAAGTGGGTCAATGAAACTATTTGAGAAATTGATATAGTGTGAGAAATCCTAGCGTCTGCAGTCCATATTTCTTATCAAAGAGTCATCTCGTTGGTTTTTAGCATGATTTGTTTGGTGCTACATCAGAATGACATTGATGCACAGCACAGTGTCAACCTTTACAAAAGACTTATTTTAGAAAAATAATGTTTCTAAAGGTATAAATTTGGTTTTCTGAAGATTCAGCAGTTATGATTAAAGTTTGTGGTAACGAATTTCGATCTTTGATTCTTCTTGGAATAAAACTGGATGCATCATCAGTTTTTTCGTAGAGTATGAGGTGTGTACATTCAGGTTGATTTCTACTAGGTGTCTTTTGTGTTTGATCAAATTGTTGCAGGGTATTTTTAGTTTGTTTTCAAACCTTTGTAGAAAAAATATGAATCTGTTTTCCAGTCTAATTTGGTGTAATGGTTTCCAAGACAACTTAATCAATATTGACGTCATACTTCCTGGGAAACAGTTATAATTGAACGTAACAAACGTGGCTGCTCGCTTCTGGATTTGTTCGCTTTCATCCTGTAAAACCTGGGAATGCGTGTTCTATACTGTACAATCATATTCTAAAATAGGTCGAACTAAATCTTTAAAAGCTAATTTGTCTTCATTTTGTGAGCGAGATGATAAGCTACGCCCTACTATGCCTAAAATACTATTTGTTTTTGTGCATGATTCTTGAATTTGAACGTTCCATTTCAGATCTCTAATAATTGTGACTCCTAAATATTCTTGTTGATTGAGATTTTCTTAAGAAAAACTCTTCCAATGAATATGATGTACTGATTGTGTGGGATTTCTTTCTTGTCATTTGCATAATGTTGCATTTTTTAAGTTGGAATCGCATACCCCATTTTTGTGCCCACCGTCCTAGTTTATTAATGTCATTTTGTAGTATCTCGGTATCCTGCTGGGTTTTGATTGATCTGTACGATACACGGTCATTTGCAAAGAGGCGAATTTCTGAATCAATTATAATCACGATGAGGTACTCCAGAAGCTACTTTGGATCAACCAGATTTTGAATCATTTACCTCCACACGTTATTCTAGTATACGTAACAAGAGTCAATCCAGCGTAGAGTTTAGCCTGCAATTTCACAACGCAAAATTTACTCTTTAGAAATTCGTGGTGGACAGTGCCAAAAGCTTAATCAAAGTCAAGTACAGAAAGATCAACTTGGTAACCTTTATCTAAATGTTTAGCGCTATCATCAGTAGCAGAACACAGTTGTGTTTCACAACTATGTAATTTCCGGAAGGCGTGTTGCTTGTCAGATATGACACACAAATTATATCAGTGCTTCATGATGTTTAAACAAACAATATGCTCAAGCACTTTACAAAATACACTGGTGAGTGAGACTGAAAGGTAATTACTGACCATTGCATGATCACCTTTTTGAACAGTGGGCATATATTGGCCAGAGACCGATCCTTTAGGATTTTGCAAATGTCCTACGATTGTTGCAAAACGTGTGTAGGAACTGGTGCCAACTCTGAAGACAGTTCCGCGAGTATTTCTGGATGTATATCATTAGGACCACAAGGGTTGGAAGAGTTTAAACCATTCAGCAACTTTATGAACTCCTAAAAACCTTACTATATTATTCATTTTGTGGTTCTTTTGGAAATATATATGATAAAGTTATGGAGTGGGTAAAATCCCTGCAGAATCTGGTGTTCAGTGTTTTCGCTTTGTCTACATCTGTTTCTGCTAATTTATCTGTCTTAAATGAAGGAATGCACTGAGAATCTTTATTTTGGCTGTTGATGTATTTCCAGAATGGTTTTGAATCCGAGGTTTAGGTTCCCAATCTTTAATTTCCGCTCTTAGCTATTACCATTTTGTTCCTAATTTTTTAACTACCGATGCGTTTTGTTTTAGCATGAGTTTTGTTTCTTCTACGAAATAAGTGCCTACTTTTGTTTTAAAGCAGGGTATCGATACAACTGATCTTCTAAATTTTGGAGGATCATTGTTTTCAACTGTAGTAGTTAGAATAGATTTTATAATTTTCCGGTTTACGTCAATATCTCTCATATTTTCAAGACAGTTTAAATATTGGCATTTTGCAAAGAGGCTCGTTTCAGATCTCACTGCATCAAAATCTTCTTTGCCAAACAAATATAATTTTTGACGATTGGGGTTGTTGTTTTTTGGGGGTGGGGTGGGGTGGGGTGGGGTGGCGGTAGTTGGTGATACTTGTAAAAATAGGTTACCAGCTATAACATCAAGGTCAATACACTGACCAAATGAATTAATGTAAAAGAATTTACCTGGTATTGAGGTCACAACGAGGTCTAATATATTTATTTCACCAGTTCGAAAGTCAACTATTTGTTCTAAGCCATGGCTATTCATAATATCAATCAGGGAAATGCCCTCTAAATTACTAAGCGTATTCCCCAGTTCGCATGTTCTATTTGTCTAATCAATGCTATTATAATTAATATCACATATGACATATGACATGTATAACGGCTTTATGTCCATTCTTACCAGATTTTATCTTCTCAAGCTGTTCTCAAGCTGTTGTATTAATAAAAGAATATCAGCACAGTGACTGCTGTGTCCTCTGTACCAACTATATATGTAATGGGATGATCCATTAACTACGATTTTGGCCCAAAGTTCTATCATTCCTATATAGATGAAAATATTATCATTCTGGAGGTACTGACTGAGGATGGGAATAATGCCTGGTTTTACAACATGTATAAAGGGAAAGTAACTCCAACTCTTTATCCCTATTGATACAAATTTCAGATTTCTTTTATTAATTTACTGTTGTTGTATTTTGTTTTGTAGTATAGTCCATGATGACATAAATATAATGATATGGATGAAGCTTAAAAATTTCACTGGGTCATAAAGTCTTATAGAGAATTGAGCACGCGCATTATCAATTTTAAATTATATATAAAATGAGGTTGATAAATTTGCATCGCAGCAAAAGTGTCCCCACTTCCCATGACACCCATCAACATTCTAAAACCGTACTGCATAGCTTAAGGTATCAAGTCTCTATCTCGAACGGTATTTTGTGACAAAACAAAAACTCATAAAATCACATCATATTTTATACACAATTACCTAGGGGTAAATAGGTAGATCGACCCAGTGATGGATTACATTTTCATTAATGGATTGTGCACATCTACAGACCACCCTCAATCATAATCTGGACTTCCACGTATTTACCTTGAATGGTGAAGGCGGAATTGTGTGACAATACTCATGCACATGCGTATATATCCGGAAATACAGATTATATAATCCCCATCTTTTCTTGCTTTCAAGCAGAATTTTGCAAGTAATAAAACAGTAAATGTTACAAACATAGTTATTCCTGTTTAAACAACAACAATTTCTACCTTATATAATTATTCATTACAAATGTCAGGGAAGATACGTAAAAAGCTACAGGAGGTGAAAATTGTACATTTTAATGTATGCAAAACAAGGGTTTACAGTGATTAGGATTTCACAGAATATCAAGTCGCAGCAATCCGGATTTGGTGTGAAACACAACTTAATCTCCAAATGGACATTCAAAGCGAACTTTTTTCAATATGTTAAAAGGCGTTAAAATTAGAGTATAGACATAAGCTATAAGTAATGTTCAAATATCCTTTTTGTCAAAGATTTACGAGTATTCTTAGTGTAAGAGTGAAAGCATGAGGTGAAGAGATAAAACGAATCGGAGTGCTAGCATAATTCTTGTTTCTAGATCATGTCAAGTATGTCACAGTCACCCGCGTTCGGTCTATGTCGCATGTATAGGCTTATCTCAAAATGCACACACATGGTGTAAGATTGATGTCAGTAGGTGTAATAAAATACAGGAGTTATTGTTCAAATGCAGTGTGCACCATCTGTGTAATTTGATTGCAACAGGTGACATATTATTGGAATCAGGAACTTGATTAATTTATAACCCATATTTAATAAATTCTGGAAAAGTATGCCATAGTGACCCATTTTGGGAACATAACACATATTCATCCCAATAGTGCAAGCTTGATATCAATGGTTCAAACTGTGAACTTATACAAGTGCTATACCCTTTAAAAGTAGGACATACAGCAAGATTGACAGATGGATAGATGAATGGGTAAAAAGAACAGGGGAATCGTAAATGTATATATCGCTCACATCTCCAAATTAGGGTATGAAACAAAATTCCGTTCTGTATTTGACTATTCCAACAACAGAGATCTAACACACTAGTGGCACAGATATTTAATAAATAAATCCAAACTCTAATTGACAATATATTTGTGTTGTTGTTTCGTCTCTAAAATTTAGACTCCTGGACGGATTAAAAGCGTTCAATCGTAATTGTCGCTAGTGTTCTGGGTTGCTTACTTCACACCACACTGGCACATGTTATTCAAATTCTGCCGGCATGTATTCTGTATGGAGTGTCAAAAACTAACCTTTATTAACCAACACATACATACATACATGCATACATACATACATACACACATACATACATACATACATACATACATACATACATACATACATACATACATACATACATACATACATACATACATACATACATATATACATATATACATACATAGATACATACATTAAGTATGGCCTAACAGAGACTATTTCTTTAACATGATTTACACAATATTTGTAAGACCGACTCTGATATAGTTAGATTAATGTAATAAACCTGAAGTTATTATAATGTGTTCAAATCGAAACAGCGAACATTTCTACAAGACTTGTTAGAGGCACACCAGGATGTCGGAAAGAATTATATTATCCATAGTAATTCTTACAATAATAGAACATATTGCTGATGCAATCCTATACCATAAACGGAATCACGCAAAGATCAATATGGAATAATCTGTGGAATAAAATCATAGATGAATGTTTGTCCTTTGTCCGATACAGACTACACTTACGTACATAAAAATCCCCTTGTTACAGAGTGTGTGTGTGATTAAAGTTGTATTCTCTTTTCGTCTGAAAATATTTATCTGATTCATTTTAATCTAAACTGAAAATCACTTTTAGTGAATTTCAGGCGAAGTACTTCCCATACACTATTATCTGATCCATTATAAAACTTCCACTAGCAGTTCAAGATGAGGAATCAATTGACCCCTAAGTTGTCAAATCCAGGAGTCACATTCAGTTTTTAGAAGTTAATGCTGCTGACTGATACTAACTGTGTCAGAATAATACTATACATGCAGTACCCCTGTTAGGGTTAGAAATGAAGGTTTGTACATCCAAGGGAAGTTATGTTCCAGGAGGCGAACAAGGTCGTGGGTGATCAAATCTTCATATCCCCCCGAAACAAGGGCATTACATAGTTTATTATACGGAATCAAACAAGATCGCGTGAGGGAGACACAATATTTTGTTCCCTGACACGTGACATGTGCGCCAATCATTGACACTGTTACTTTTATGATGCGTTATAAAATACCTTATTTCCTAGAGTATCCTTTGTTTTCACTGACGTCATGATCGTGTACACAAATACCCACAATGTAACGCGCAAACACCTTTCGCCGCCATTTTGCTTCATTAACCAACGGTTGTCAACATCACATACATTCAAGATAAACAATCTCAGATTTAATCGTTGATAAGGATATTTACTTCGTCGAAATAATTCATAGAATTCGACAGGTTTCTTGGTAAACTTCAGAAGTATATTGATATGGAGAAGACATTTCTACATCCCAGATTTCTTCACGGGTGATGTTCGTAAGAGGTACGACAAGAATATATCGACAATCAAGGTTGACCCCCTACATACTTCAGGTAGACGAATTCAGAACCGATCGTCTGAAGTGGCCTGAAATCGCATATGTCGACGTGCTACACTTCATTGTTTTTCTTCAAGAATCAACGTACTCCAAGGACCAGCTGAAGAACTACAAATCCTTAGACTCATACAAACTGCTTCAAGATGTCTGGATCAGACAGATTCTACACAAGGAGATAGACGGGACTCATTTGCTCAGGGCAAAGGTACCGTCAATATAATTTACCAGCAGCTTTGTATTTTTAATCTTGACAACAAAAACATTATATTCAGCAATACAGTGCCCAGTCTTGAGGACAAACAGGAGAACAAAAATGTATAGATATTATTGCATGAAGCTGTTTAAATGAGCAGTCCACTAAAAACTGTATAGTGCTGTGTAATGTTTTGGGGTGTTGTTATGATTGATAGATACAAATGAGTTGATTAACAGATATAACCACTTCATCAAGATACAATTATTATTATTAATTTTAACTTGGCACTGAATCGTTTAAATTGGATGTACAAGTATAACAGGGCATCGAATTGGCAACGCATGGATTGCTAGTCTACACCACTATGCTGCCGTATACAATCGAATAATAGCCATTAATAAACACAAATAGTGAATTTATCCTTTTACTGACCTCTAGCAATTCACACTTTATATTTTCAGGTGGCACATTCAATGTGCACAAGAGAAAAGCCTCTTGAACCATGGGTGATTGTCAGTGAAAATGGTCGTATCGACTCTGCACATTGCACCTGTATGGCTGGACTAGGTGAATGCTGCAGTCATGTTGCTGCTCTGCTGTTCGTCTTGGAAACATCGTCAAGAATAAACAAAGAATCGCCAGTGACAGATGTTCAAGCATACTGGATGCTTCCAACCAGCGCCAATTTTAGTGCACAATATAAAAGACTTAGAGGGACGATTCTTGAGTCGCAGGCAAAGAAACGAAAGCTGTCCCAGAATGAAACGAGGTGTGTAGTTCAAATTTGTTATGAAACGAAAGACAATGACATCACTTTGCCAATCAAACACGAAGAAACAGTGTTCTTGGAAGAACTAAACAGAATAATGCCAAATAATGCCATATTATCATTGACAACCATATTTTCAGACAATTTTCAAACAACATCTTTATCAGTACAATGGCCAGGGGATTTAGGTGCTTTGTATGATAGTGTAATTAATGACAGTGAATTAAAATATCACCAAATACTGGACAAGTACAATGCTGTTTATATTTCTTTAACAACAAACAAGGCTATATATATCGAGAAAGAAACTAGGAATCAATCGAATAGTGTATTTTGGCACAAGAATAAAACTGGACGGATAACTGCATCAAATTTTCACTCTGCTTGTCACACATATGTGTCTCAACCCTACGTTTCCTTGGTGAAAACTATTTGCTCCGATGAAGGAATAAAAAAAAATCGTCTGTGCAGTTACAGACTGGGGTCAGAAAAAGGAGGAGACATATAGAAAGGATTCACCATAAATTCGAACTAATGCAAAGCGGTTTCATTGTAAATGAACGCTGCCCTCAGTTTGGGACTAGCCCGAATGGCTTCGTAGGTTGTGAATGTTGTGGCGGTGGGTGTCTGGAAATTAAGCGTCCCTACAGCATGAACGACAACATGAAACTGGATTTTCCCTGGCTTAAGTCGGAAAACGGAATAGTGAAGTTAAACCGCAATCATGCCTACTACTATTGTCACAAGATTGAAACCGAATGTGTTTGGATTAAGTGAAAACACCGAACACAATGTATGTGAACGAAATGTTTATGTAATGAAGTACGAGTACCTACTCCACAAATTACTGATGCTTACTAATTACTGGTATATATATATATATATATATATATATATATATATATATATATATATATATATATATATATATATATATATACACAAACAAACAAAATGATAGAAATATACAATTAAAAAAACCAACACTTTTAAGACTAGAACTTGGAACACAATGTTCTCCACTTCACACGTAGCGTTAGCGTCCCATCAGAGACAATTACGCTGGCTTATATATACATAAACAAGATACTGACACCAACACTAGAGAACAACACTCCCTTAAATGTATACACTGAAATCACCTGATGATATTATCAAATAAATGTCAAATTATGCTGACGTTGTCATATACAACTATTGCAACTTGATATTCACCATAATACGAAGATGATTCAATAAAATGAGCGGATGGTTCACATAACCACATGTATTGTTTAATATTCAACATGCATATTTCAACATTCGAAGTTCACAGTTTAAAATTCAAATCCTGAGGATGAACTTATCCTGGCTAAGTTCCACTTTTTGTCCCAAACTTAATGGTTCCTTGGAGGGAGTTCCAGTAACTTCTAGACGGAATACCGATATCTTCTTAACACGAAAGTGCGATACCCCACATCCGTGTAGCCTTCTGTGGTAATGGCTTACCAGTGCTACATTTCCCTAGGCACGTATCACGTCGCTAGGTTGCCAACTATATTGCTCAGCTGCCACTTATGTTGCCTAGCCGTCTTTTATGTTGCCCTGCTGCCGACTATGACAACCTGCTGCCGACTATGACAACCTGCTGCCAACTATGACAACCTGCTGCCAACTATGACAACCTGCTGCCGACTAAAAGTAAACCAAACTGGCTAGTGTACTACCTTAAATTACTATTATTAAACTAATAACTAAATATATACATGCGATCAACCACATCAAAATACAAAAGAAATACATACTTATAATTATCGCAAAAAGCCTTCTAAATACATACTGTATTCAACTTTCTGCTTCAATAGAAACAGTGAACTGACTATAATCCATATTTCAAATCCGGTATAATTTACGGAAAAAGTCTGACTATGAAAAAAAGCATACAAGTTGGAATAGTAAATTCAGGCGACATTTTCTACGTATGAAAACAATTAGAAATTGAATTTATTTACAACATAAAAATAATCCATGCTTGTCCCTATGTTTGTAGTACACTGCCTGACAAGATTTTCGAATCGTTGTGCTAGCATACAGTACATACATCATATAAATACCACCACACCAAAAATAACAAGTGCAAGACCCAGGTTTAAAGTACCCGTGCACATCATGAAATACGGGTATCTCGATGCGAGTGATCTACAGCGAGATGCAGCTATTACTCGATGTCTCGTAAAAAAATAATAAAACTACACTAGGTAACTTTGTACGCGCTCAAGATATATAATCATTCTCATATGACAGCAGACTATTTTCTTGCCCTAATTCCGTGACAACAATCAAATACAAATCCAGTCATTTCTGACAGACAGACGATATTGTGATTTTTTGGTATGGTGTTCCTAAGTTTGCCATCTTGAAAGAGTATTTCCAGACAATGAACTTTTGGATTCAATGTCAGTTAAGGCGTTACAAGCAGGTGCAGGTGTATTATGCCAGAACGTTTATGTAAATACTTTTCGCGAAAGCAAGTGCTTGTGACAAAGACAGTTGACAAACCAATTTTAATTAGTACGGTCAAATATTGTATTTGTGGTAGAAATGATGATGGACGAAGGATGATATTCTGTGAAAATAAGAACTATTCATATAAAT
This sequence comes from Margaritifera margaritifera, assembly GCA_029931535.1. Lineage (NCBI taxonomy): Eukaryota > Metazoa > Mollusca > Bivalvia > Unionida > Margaritiferidae > Margaritifera > Margaritifera margaritifera. Next base: position 6,689,678 of record JAQPZY010001652.1, on the reverse strand, counting down.
GGTTTCATCTTAAGTGTATTAAAATAAAACGTGTGCTTAGAGGAACATGGCTTTGTGTTGAATGTCAAACTGAGTAATTTTTTTAGTGCTTTTAGATATATGAAATAATACATTAACAATTGGCTTTTTAACTGGTATGATAACTAAATAATTAATTTTAGTTCATGAGCATTAAAAGTCATTCCTTGTTTATACTTGTTTATGTATCCATTTGTTTATGCATCTGTTATTGATAGGTCTATTTGTTTATGAATGAATAACAAATATGGTTGAAGTTTGAGAAAACATTGCGCATACTTCTGCTTGTCAAATATTACACTAGTGAATTTTAAAACATATCGAAAGTTCACATATACCAACATCAGCAATGTTTCCTTTCAAACAACATTTAAATATTTGAGTTTCATTTCAGAAAATCCTAAAAAAAATTATTAAAAACAAATATGTGTGATCAAGAGTTACTTTCTTCGCTATCACCATTTATTTCTCTTCAATTTAAAATTAAAATATAGTATCATCCTTTTATAATATGCATTCAGTGAATCAAATGTCTATGCATTACTTGAAAAAGGGACATTTAAATGTAAGAAATGACTTAATATTCCACCAGATTACATCTAATACAAAACCAAAGTAAGGTAGACACAACCCAATGTAAATACAAGATATGAAGTTCCAAAACATTCACATAATGAAATTGATGGGAACAAAATCATGAGGGTCGTCAGCATTAAGCATTGTAGTAGTGACCTAAGTGATCAAATCTGAAGCATAATGGTTGAAAACATAGCTAGGAAATATCAAATTGGTGACCATGTTTACTCAATAAATAGTAAAACCGTCTAAAAGTATATATTTGGTTGTATAGATATTAACCCGTGTAGAGAAAGAAAAAAAAAAAGAAAAGAAAAAAAGAAAACGAAATATAATGATTTCCACATACTCTGCCCTCTCTGCTCTCATTCATGGCAACAGTTACCCATGTCTGAAAGTGTTTAATTCCCGATTGAACTCTTTTTGAGGTAAACAAAGAGTATTAATTTGCTTTTGTTTTCCACAAACAGTACCATAATTTTTGCATATATACAAATTTAATTGTACATGCATATGTGGAACCACTCTAAGGCTGTTGTTCTCAATAGGACTCATGGTACTAATTCAACTTGCATAGTAAACCTGTGAAAGAACCATCATATTAAAAATCGAATGACTGTAAATTTCAAAACATTCATAATCAAACCTATATTTTTCAGTATAGACCCATCCTTGAAACAAGCATCTGCGTGGAGAAAACTACTTGAGCTGCGGCATTGAACTTTATCTATATTTGTTTGAAACATGTCTTTTCAATTTAGCACCTAAAGAACCAGTTACTAATGTCAGTACTGAGCGTTCCAGAGAGGACAACCCATTTATAGCCAACTTTCTGAGATCCTTGAGTACCGAATTGTACTTCTGTTTCAGCACCAAACCGCTTTGCTCTGAGTGACTGCCCGAACAGGTTAGCTCAAACAGTATATCTTTATTTTTTCTCAGGGCTTTCGTAACTGAGGAGTCATCCATAATATTCAGGGTCGGTTCAGCCCAGAAGATGTAAAAGAACCATAGCTAGTCGTGAAACCGGTCGCCGTAGTTTAAGAGGTACACTTCGGTGTCTGTCCAAATCCAGTTTCGCGTTTTGTATGTCTCTTTGCAGCGGATAGTTGGGCACAGGAGGACAATATGCTAAAACACACCCCGAAAATATCATTCGAGGAGGTCGAGGACGAAGACTGTCTTTCCGCAGTCGGTTTGTCCGCATATGATCGCGGAGTGGGCTCTTCAGAGAAGCATGGGGGGCATTTTAGTACAGCGCAGCGTCGAACCTGCCATCTTCAATCCTGAGTTGTGCGTCCATAATGAGGCAGAGGTATGCGTATAATGGACCCGCTTCCTCTGCCTTCTGTGTGATCTGGATGGTTAAACCCTCGCTGGCGTTCTCAGTTCTTCTTCCGCTGCCGTACACATTATTGGAGTACTAGTCTTTGAAATACTTTCCAACTGTAACGTCGACCTGATGTAGGTTTTTTGCCATCATAGCAACATCGGATTGTCGAAGCTTATAAGTGGTAAAGTGCTTCCTGACCTTGTTCCACTAATGGGAGGGTCTGAGACCTTCGCTGTACAAATGGTTAGAAATGCCCTCGATAGTAACTTGGACCTTCTGTATCTTCGGATTGTAGACCTTTTCGGTTTCCGGGGCAAATACGGCAGCTGATTCTTACAAGATGACCAGCCACCTTGTTATTTCTGCTAGATGGAGTATGCGTACGAGTTCGGGTTGCATCGAAATGTCGTTATCGATTGTGTAACTGGCGTTTCAGTCTCCCGTATCCTTGATTACTCGGGAGTATTCATTGAGGGTGAGCTTATACTCCAGCCTATCGCCTAGGCCTGACTGGTAGTAGGACATGTGTGACTCAAGGAGTTCGAAGTCCAACATCACATAGAGCCTGTTTTTGTAGGCGTCAGTGTCGGCACTATCTTCTACCACGTCATCATCAATGTGTGCGGCGCCCACCATTAGCGCCCGCATGTTCTGCGCAATAGGCCATACTCTGACGCTCACAGGTCGTCTTCCAGAAGTCGATATAGCAGCTGTAGACATCAGATGCGTCGATGGACAAAACCTCGTTACCAGAGATCCCGATCATTGTCTTCTTCACGATCGCGCAGGCCTAAGGTTCTAATGACCGTCCGGTTTACATTGGTTGATGTTAGTGTAATCTTAAGACTATATGGGCAGTCTCTGAGATGATGTCATCCTGTGCCTTGGTTGGGAAAGCGTACCAGGAACTGATGATGTGGGACAATTGGCGGACGCCTTTTTAGTTTGCCTTCGTATTGGGAAGGCATCTTGTAGGACCGCACTTTTGCAAGAATTGAACGCTATACGGTTGTATGCTCAATAGTGTCACACAACAATGGCAATAGAAGGATTTGACCCCGGACAACATTGCTGGAGATGAGGAGGAAGAAACATCTTTTACTACAAATGTTCAACAACAATGCCCCCTCGAGATAAATATAAGTATAAACCATCAAGCACGTGGCTAGATCGAAAAACAGCCAAGTGATTCCATATGGAATGCGAAGCTTTACATTATTGTTCCCACGAGGTGACCATGCCACTGTCGGCTATTATATTTAGAGATGCCCGAAGCCCCTGTTATTGTAATATGTTCGACCTAGACGAAAACTTTTACTTTGTCGTTGTCGCGTATCTTAGAAATGAGGAGGGAGTGTCGGACGCTTCGAATGTTTTGAATACAATATAACAGAGCAAGCAAGCAAGCAGAGATCTACGTTTGGGATTATAAGTTTCACCAGCCAAGCCGAGAAGAACTCCAAGTTAATATCGAAGAGGCTCAACTTCAACAACATCTGCACGAAAGACACCGACTTCACAGCCATAACCCAGTGCGTGGCCTGTACAAGTTATCTGGGGAGTTTGTTCATTACTAGGATCTATCATTGCGATGAAAGGAGAAGGCTATTTAGCCAAAACGAATGGAAACTATAAAATCATACCAGAAGAACTATATACTGTTCTCCTAACTGGTAACTGCGGCACAAATGGAGATTCTAAATCCACTACCATAATTTATCTTGAACCCAACCACGTGTGGGTGTTTATCGGCTGGGACCATCACGATCATTGTTCACTCACATTTAGCATCAATTCTTAAGTAGACTGAGTTTTCCACCTCAAGGCCAAACTATTAAAAGGAAGATAATCTTATGATATAAAGCTGTACTTGCTTATTTTCCGAATCAGAATACCCGCAGATGCTTGCTTAATATAGATTTGGATCCTTCTCTAAGACTCGAAAGATGAAGCTGAATGGACGACAGATTGGAGCTACAGACTCCAACAAATCAGCGAACTCGACACCAACTTAAAGAAGAACGAGAGGTTAGAGTTGCTCTCTGCAAAATGTACCACCGCGCTGTTAATGCTATAGATGGTGTTTAAACCTCCATTATTACAACCAGCGTTGGCATGGAAGTCTGTGGTGTAGTCCTATTGTCTACCATTGTCCCCACCCCCACTACTGTGGAGCTTGAGGAGATACTTAAGCGGCTGACTGGCTGGTATTGCCGAAAAATTTATTAGCCGACTTCCCCAGGTAAAAGCCAAACAAATCACGACTATACAATAGTCGATGGATAGGAAATTTCTCTTCCAGCACGGTCGTGAACAAGACCGCGCTACTTTCAAAAAAAAAAATAAAAAAAAATAAAAAAAAAATAAACATTTTAAAAAGAAAAAAGAAGATTCACGGTGGAATGTCGGCCCTGTCATGACGCACCGCCTCCCTATATAATTGCAACCGCTCCGCTGTATGAATTATAATATACTGTAGCATATTTCTCTATTCGGCTAGTATCTCTATTACTTTTGACTTTGAACGAGGAAAATAGATTGTAAAATGAAAATAGAATATGAGAACACAAAAAATTAGATCAAATAATCAAATTTGTTCACATTTTTAATAATTTTGCAAAACGGGAAACATATTGGGATATTCATCCCAAACATAGCGCCAAATGTATTCAGTTTTAACTTTATTTTCCTCATATTCTTTTTTTAAGATACTAAGTAAGCACAAAGTAAAACTAATATATTTTTTTCTCTTTCTCTCACTTTGTTTTTATCTCACACTCAAAATAAACATTAAAAAAATCAGTTAATACATTCACGAACATACAATGAAAAATGCTTCACTATTAATAACTTTTTTATGAACACAATATAGATATCCGTTTGCTGTCTTTTTCTTTCATTTTTTTCCTTTCCAGATTTTTACAAGTTCAACCATTTTTTCTTTCTGCTTTGATAGATCTACATGTTTGAACCAATAATACATGACATTTTTCTTTCTATCACAGTGGGTCACCTAACTTTTTCTTTCTTTCTTGCCAGGTTTTTAAAGTTTCAACCATTTTGTCTTTCTTCTTGGAACATTTCAACTTCATATATGTAGACTCTACTAATGGCTTATCCCAAGTATGTGCGTCGACATCGAAAATGAAATAAAAAATATTGGTCATTGTCCTGTCTATTACAGACACAGACATGTGAACAGCAATCAGTTGAATCGCACGATAAGATGTGGTGTTGTCTTCTTATTTTTTATTTTAAAGATACTTACCGAAGTGAAAATGCCGCCGTAAATGTAAGTCTTTCTCAGCTCAAAAGTTTTGGTGAGGCTATACTGCACTGACAATTTATACATAACACAGTGATTCATACCCTCGAGAAGATTCTAATGCGTCATATTCAGTTTCTAGCTAAGCAAATCTTTATGTGCACTGGTGTGGTTTTGTACCGTAAAATTGCCTACAGTGAGCGTGTTTACACCTGCACCAGTAGAGTCGGGGCTGGCGAGGGACGGGGCCATGTCCGGGTCTTTTCTATTTTAGTTCAAGGGCGGGGCCTTGGGTGTATTCGGCTAGAGAATTGAGATCAGCTTTATTAGAAGGGGCGGTACCTTCTTTCCGCGGGGGAGGGGAAGATGGATGGGAGGCGCCACGCCATCTCTAAAAATCTCTATTATAGCCCCCCACACCCCACCACCACACACACACACACTGTTTGGTGGTACATTTATCTTGAAGAATACTACCCAAAAGGTATGTCACATGACCTACTTTTCACGCTCCAGTGATCATGTAACAATAGCATGCATTTTCCTGGATATGATCTATATTAATTTGCCATGGTGATACACGTGAATGGTGAGCAGAGGGGAAACAACGTCTGTCTGATATGATCAACATCAATCGCGTGTCGCGAAAACATGGTAGATTTACTGTCTTGAAACAACCCATTATCACACACCACGCAAACATTTTAGCAAGACATCCATTTTTCAAAATGATATCCTTCTGTGATCAAACTTTAGCATTGTTAAGAGAGAATATAATTTAGCAATGTGATTTAAAAAGATATCTCACTGTACAAATGTTACGTGACCGTTTATTAAACTGGTCAGCTTTGAGTGAAATTTATGTTATGCGATAGTTGATTCACAGTCGCCGCGCCAGGCAATGGGGCCACTTCTTAGAAAATCCCATTATGTCTTATTTTGCTATGTAACAAAACAAACAAACAATGACAAAAACAACCTATATAAAGCTGCATTTAAATGAAATCACTAAGGAAAGAGGCAGAAGTAGCAAAACAATTGTAAATACCCACCATTTTCATGGTATCTTGCTGTAATGAACTCCTCCAAAACTGCAACATTTTCAGATCACAGTGATGTTTTAAAAGAAAATCAAGCAAAAGAAGCGGAAAGTAAGTAGTCAGTTTAGCAAGGTAAAGTCCGATCCTGAAAATACGTCCGCACTTAGGCAATAAGCTATAGGAAATTCAAATGACCTTAGAAAATGAAACAAATGACTTCTGAAGAGAAAACATTAATCCTAAATAGAGATTCGGGATATTCTTGGTTGAAGAAACCGAGATTAAATACAAATAAATTAGCTTGTAAGCTTTGCTATTGTTTTCCTCACGCGACACAGTAATACTATTCTAAACACATTTCTCTTGGAGTTCGCATGCCAAGGATATTGTAACTAATGTAATTTCTTAAGAACGTAACACGTCTTTGAGTTGTCCATAAAAACAACAGATTTCAGCTGATCATTTTAATTCCTTTCATTTTAAATACTGCCGAAATATTATTCATATTCCACAAGCAGATACACATTGAACTAGATTTAATGGCTTTTCTAAATCCGTTAAATTATCTTCATTAATCAAGAAAGAGGTCATGTAATGTATATTCAACGAAAGAATTAGCGTCCAGTGATATATATATACACACACACACACACACACACACACATATATATATATATATATATATATATATATATATATATATATATATATATATATATATATATACATACAGTACAGTCATAGTGGATTTAACCTTTCCACTCATTTTTGACGGAATATTCATCCTTTCTACTCAGATTCCCACTCAAATCCACTTACATGTCCACTAAACCCCTTGGTAGTATAAATAGTGGACTTGTGTGGACATGTTTATCTGTATTCTACCCCCCCTTCAGCCAGTATCCTTTAAGGAAAGAAAGTATCCTTTAAGGATTGAGAGGACAAAGAGTGGAATCCTTCAAACACATAGTTAAACTTGTTGTAATTAGATATTTCAAATTAAATTTTTGATAAATGATGTAGCATAATCATATGCATGACAAAACAAATATGAAGTTATACCATTTCTTTAAAACTCTGAACATGATCTATATAAACTTAAGTCTTTTCCTAGTTTGTTAAAGGAAATGGGCTTATATCTTTAATATAACAAGAGTATTCAATTTTAATAGCTTTTTATGAGCACAAGATCGATATCCATTTGCCACTCCATGTTTAATAGTCCTCTATGTAATCACTAGTACGGCATGGTTGACTATTGAGATTATTGAAATATGGGTCTCAGTGACCTGGATCTTTGATCAAGGTATGCTGTTTTGAATTATACTTACTGTGCAGAAACCATTGTTTTCTTATTAGACTTACCATGACCGTAACCTCTGACCTTTAGACATAGAAGCTGCAGGCTTCTTCATTACTCTAAGTTGCAGCCAACCACAAAGTTTGATCATGGAACTTACTCTAGTACACGGGTTACTCTGCACACCAATGTCTATTTGAACAACAGTGGTCTTGATTATTGGCGTTTTGAACCCCAGAGTCAGCAGACCTCTTTCATACCTTAAGTACAAGCCCTCAGCAAACGTTGGTAAATGTACGTGATTTAGAACTAAATTTATCATGCAAAATCCATTTTCTTCTTTCAGTTACAGTGAACTTGACTTTTGACCGTTCGATCCCAAAATCAATAGGCGTCTTTCTTATTCAACGTGTAAGTTATCCACTTTGATGAAGATACATGGTCGAAAACTGAACTGTTTGTTTATATACCATTTGTTTTTCTTCTTTGAGTGACAGTGACATTCACCTTTGGGTATTTGACCCCAAAATCGATAGACTGCTTCCCTCCTTCAAGAGCAAGTTATTAGTTCTAGGTCTTTGATGTAAAAATAATATTATTGTGCAAAGACCATTTTTCTTTTTCAGTTACAGTGACCGTGACCTTTGAAATTTTGACCCATTATCACGAGATTTGTTTTCTTACCACCTGTGTCAGTCACCCGCAAAGTTTGGTCCAGGTTTTTGATGTAGAACTAATCTCATAGTGTGGAAATCGTTTTTATTCTTAGTGATCTAGACCTTTGACCTTTTGACCACGAATGTATAGGCTTCCTCCTTACCTCAAGTGGAAGTCATTCACAAAGTTTGGTTTAGGTAATATTATTCTGTGGAAACCAGGTAATGTTTGGTCCAGGTAATGTTATTGTGCGGAAACCATTTTTCTGTCTTTCAGTCAGTGTCATTTGACCTTTAATGTTTTGAACCCGAAAATAATAGGCTTCTTCCTTACCCCAAGTATAAGCTATCCGCAAAGTTTAATAGCTGTAGATGGTGGAGTACTCAAATTATTGTGTGGAAACGAAATTTGTAGCAGACGGACGGAGGGAAAATATCATAACATAATACACACCGCCTTTTGGCGGGGGTAAAATAACTGGCATCAATTAAAATAATATATTGTTTCATAAATGCAATAACTAGATTCAGAACTGTGTATCAGTTGGAAAAAGGGTCGTATTGTCCAGATTTGGTAACAAGAGATAAAGTGTGCATGGTCTGTAACGCCAAATCAGGTGATAATGAATACAGTATTTACATTTTTAATGGTATGTCCGTAATATGAAAATCTTAGAACAGACGTTGGGGTTGTTTAACCTGAATTCTTCTACTCGTGAATAAATGATAAAATATTTATCGCTGCTGGCAAATTATTTGTAAGTCATAAATTTGTTTTTTAATCTCTCCTTTTCAACTGATAAATCCAACAATAGTCTTGAAATTTCCATTTATCCTGGATTTATATTTGTGTGTTTAAATTAGAGAGGGGGAGTACTTAGATTCTCTCTACAGTTTGACAATAATATCAAATGACTCTGGAATTGCATCACAAAGTTTTAAGATGCTAAGGGATACAGCCTCTTTTCTCTGGGTCAAATAAAGATTATGTGCGTATGAAGGTTTAACGGAAGGTCAGCTGATTACAAGAAAAGTTATAAAAATGCAAATTAAAGGAATTGCATCAAAAATACTTTAGGAAAATAAACCCTTCCAAATAAACGCAAACATAAAGTACTTCAAGATAAAAGGTATATAAAATACAAGATAAAGGAACAAATATAAAATCCTTACAATATAGGGTCAACATTTCATCAGAAAGTCCAAGATTGTGTTTTGGTGGTACGTTACCATAAAGTTCCTTAATTGAGTTCGCATACAAAAACTTATGTCTCACAGGAGTGGAAGTCGATACACTCGACAAACATGTGTTAACTGTCAGGGTATGCACTCAGGTCGAGGGTCAGTCCTTCAGGGGTATGCATAAGTCAGGTATGTGTGTCCTATACGCGGTCGGCACAATACCACCTCATCTATTCGATTTGTTCTATAAGAGGAAGTCCATACTCCAATGATGGGTTTTGACGTTCAAAAGCTAGTTTGTTGAGTTTCAAATATTGCCAAGTACATAGAACATGCCAATCTATATAATATTTCAAGTCAGTATATGTAATCTTCTATTATAAAACGGGTTACTGTAGCGCATCTTTAGCTGCTTTTTTCCCTTTCAGTACCATTAATAACAATGTGACTATGTAGCCAACAGTATAGAACACGCTATCCAGACTGGATGAACAGACCATATTTCCTCAAAATTTGGGACAGCAACGGGCTGTCGAACCCAAGTCCCGCAAGGCCTTTAGTCTGGAAGAAAATCCGAAAAGACGACAAAAGCCGCTTCCGGAGAGGCCCCATTGTAGCTCAGAGATTTTAGTATGGCTGTAATTTATGCGGCAAAATGGAGATCCCATCCGGTAACGGTCTCAAGACTGTGCTATGGAGTGCCGCAACAGCATCCCAACCTGACCCCATCTCCGAAACGCCCGCACACAGGTACATATAGCTACGATAGGAGTTTTTCTAACTATGTAATTAGAACCCTATTATGTATCTTACAGATTGCCCTTGCACTAGTCTATCCTGAATTAGAGAAAAAGCACGTGCCCAATACAGTCTATAACTTACGTTTAGTGTCTGACGCAATACTTTGTTCCCACTGTACGTGGCCTCCGTAGCTGTACAAAGTAGATCTGGATGTCACTAGACGTTGTATCACGATTCGTATCACGAGAAGTAGCATTGATACGATATGTATCATGATAGTATCGCACACATAAACATTCTGAAGAAGTATACAAGTGAGTCTATGTTCATAAAACAAACACAACTTGTATCATTCCATACAGCCATTGAATGATATGGTGAATTCATGAAACTTTTTTTAAAATGCTCACTAAATATTGGTCCGATGCATTAAAATGATTTTAAAACACGTTTATTATCACAAGCCGAATAGACGTGTAACAGTACGTGTAAAGGGAATAGGTGGAAAAGGCTTTTAGCCCCATCATAGTCGCCATAATGTTTTTTACGACTAAGATCTAAGCTAGTCGTCAAAAACCTTTTACTACTATCGAAGCCAGTCGCCAAAACCCTTTAACGAGTACTATTTTTTTTTAGCTTTCTACTAGAGCGGTGCTAGTGGTCAAAAAGTTTTGGCAACTACTGCCACCGCTAGTCGCGGAAAACGTTTGGTGGCTAGCACGCCGCGGCCGGGTAGCCACTACTAAAGATATGCGTAAGAACAAGTATAACACCGATTAATTATGGTGCGGTGGAGCAAGAACAAGTGCGCGTGGATTCCAACTGGGCAGTAAAGAGTTATACCGGCGGAGATGCATAACCACATATTGCTGGATCCACCCCTTGCGAAGCAGGAGAAAAATTGTGGTAGCACCAAGCTGGAAATGCGGGGATGGCTTTAGTGCAGCGCATCGAACTTGCCCGCGCTGTTAGAGCCTTAACTAAGCAGCGAAACTGAAACGAATAGAACCCAAGGCGAGGATCAGCTCGTCGTGTTTCTTTGTAAGCTGCGATTGCGCCAATTAGAGATAACGCACAACACATGATACACAATGACGTCCAACCAATTAGAGACGCTGTTAAGTTTATAATAGGATGCTATCTATTGTGCGAATAAACGAGCTACAGTGGGAAGGGCAGATAACCGAAAGCGAGTACGATGGAATGCTAGCCACAATACTGTCGGTCAGAGCGAGGTAATCAGCCCCCCAAAACCAGTTCCGGCCCCTACGTACGGGCTCAGCCTCTGAGACGAAAGACGCCACCACCTGCAAAAACCGGCCCCCAGGCGCCGGACCGGGCCACCAGACACATCCTCGAAGCAGACGCTGCGGCTTTCCTTGATGCAATGACCCCCGATGTACGGGGCGCCCTGGCAGGAAGATCGAAAACCACGGCGGCGTAACGTTTAGCCTTGTGCTGGTGGACCGCTATGTAAACCGCTGAGGTCAAGCGGCTGGTTGCATAAGCGAATGCCGCAATCTAAAAGCGCATTAAAAGGGGGCAGAGCTACATTCCAACACCAAAATGCGATCCACCAAGGTCTATAATTAACGTGAAGAAACCGACGACCGCTGTTTTGAGTGGGCAAGTACCGCCGGCATCTGAGCGAACTCGACATAAAGTGGATCGACTTTCCAGTTTGGATGAGTAACGTCGAAAGTTCAAGCGCCACAACCCGGGCATTGTGGTCAGCGTCTTTGTCTGCGAAAGCAGCATTTAGCAAGGCAGCACGATGTGGATCTGTTGCTGCTGGTGAAAAGCGGCACTACGTTTGGGCCGATCACCTCAGCCGCCTCATGGACAAACCCAACAAAAACGAGCAAGAAGTACGTATACTGCCGGGCCCTGCACGTCTACAATCTGACCAGCCTGCTGGCTGCTCACACCAGGGACTTTCGAGGCATATGTGAAAAGCCTCAGGATGTGACCTTGCCGCGCCTGGCAAAAATATTCTATCTAAAATAACCACTGCCAGATGTGCATTCCGTAAGTTATCTATGCAGACATCGAGGCGCTCAACGTGCTGTAGCGGGCTTTGCCAACAGCCCAGACTGAAGTAGCTCGCAAAAAACCGCAGACCAAGTTGTTGTTGTTGCTGTGGGTTTAACGACATTTTTCAGTACATGATAGGCTATACATGGCGGACAGTTTTATCTGGTGGAGGAAGAACTTGGACAAACTCCGGAAGAACCATCGAACCACGGGAAGCTACTGGCAAGCTTTCTAACATATCCACATTGGCCGAGCCCGAGACTCGAACCCACGCAGACAGAGGTGAGATGGCAGTGATCGGTAAGGGCGAGCGCCTTAGACCACTCGGCCACCCGGGGCCCCAGCGGAAAATGTTTCGTGAGGTTTTTGCTACATGGATGTCCGCTGCGACTGGGACGCCAAACATCCACTGTTATACTGGGGTTGTGGGGAGGTTATAGTTTTTATCCAGGCCCTTGAGCCCGAGATGGAGCAGATCCGTGCGGAGTACCAGAACCAGACCAAAATTATTATGGACAAAGCCACCTGCAAGATTTTCCAAAGAGTGAAGGACTGCCACGTTTGCAGCAAGCCCATGGGGGACGACAGGATGCTGGACCACTGTCGTATTACCGGCAAATACAGCGGCGCAACCTACAGCGCGTGTAACCTCAATCTGTAGATCTGCCCGGAGAAAACAAAAATACCGGTGGTATTCCACAATCTACGCGGCTGCGACGGCCACTTTATTACGGAGGCAATCGGGACGGCCTCTGCAGCCAGCATTAGTGACATTCCTAACAACATGGAAAAGTTTATTTTGTTCACCGTGTTTCTGCTGTTATTTGCAGACATCCTGCAGTTCATGAGCAGCCGCCTGGGAATGCTTGCCGCCCACCTGCCCCGGGAAGCTTGCCAAGCCACTAAGCGGCACACGGAGCACGACGTAGGCCTTCTGACCCAATAGAGTGTCAACTCCTTTGAATACATTCGTGTCTGGAAGGGTGTCACGGAAATGCTGCTCCCGCCACTAGATGCCTTATACAACCAGCTCCACCGCGAGGGCATCAGTGCGGAACACTATGAGCAAGCGCAGCGGGTCTGAGAGGCATTCGGGTGCAATACCCTGGGAGATTACTACGACCTCTACTTGAAAACGGACGTCCTCCTGCTGGCAGATGTGTTTGAGGTCTTTTGCGACACCTCGCTGGCCAACCACGGTCTCGATCCTGCCTATTACTTAAGCGCCACTGTGATGAGCTTGGACGCGCTACAGAAGATTGCAGCTGCGGAGCTTGAGGTGCTCACATATATTGACATGCACCTGCTCATTCCGAAAGGCAGCAGCGCCGACTTCTCGATGGTGAACCGGCGCCACGCGTAGGTCAACAACCCGTTGTGCACCGCCCACGACCCCATCAAACCAAACAGCTGGATTACCTACCTCTCTCTCAACAACGCCTATGGCTGGGTCATGTCGTCAAGCATATCATGGGCAGATTCCACTGGACCCAGAAACCTTGTGCATTCCGGAAACAGGGCTGGGCAAATAGCGCGGCCTCGTGACTCAGATGGGATGCAAGCTTTCACAATGTGCGGAAAAAGGAGATGAATGTGACCCATTAAAGAAACCTCCAGTTATACACCAAACGCTGCATGCGCGTTACAAAGGTTCACAGAACCCTGGAGTTTGATCAGAGTCTCTGGATGGCGTCGTACATCCGACTCAACATGGACATGTGCGCCAATGTCAAGAACTAGTTTGAGAAGGACTTCTTGAAACAATTCACTCTTTGGTAAGATCGAGAATTTGTGCAAGCGGATCCGTGTGTGGACCTGGTTAGGCCAGAGGACGAGGAAGTCAAAATGGGCTGGTGCCATCTTGCGGGTCTTTGGCAGCCGTTGACAGATTTTTGTCTGCTCTCACGCCCTTCGAATAACCTCGACGGCTGTAGTAGATAGACGCAAGCCTGACCTTTATCGCTCTTACTTGCGAAACCCAGCTCTAATGGTCAGGCGCGGCAGCACGCACCCAACGACCGCCAGCATGGTCTTTTTTATTCTGACTTTCACGAGCCAGTCGAGCGAGCCGCTGCCGAAGAGCAGCCACCCGACCTCCTCGAAGAGATTATTGGTCTTTCTGACGAGCAGCCATCGGCGAGCTGAAAAAGCCGGTGTTTGACGTCGTCTTCCCGAAACCGATGGACGCCCCACCTCGCGGCGCACCTTGGAAATTGTGCAGGCATTGCTCTGGGTCTATTACAGCTGGCCCAATGCCCGCGACTGATCGTTCGGTGGTCTCCAGGTCAACATACGCATGTGTTTCCTTCGAAGGCGGCGCCATCTGGAAGGCTGTAAAGCTGCCTATGGACGCCTGCGAAGTCGATGCCATCAGCCAGAAGGTCCAGCTGCAGATCACGGCCCTAAGAAGCGACGGCATCAAAGTAAGCGTGCGCTGCAACGAACGGATCCTTTCCGCGGCTATAGAGGTCGGCTCGGCCTTCTACAGCGTAAATATCGTGGGTTCGAACCTGCACGAGCTCTTAATGTAGCCCCTATGGACGCCGTCCTCAGCGTCGGCTACCACGTTACGATCGGCATCGTGCAGATCACTACCACGATCTCGGCTTACCTAGCCTGCGATGCCGTGTGCGGCTCCTACGTTGACTCAAGCGCCAACGACCGAGCAAGTCCTGGCTACATGCTCTAAAGCTTCACCCCGACCTGTACTTGGCGCCACTGTTGCCTGTCTACCTGCCGTGCAGGAACCTTCGCATCACCAAGCTGCCCTTCACGCTGACCGACCAGGAGGTTCACCTACTCCACCTCCGCTGAGGGACTCTCACCGTGGGCCTTTACATCCGTGACCACACCCCGCGTGGCTGAGTATCAGAGGCTCCAAATAACGGCAATCTACGCAGCCATGAACGCACCGAAACGCGCGACCCAGGTGCGGGTTGTAGGCACCAGCCGGCTGATCTACCTGGTGCACTACGGCGACGGGCTTGGCGACATTTTCCAGAGCATAATCAGGGCTTCTTCAAGGCCTTCGAGGCCCTGGCCAGAATCGCCGCCCCAACCACCAAGGTCGTGGCCTTGCGTGCCGCCGTAAGCCAGGTCATGAAAGGGCTGCCGGCTTTTCCTGCCGCCAACGACAAAAAGTCTATGGAAAAGGCCTTGAGAGTGATGCGGAACCGCCTCCGTGAACTGGCCCTACACGTGGCCAAAACCATGTCGTCCGCCGTGCGTCACGCCGTCAACGAAGCGGGTGTACAAAACGTCGCCGACTTGTCTGAGTAGGCGTGCGACGTAGTTATCGCGAACTTGGATATGGGCTTGGGCCTCCGCTTCTCCCCTAATTAGATGCGCATCTGGGCGCCATAGCTGCGATGGACTCCGTGTAAGACGTGCAAGACCCCGCCCTCAACATGGGGCCCATGGGCCACGCCACCGCAGCATTTGCGACCTGGAGTACTATTCGTACGAGGCCCGCGACGCCAACCAGAAGGGACGAGTAGAGCTGCAGGTACAGGACACCTCTCGCTACTTCCTCTCCGCCTATGCCTGGCTCGAGGTCGTCGGCCGGCTCGAGAAGGAGGACGGGACCAACTTCACCGCGGCGAACTAAGTGGCCTTTGCCAACTACGGCGTGATAGGGGTGTTTTACAGCGCCCACTATATATTGGATGACAAACAGGTGGAAGCCTGTCTCGACAACATTGATGTCGCCACAAGCGTCCTGGGCTTGGGCCGCTGCAAAAAGTATTCGACGCGATTTGCTACCATAATTGCAGAATAGTGTACCAGGCAGGTACAATGTAAATATAATGGTGTGCCCGACAATATTGGACTGTCTTTCGCAGTTTGATTCACTACAAAGTTATGTTATAATAGGAGCATAGTGTATTCGTCTCTTACGAAGTGAAACAGCAGTGTACACGACAAGAATCTATTTTTAAGGATTATATCATGTCTCCTTTCCGCTTCCTGTGCACACATAGTGGGGAGGACGGGGGAATCTGCTAAAACGTAGAAAGCATCTGTTTTAAAATAAAATGCGTACTCTAAAAGCAAACTGACAATAATCTTTTTTAAATAGACTGATTTTATTTGCTGCATGGGCATCGCACTTTAGTCATATTTGAATTTCATATTGCCTCTGCAAATACATCAGACACTAATAGAGTCGGCTTAAAATAGATGTTTGCAAATTTTCGTTAGTAATGTTAGCAGCTAAAATTAGGGGCGACACTTCAAGAAACATTTGTGTATACATTTTCTTAAATTTTACTTTAAATTTACTTTTTTTGTCTGATTCAAAATATAAAAAAAATCATTAAATTTAGATTGAGTTTAATGTAAAAAGGCCGAAAATCGCGTTTAAGAAGATCAAGCTTAGACGTACGCAGGGGTTTCTGAATTATTTTCTATTTATTTAAAGCTTGGTACATTGAAACTATTGGACACAAGCTGGACTTTACTACGATCACACCAGATAAACTAAGTGGCCACTTAAGAAGGGTCTATGCAGTTGCCCAACCAAAATTCTTATCCTCCCGGGTCACAAAAATGACAGCCGATCAGGTGGTGAAATATAAAAAGAATAAAAAGAATTCTTTGAAAAATGTTCGCGCAGCCACAAACAGGAATTTAAGGACATTGGAAAATAAATCGAAATTGTCAACAACAAAGAATTTAAACATGCTAACTCGATGTCAAATGTATAATTCAAATTTATTCTAAAATCAGGTATTTCAAGACTTACCTAGCACTATCAAGACAATTCACCAGAAGAATTAGAAAAAATCAATGCGTATCTTCAAAAATCCGGTACTTTCCATTTATTTTGTGAGCAGAGGTGTAGAATACCACCATCAATTGACTCCAACTTCTTTAAAATGTAAACTTGATGAATCTGGCATGGAGTACATCACTCTAACTCATGACACAGTTAAAAACAAATCACCGTGGTGATGTTGATGAGAAAGTTGGAGAGACATCAGATAAGAGAATGTATGCAACTGGCGCAAGCACATATCCAGTGAAATTCGTAAATTTTGTCCTGGAGTTATTTACACAATACAGCAACGAAGCGCTAAAATCTCATGGATTTGCTGGCAAATGGTATATCTGCCAACTTGTAAAACCAAAACAATTATCCTTATTCATACCAGACATTTGCAAGAGTGATGGATTCGAACGCTACATACGTCACTCACTCCGCGCCACAGCAATTCAAGCTATGAACTATGCTGGGTTAGCTATGAGAAATATTGTATTTATGACAGAAGACAAGTACGGCTAGTTTCTCTAAACATTACACTCGCAGACCTAGCACTGAACAAAAACAAATTATCAGTTCAGTTTTGGAAAATATGGCTACCGTTGGTCAAGCTTTGCATATATCAACTCCGTACCCCCATGCCTTTCTTTGACTTCAGATCAAAATTATTTGCAACCCTCGATCAAATTCTTCAATGCGAAGTTCAAACACTCTAATCGCACAGTCTATACTCGATTCTGCAACCAAACAATGCATATGGCAGGCTTTGCGAGCAATTCTACTTTGAACAACTGCACATTTCACTTCACATTACAAAATTGAATGGACCCTGATAAATGTTAGCTCAGTTGCACTTGACATAAAATTAAAGTTGTTGTTGTTGATGTGTACCCTTTATTTCATTTGTTACCTTATGTTACCTTCCTTTTTGTTCACGTTTTCTTTTTTTTTCATTGATAAATTTCCAAATTATTACTCCACAGGTTTGCTTCGAAACCGAGTTTGCACAATCTTTGTATCAGCTGTAATTATCCAATGTTATGGTCATATGTCGTAGAGCAAATGGTCTGACTAAAATGCACAAGAATTCTTTTCTTTATTTTTTTAGTTCTTGAAACAAAATGTATGGAAAACAAGGGCAGCAAATACTAAACGTGTAAACTATAAAATTTCTCAAGAAACATCACTGACCCTCATCAATCTTTTGCTGTGATTTTATACGGGCTAGTTATTCTGGCGCTATGTGAAAATTAAGTGCTACGTAAGTCATATTTGCTGTTCGTGAAATCCGCTGATTTGACGACAGAAAGAAAGAAAGAAAACTGGAATTATAAAGAACAAATGCTAGTGGTTGGGTAATTGTCGAAGTATAAAGCAACGGAAACAATAGTACCGCAAACGGTACATAATAAGCCTGACGCATGTCCTGCTTAGGAAAATTGTAATCCTGAAATCATCGTGCATTTGTACCTAATCAAGAACATCCTACGTGTAAGATTGTGAAGGTATATTTTGGGTAGATATCAGGTTATCGTGTAAAAAGTTATTTCCTTAGGCCTTTGTTAAAAAACAGTGATCTTGATCATTGAACTTTGGATACAAAATTAACCTTTCCCATTACGAACAACATATATATAAAATTGATGGCGGTATATTCAATAGAACACTCAAGTTACTACGTAGAAACTACAAGACTTTTTCAGATCATGGTCACCTTGACCTTGACATGCCATTCCAAATCAAGTGGTTTATTTATATCTGATAAGGTAACCCATCTGCAAATTGTAGTGAAGATATATCAAGCACAATTCAATGTGTTGCACAAAATATTATTTTGCTATGGTCTATCAGAGGGACTTTGATCCTTAACCTGTTAACCCTAAATTAATAGTTTCTTTTTTCCTCAACCTGCCCGCAAAGTTTGGTGACAATCAATACTGAAATCTTTGCACTAAATCTATTTCGCTTTGGTCTGTCGCGGTGACCATGACATTTGAACTTTTGACCTCAAATCAATTGAGATTGTCTCGTCTCCTATAGAGCAACTAACCTGCAAAGTTTGGTGGATGCATTCTGAAACAGAACTTGAATGATTGCACAAAAATCAATCTGCTTTAATGGACCACAAGTTACCTGATCCTTCTAGCTTCTGACCCCCAAAATCACAGGTCCTTTGTCCCCTAACAGACAAGCAACCTGCAAAATCTAGCAAAGTCATGTGAAGCAGAATTCAAGTTATCACACGGAAATTAAATTGGTAACGTACGGACGGACATGATCAAAACATCAGTTATTAACCTCATTCTAGGAATATGATTGGTCAATCATCAAGATATAACATTTAGTATCTGTGCTAAAAAAATGTTCTACGTGATGTTGGAACTCCAACAAGGTTATAACAACATTATGTGACTTATAAGAGGGCTGTAAGTCACATTACGACTGGCAATGTACAACTGGGTGAAACAAAATGGCGGACAACCTCTGTTTCAAAAGTTAAAATGCAAATATCTAATTTATGATCC
Source organism: Margaritifera margaritifera (assembly GCA_029931535.1). Lineage (NCBI taxonomy): Eukaryota > Metazoa > Mollusca > Bivalvia > Unionida > Margaritiferidae > Margaritifera > Margaritifera margaritifera. Next base: position 6,670,246 of record JAQPZY010001652.1, on the reverse strand, counting down.
AAGTATATGAAATGATTCATTATATACATACATATATATATATATATATATATATATATATATATATATATATATATATATATATGTGTGTGTGTGTGTGTGTGTGTTTGTGTGTGTTTTATAATTAGTGGAAATTGTCCACAAAAAGAAGGCTAGATTCATCAGTCGGCCCAAATGATGTAACTACTACTGTCTGTAAACAATCGTCTGCATAGTCAAAAATGACAGCTAGGATATTCGCAATGAACGATGACATTTTGACCAAAAGAGTTAGTGCTCAAACAGATTTATGAGGTAATAATTCACTGCATGTTAGTATACTGCTGTATAAAGAGGTTATGACCTTCTTGAACCCCATGCACCCTTCGCCAAAGGTTTAGGGTGTATGCGGTTCAAGACGAACATAATGCATTGCATACACCTTGCTAGACGAAGATGTATCTGATAAAACTCCACTTTATGTGCAGAGTATAAACAGAAACAGCAAATATTATATACAATATGCTAAGTTTTTATACAATGGAAAGTAATTCTGGAAGCGGAAGTGCATTATGTTAATAGTTTGTAAAATTGAAAATTTCATACACAGAATCATTATCATATAAACGTCTCTCAAAACATTAAATAAAATGGTCATTTAAATTATCAACATCTAAATCTGTTATTTTCTTTTATTTATGTTTGAGAAGTTTTGACAATTTCATAGTTCAAGTAATTTCTAAATTTAAATGAACCATATACAATAGGTTGAGTTATAAAGGGAACAAACAGTTGATTGTAACTATACTTTAATAGTTTTCTTCTTTTTACAGCAAAACGGTAACATAACAAAGCTGTAATTAAAAAACAAATTGTCAGTCAATACACTACATTATACATGGGGCTTTCTATTGCATGATTTATAAATAATTTCTATTTGACAATTCCATATATCCTGATGGCATAACAAACTAAAAACACAACATCCCTGGAACTTTCTTTCTTTTCATATCACTCTCAGTAGAAATCACAGACAATAGCGCCGAATATGCATATATATGTTTGTTACCTATCTACTTAAAGTCAACTGACTAAATCAGTACCTTTGTACAAGTGGAGACCGTGGTATAAAAGCTTTTTAGCTTACTACTGAATCCCCAGACATCTCACCGTATTATATATATATATATATATATATATATATATATATATATATATATATATATGTGTGTGTGTGTGTGTGTGTGTGTGTGTAATGGATTATTATTCTTCAATAAAAAGTTTTATGAAAAAATCGTTATGTATCGTTGCGTGCCACACGAATAGTATTCTATACGCAGCATAATAAAAGTGTGGCACGTGTGTGGTCTGCAACAGCAGTATTCAAAGATTATCCTCCAGATTTATTAAATGTCGCCACAACTTGCATGAATAAATACATTAGTAAATTGGGTAATGTTGGTCAAACTGTTTGGAAAATAGAGTTGAATTTGTACAAAATAAAAAGCGCTTGATTAAAACATTTTTTTATAGTGACCGCTGCGATGTTGGCAGTTGATCGAAGTTCTGTCTATTTATTTTTAAGTCTTTGATTTTAGTAAGATGTTTAAAATTTGTGCGAAATTTATAACATTTACATTTAGAAGTTCAAAATTACAGTTGTTGACTGATGGGTTGTGGAATATCCCCTGACACAAAGTGGAGGACGCAAAAGAACCACATCAGTAATTACAATTGGTCCATGACTAACTGAATTTTATAGATTTCCAAGTATTAGCTAAAAACATAAGTTAAAATGTAGAATTTCAAAACGATTGAAATTTTTCATGTAACACATGGAATAGTTTGAAACCAAAATCACTGTTACTTGTTATGCTTGAACGAAAAAGCCCAATACGTTTTTCATATACACATGATATGTAATTCATACTGAAGACCTGAAATGATTTATCCGTTATTGCATTGCTGATTTAAACTAGCCGACAACCATCTTCACTTCCTTCCATTTGCTGTCTGATTCTGTCGTTCTCTTGAACTAACCTCTCAATATCTTTCCTGAGCTTGGCAGCCTCTGTGTTCATCCCCTCTTTAAGTAACCGTTCTTGTTCTTTGAGTCGATGCTCTAGAACTGTGTTCTGATGGTCCGTTAACTTTTTAAGCTCCTTCCGTTGTGTTTTCTCCAGCTGTCGTATATTTTCATCCATTTGGCGTCTCTCATTTTCCAAATGTTGTTTCTGGATTTCTGCAACGCGTTCTGCTTTCTCCCTTTGTCTTTCTGCTGCAATGGCCTTTATTCTTTCAACTACAATAATGTCCACAAATATCACATTAAAAAACAAAAGTCTTTTTCAATCTGTCAATGGGAGCTGGGTCCTTATGATTTTAGATATCGTTAAAGTTGATCAATATATATCTGGTGTACACTAAAAGGTACAGTTTTGACGATCACTTAATATTGCCTACTTTAAATTACAAAACCACATATGTAATTTGATACTTGATTGTAAAAAAAATGTTTATACAACTCAACAAATATGTCACATCAGCCAAACTTTGATGAAAAAATAATTATAGATTTGTTCTCTTAAAATTTCCTTTGAAATGTATGCACCAGGTAATTATTTTTTTTTATAACTGGAACTGCTATCACTTTTCGAAACACTTTAATATCTTTTTCTTAATGCCAGTTGAACATATCTCGAATTTAATTCGACCTTATGACTTTGACACTCTGTGCTGAGTGCTCGGTTATCATTAGCTAACGAAAGTTTCAAAATAGTAAACAAGAAACATGCACACAATGTATTGAACTCTGAAATATGTTTACTTTCTGCTTCCTTCTCCCTTTCTGAGACTTGTTGGTCTGCTTGAAAAATGGTTTGGCCTTCAACCCACTTGCTCTCTAGGTATTTCAGAAGCGTCTCTTGTTTCTGCATTTAAAAATACGGAAAGACAAATTGGTGAAGTTTATTTTACGAATCAGTTATTACACAAATGTCTATCATGCAAAAGTCTTTTAGTTCAACATCATTTACAAGCAAACAAACCCGTATATATCTATAAAAGCGTGCTAAAATTAATAGCATGTTTATTACCTTGCAACCCAGACCAGTCAGTTTCTCATACATTTCTTTGATATTCATAACGTCTTTCTGATAGAGACCATATCCGCCTGCACGTGTGTACAACTGTTGTTTGATCTTTGCCTGAATAGTCCTGTTTAGCTGTGCAAGAGCGTCTTTGGATTTGACCTCGGACTCCTGCTCGTTCAATCTCTTGAAGTTGTCATATTCAGCATTCATTTTCTCCTGTATAAGACAAAATAGTACATACACGACAGGTTGAAAGAAACTGTGAAATAAAAAGTAATGCAAAGGACTCTCAATTGTATAAGCACATCCAAACATTTCGTTTTGTTCATTTCTTAATCATATATCTATATAATCAATAAATTCCAAATACTTCACTGATTGTTTTTATTCTGTGTGTGAATAAGAGTCATTCGATATTTCAAATGATGATGTTTACCTGTGAAGCATCGGTCACCGTACAATGCTACTTAGAACAAAGTTGCACTTATTTCTTCTTTTATTTGCTTTTCTCACCAATATCAGAAATCTCTTCAACATTCAGCGCAAACCACGAGTTGCTTCCTATTATGATTCTTTAGAATTTTTACTATTTAAACTTTCTCAAAACTGCCAGAGAATTAGTGTGATTGTCCTCTTCATGTAGCTTCTTGCTGTGGTTAATGACAATAACAGTTCCGGCGAGTACCTGAAGTTCCTTTTGTCATTGGCTGTGGTCCTGTTTTATTTTATAAACAGCATCAGATCAGTTACTATGAGACTCAAAATTTATAACAGTTAGTGTGCAAAAACAACTTAAATATTCTCAGGTACCGAATCCTAGGACTATCTTTTTTTAAACCTAGTTTTTACAAGTAACCAAAAGGATGTCATGTTATTATTTTTTCCTCTCACTTATATAATTCTGGGTCAAATGATCTTTAAAGACTTACATTTGCCTCCCTTTGGTACTCATGATTTTTGTCATAGACAGCCCTTTTCATGAACAAATCAATGGCATCCTCCACGCAGCTCTGATGGGCATTTGATAGGACATTGTCATTCGGAACCGGTAACTGTAGCATTCCCAACATCGTCTCTACATACAGTCTAACACTAGCCTTTACAGCCTTCTTGTTCTCAATCTGTGCCATCGTATCCAAGGCGCTCTCTATGCACGGGATTTTCCCATTCCGAATCGCCTCAACATATTCCCGCGTCAAAGTCGCAAACACTGTAAAATGATGATAAAGCATTTGTGTCCTAGGAAGTATAAGTTAATTATGAAGATGATTGTTATTCTTCTTCTTCAAGGAACAAGAATCCTGTCCACCATGGAATTTGATATTGGCGGTGCAATGCAACCCGTACACTGACTTAATCTGATGCGAAAGTAAGCCCAATAGTATTGAAGTATTCTATTGTCACATTGACCTCGTTAATGAAATTCAAATAGAGTAAAATTTGTAGACTGAATTCTTACATCAAGTCTGTACTCTTACACTCTTGAGAACTTACAATCCAAAACAACATGCATCCTAACAGATCCGGTACATTTTAAAATTCATGAGAATAGATAGATACTCATATACCGTGAACCCTATCTTAGCGGACACTTTCATGTACTGGGCAGCTGCCAAAACAGACAACATTACACAAATTTCTTACCTTGCTTACATACTTAACATCTGTATAAAGGACACCTGTCCAGAAAAAATAAAACGGCTCCTCGAGAATCTTCAATAGATCGCTTTTACTGTACACATGTATTAAGACTGTCATAAAAAAACTATGAATATAGAAGAATGTCGAACAGTTCGTGAAATCATATTGCATGTACATATACAACACACAAAGAGATTTTCACACACACACACACACACACACACACACACATATGAGTGCGTGCAAAAACACACATATACGAACAAACAAACAAAGCAAACAACCACTCTCAAAAGGTGAAGGACGGCCTACTCGGCTTTATCCGACGTACATTTAACCGGCAATCGCCTTTAAAGAATGAAATTTCTCGAAACGGTTCTTTTCCTAAATATATATATATATATATATATATATATATATATATATATATATATATATATATATAATGTCAATTCATTATCTGACGTTAATAATCGTTGGCCTAATTGTCCCAACAATCTATTATCGGGTGAATTGCTTTATATGCCTCGACGTCACGATAAATGAATAGAGGACACATGCACCCGATGCAAAGGTCAAAGCGTGTTAAGTTAACTATCACAGAATTAAGTCTAATTAGCAATAGGTAAACAAAGCAGAAGAGTCCAACAACTAACTCTGTCTTTAGGTAAAAAACAGAAAGTATCCAATGATGGCATTTTAAGACGATTTTTGGTGCAACTGACTTCGTCGGATAAATGGGGGTAGACTGTATCTTACTTCTTCCATTGACTGGTTGGCCGTTGTCCAGAGTTTTTGGAAGACATTCATGGAATACAAATGTCGAAAAGTTCTTTGAGTCTTGTACAAATTCTTTATCCAGATCATTATCAGTCAAAGTATCCAAATTGTTTAGAGTTGACGTCGATCCTGGCCTATCAAACGTAAAGCACTTATGCTTCGAGAAGTACTTCCTGATACATTCTCGCGTTGTATTGTATTTGGCGTCGGAATGACTGGTGCCGGTGCGAAGGCTCAAGCATTCTTTCAGATACTCGTCACTGGTTATTTTTCTACCCTTAAATTCAAGACGCAGAGTGAAGTCCCGGAGGGTCAGGATAAAGTGCGGGAAGTACAGGTCCAATTCTTCATCTCCTTTCCCACTTGATGGACTATCTGATATCTTAACATGCTTCGACATCTCCGTAATAAAACTGAAAAAGGCAGATTTGTAGTATGACTTTACCTAGACAAATACCGAAGAAAAGCGTGCTGGCGCGCGTACAATGCTTTATTAATTCTGAATACTTTACTTAAATATTTCAAGGAAACTACATAAAAAGGTAATTCTGTCGATAACATTTATCAAAACATTCACTCTTGATTTATTTGAAATTCTAAATTATTTTGATAGTTTAAAAGAATACGTATCTTCGATGGTAAGAAATAAATATTTACCGGGGAAAAATTAATTTACCAATTGAATGCTATGACAATCCCAAAATACGTTAGAGCGTAAACTTCTGTCGTATCCTTCCTACGATGAAGTAGGTTTAAATGCATCATGTAATCTACAGTAATAAAGCAAACATATTTGGTATTGCTTTGGGTCCAACGTGGTACGTTCCTTTTCATTTTTTGATACAATTATGTAGCGTTTGATGAGAATTCAATCCACTAATATCACTCACTGTGTGATGGAATGTTTTATAAACTTTTCAAATTGTAGTTAGTACCTCAACTTTTCCAATGCGTCATTGTCAAATATTCCCATAGCATTGTACACAAGCGTACTGCTCAGAAGTGTGGCCAAGGTGAAGATATAATTGTCATGGTTCCTGTCTCCCTGCATTGAAAAAAGCATGAAAAATCATGCGAGCTATTACTAGAAACATAATGAAATCTAAGGAATTGATGGGAAAAGGAGTAACATAATTCGTGCTACACGTTTTTACAATGTTAATACACAATTTGCGATACATTAATTAATTTAAGTAAAACACACGAAATAAAATAAAGAAGGCAACAGGTAGAATACTAACTTAAAATAAAAAAAATTTCCTGCGCTGCTAAATTCGTAGTGTGCTTGCTGTCTCTTGACAAACCTTAAAAATTACTTTGCTGTGACTGCATAAAACACAACAATTGAAATTTTCTCTTAATTAGCACGAGGTTACAACTCTTAAGGTTGACTAAGGCTATGTTTGCGCGTTGTGCTTATTAATATATGTGGGTGCACTGTTGGCTTTGATAGCTGAGAGATGATCCGGATTTGAATGTTTTCCTGCCGTTTTTCTGCATGATCGTCTCAAGGGTACATCAGATTCAGCTTTTGGTTCCTCAACAGACCGTGTTGCACCGTCTTCTTTCACTTCTAAAAGTGCTATCGCAGTACAATCGCAGCGGCAGACTTCCCTGCTTTGTCAAGAGCATCAGTTTCAACCAGAGATTGGTCTTCACTGGAAGATTAGCTGCTCTTACCATCCTCCGAAAAAGCCTTTCCTGCTTTTTTGCAAGTGTGATTTCTTTTGGTGTGAATTCTCCCATAAGAGATGCTTTATTCCGAGCTGTCATCTCCACCTAGTCCACCTTAACTTTCCTCCGTACTTGAAAGCTGCCCTCAGTTGCATCATAAATCCTCATCCGGATAACAGTTTTAGTCGATCCAATACAACCTGCTTGATGAATGATATGCACGTTATCTTGAAGTTTATGTATAACTTTGTACGAGCTAGAATTCCAAGCATCTTGAATCTTGCTCCGTCCCAGTTGGTGATTTCGAAGCAAAATGTGGGCTCCGATAGGGATGCCTTTAATTAGTATATTTATATGCGTATTTCCCCCTATTCTGGGCTTTCTTCACCACCCTTTTTACGTGCAAGTTCAGTAACGCGTGTAAAGGGGAAACAATCTTGGAGAATCCGTGGACAAATCTGCGGTAATAACCAACAAGCCCGAGAAACGACCCCAATCTCAATTCTTTCTCCACTTGCGGCTCTTCATAATTAATGACTGCTCTAATTTTTTTCTGGATCTGTGGCTATGCCATCTTTAGACACATGTCCTAGAGACGTTATTTCTGTCGTGAAGAAGTGACATTTGCTTGATTTGATTTTAAGCCATGCTCTCAAAAATGTCTAAACACGTATTCCAGTCTCAAGATGTGTTCGTTAATGGATGCAGAATATACCAAAATATCATCCAAATAAATGAGAAGAAGATCAAAATTAGCTTCACCTATGGAGGCTTGCAATAATCTCTGGAAAATTGCGGGACTGTTGCAAAGGCCCACTGGCATGCGTACTTATTCGTAAAGTCAACCTGTTCCAACTCTAAAGGTTGTTTTGTGAGAATCTCTCTCATCTATCGCTACTTGATAATGTCATTGAGCCAAGTCGATGGAGCTGAAGTATTTGGATCCATGTAAGGCTTCCAAGGCTTCATCGACGCGAGATAAGGGGTATACATCCTTAATTGTTTTATCGTTACGTTATTGGCAGTTCGCACAGAGTCTGAGGCTGCCATTATGATATTTCTTCAACAACTGAGACAGCCTAAGGACGTGTACTCCTCCTAATGAAATGCTGTCTTATGAGATTGTTAATATGCTGCTTTACTTCATCCCTGCAGTGGGGTGGCACCGACGATGAGGTAGTTTAACAAGGTTGTCATCTACAGTGGGTATCATATCCTTAAATAGTTCAGTGTATCCCAAATCATCATATTTCCTGGCAAAAACGATTTTTTTTAGGAATGGAAGAGTTTAAGTATTTACTTCTCTGGGGTAAACTTTACATCCTCTAAATCCAGCTTGTATGTCAAATATGCAATGCTGACGGTAAGCTCAGGTACATCCACATCAACATATATCTTTTCAATTCTCACAGAAGTCTCAAAATGTGTTACAGCCACATCGAATTTCGTACTTGACTCATTGTCACGAACAATTTCAATCAGGTGTGCTGCTTAATGACTGTTTTTTAGTCTGTAGATACATATGTAAATAATGACTCTAACAAAACGTTCCCATTAACAACTTCATCCAAGGTATCATTAACAAGTATAGTCCTGGGAAATTGTCCATCCTGGTTCTGGATAGCTTGAATAACAACAAAACAGGTCGATTCCGTTTACCGTGCCTTGTAGTAGTGATTACCACTTTCATCAACGAGGCTTGGATCCTAATTGGATTACTTCCGGCGACTTTGTTGAAACTAACACGATCATCTTCATTAGTAAATACATACATCCCATACATAGACAACAAATGAATCCATTGCTTTCCGCATTCTTGACCAGTTTGTTTCTGACTATAAAGGACCTGGGTGCTACACGATATCCCTGAAACAACTTTTTGGTCTTATTTAATTATTCCTATAAGTGGACTGATTTCTCAGTCTGGACCCTCATATCCTTCATCTCTTTCGGTAGAGCAACGCACGATGCGTTAAGATCAGCTACCTCCGCCATGTTGTTTGTTCATGTGATGTGTAAATGCAATAGGACCCGTATGTAATGTGTGTATATAACAATCAGACTATGTAGGAATCAAATCACTGATACAACGGAAACCAAAATTATCTATTAATTCAGTCACGTCTTATCAAAATAAAGTACACACACAATTAAATTAACACTACTCTAAGTGATGTTGAAACTGTATGCATATAATCAAGCAAAAGGTGGGGTTTATGTGGAATCGCAATCGATAAACTAACGAAAATGTTGATAATATAACACCAACAATGTACGGCTGCCTTCAAAAGCAGTAAGCAAAAATATGGAGACTCGTATACAGAATCAAATATAACCAAACTATGGAGATACGTATACAAAATAAGGTTCCCAATGCGTATATCAAATTCACAATAAACATTTATTTGTCACCATATAAGGCAAAAAATGCGATATATATATATATATATATATATATATATATATATATATATATATATATATATATATATATATATTGAAATGTCATGACATGATCGCACTTAAGCATCCAAAAACTGCAAACAAATTACACAATTCTTAGTTAAAGTGCAACCACTTTACTAATATGGTTTTTTCCAAGTTCAACTCATTGATCAATCAAAAGATTGTTTCAGCTGTATGAAGAGTCAGTAATAGATAATCATTGTGATTATGCAATATGATATGGTGCAAATATCTCAAATATTGAAACCTTCAAATTAATATGTCAGCATGCAAGTTTAAAGTTAAAAAAAAACTATGAATAGGGATCAAATTGAATTTGACCAAGTACTACAATATGAAAGTTCAATAAATAATTGACCTCGATTTTTAGTCTTTGAATCCGAAATAATTAAACGTCCAATATGAAATCCTATCCTTGAATCTCTTCTCCGTGCAGTCCTTCATACCAAATATCAGTACCTAAATGTTCGTTTTTAACTGGCGAGTCAAATTCTTCAAGTCTCCGAGTCAATAGACAAGCAGAAAATATATGTCTATGCGAACAGGAACTTCCAAGAAAGCAGTTCTGCACAAATAAATAGTCAGTATCAAGCAAAATCACAAAAGAATCAGTCTCAAACAAAGTCAACTAGAAGTCACTACCGGTTGACAATCATAACCAGTCTATAAAAGCAGCAGACGGATGAACACCCAGTTCCGATCTTGACTGGTATAAACAGTGAACCTGTCCAGTTGGCCTCATGATGTCGTCATTTAGTCGGACCGCCAGGCTATTAAATATCGAACGGCTCAGGTACCGTGGTCGGACCCTACGATACAAAATATTGCCAACTAATGATTACAGATTATCCTCGGGAAATATCCTGTTTGCAGCGCCAAAATGTGGCAGGGGCTCGAACCCAGTGCCTCCTTAACTCTAGACGGCGTTCTAAACCTTAAGCTATCTGAGTCCTACCCGTTATAAATAGATTATAATGTATGAATTGTACGTAGCAATTGGGTGTCATAACCAATGACCGGGAGACATAATTATTAAACAATAATAATGATATTTCACGATGGGAAGAGCAATCAACGACGACAATTAAGCAACGTTTATTTGAAAAAGTTACACAAGCAAATTGGTGATAGATCGGCATTTTAAAGTAATAGCACTAAATTACAAATTCACTATCAGTCCCTTGTCTTTTCCTCACGGCTTTGAATTTCAATGCAACCTGTCTAAAAAGTTTGCCATTCTTGTGAAATTTTTTTTATTTTGATGCAGGTAAGTTCAGATTTGTGTAAATACAGAGCGATCTTAACTTTTATTTAGACTGCAGTAAATTAAATAAAACAGTATCTTCGCCAGTGCATATAGATAAATTTTGCTTTACATTGTCTTCTCCTCGGCACCTATGGGTGAGAAAAACGTTGCCGCGTTTATTCTTCCATAGATATACAGACAGAGAGAGGGATTAATCTTAGGTATTATGGTCTTTTTTATTTGCAAATCTTTTAAACAGTATGGTACTTTCCCTTTTTCTCTGAGACATGTTAATACACTATATTTCTGTACATACATACACAGTGTTACACCTTGAGCGCAGGATAGCGGGGTTCCCGCAATGTCCTATGTCCCCCAAATATTGACCCTGTGCGCCCCCTTTGGGTGCATTTTTTCGTCAGGAAAAATCGGAAGATACGCCAACAACTTTTCTTTAGTGAATGTCCATCCACGTCAATATCGGTGCTAGCAATGACAAAAATCACTAAAGGTGATAAAAACTGTAAGATAGCAACGGATATCCATTTTAAAAACAATGCATCTGACAATAAAAAACATTCAATGTTTGTGGTAGTTGGCCCAGTTGCAATGTAAAGTGTTTCACGGCCGATTGTGTAACGCATTTTCCAGGTTAAAGTCAGACCTACGGCAAAGAAGATTTAATTTATTTTGAGGCTGAATTAATGACAAAAGAGACGAAATTTATGAATTACACAATTTGTCATTGAAATAAAGATTTATTAATTTATAAAAAAAGTAATTAAGAAAACATCGGTATTTATTGTAATAAATGCTGGTATGTAATGAGTGAACACGAAAGTTAAATAAAAGCAAGACCCGGAACGGAATAGTCCATGGTGCAGCTCATTTCAGGTTAACCAGATATTCATACATGTTAATCTTTTCATTAGTTACTTGAGCACATGATACAACGTTTATTGCAATAATGTAAGTGTCCAAGGAAAAAAAAGGATAGTACAGTGCCGAGCTCAAAGTTAAGATAGCAAAACTGTTGAAGCAAATAAGATTATCTCACTTTTTAACACTACTAAGGCATTATGTATTCGAATTTTTCTTTATTCCTTTAAAATGTTGTATGTCCCCCAGATTTGGAGGGCGGGGGGACACAATCTCTCTCGCGTTTGGGATCTCAGGTGCAACACTGCCTACATACATACATACATACATACATACATACATACATACATACATACTCGAAGAAAAAAAATCACACTCTAATTTGTAATATCGACCTATATATCTATATATATATATATATATATATATATATATATATATATATATATATATATATATATATCTATTGTTACGACTCTATGGTCTAAGAAAATGTAACATAAAGAAAGTAAAACCAACAAATCAAGTAAAAATCAACAAGCAATTTATTACTAGATAATTAAAATGAAAAATTAAAAAGTCACTTACAGTAATGTGTATAAATCCAAATAATCCAATAAGAATGATTGTTCTAATCACAAGTCCTAAATATAGAGTGTTCCGAATTCACGGCTGTGTCCTTGAATGTTATGATGTGCCAATGGTCTCCAAAGTCCTGATGTACTAGTAATCTTTGATGCGCTGAGGTCAAAATGAAGTACTCCAAAATATCTCTGAATAAGTTCACTTAGATTCCAAAATCATCAATTAAAAATCCAAAATCCAAAAGTTTATGAGCACTGTTATAATCCAATGAATATTTAAAATAATTCCTCTCTTAGAATTTGGAATGAATTTTCACAACTGTAATAGCTCTTTACAAGACTGATGGTAATGTCGAAACTGAAAAAATGTCCACTAAACATGGTATATATAAAGATTGGTCACATGACAGAATGTTCTAGAATATGCGTCATCTTAATGGAATTTTACTTGTAAACAAAAATCAACCTTGACCTTCAAATTGAGAAAACATTATATTGATTAAAACTATCCATTAGCTCAAATCTGAAGTAAACAACCTAATTCAAGGACACTAGTTAAACATGTTTTTCCTGATAAACATTAAGATTTAAGCAAATATTAAAGTGAAGAAACATTTATAATTTCCTAAAATATTTATAATATTATATAAACATCATACATAACACCTCCCGTCATAAAGAAAAAGAAAGATTTATATAATAAAGCTTTCTTTTTGAATATACATCTAATACTATAATAACAAAAATTACATAAGAAAATGTTTTATAATACTGAACTTAATTACATCAAGCAATATAACATTTCTAGGCACGTGAGAGTGCATCTGCAATCACATTGTCTTTTCCCCTGATGTGTTTGATGTCAATGTTATATTCCTGCAATATCAAACTCCATCTCAACAATCTCCGATTTTTATCTATCATTTTGTTGATGAAAGTAAGGGGATTGTGATCACTGTACACAATAATTGGAGAAAGAGCTGAGGTAACATACACTTCAAAATGCTGTAAAGCCAATATCAAAGCCAAACATTCCTTCTCAATTGTGGAATAATTTTTCTGGTGCTTGTTTAGTTTTTTAGAAAAATAACACACAGGGTGATCCACACCACTTTTGTCTTCCTGAATCAATACTCCACCAACCCCTACATCACTTGCATCAACAGATAATTTAAATGATTGGCTAAAATTTGGTGCAGAAAGAACTGGTGCATTCTTAAGCATGGCCTTTAACTTGTCAAAAGATTCCTGACACTTGTCAGACCAATGAAATTTGGTTTTCTTACTCAATAAACTTGTCAAAGGTTCAGCAATTTTGGAAAAATTGGAACAAAATTTCCGATAATATCAAGCCATACCTAGAAATCGCATCAGTTGCTTTTTACAAATTGGAACTTGAAATTCAGAGATAGCTTTGACCTTAGCTTCTATAGGTTTAACTTGACCTTGTCCCACAATATGTCCTAAAAATGTGACACAAGCATGGCAAAACTCACTTTTGCTCAAATTAATTGTCAGATTCACATCGCTGAGTCGATCAAAGAATTTTCGAATGGTTTCCAATTGATCTTCCCAGGTGTTGTTGTAGATAATGACGTCATCGATATAAGCGTCACAATTATCAAGACCAAATGTTATCATGTTCATCAGACGTTGAAACGTTGCAGGCGAATTTTTCATTCCAAACGGCATAACTTTATATTGATAAAGTCTATCTGGAGTTACAAATGCTGAAATTTCTTTTGCCCTTTCCGTCAGTGGAATTTGCCAGAATCCTTTTAAAAGGTCAAACTTGGTGGCATATTCCGCATTTCCAATTTTATCAATGCAATCGTCCATTCTTGGGATTGGAAATGAATCAGTTTTGGTGACACTGTTGACTTTTCTATAGTCAGTACACATACGGAATGTATTATCTGGCTTGGGAACAAGAATACATGGTGAACTCCAGTTACTTTTACTTGGTTCTATGAAATCATTCTCCAGTAAATACTGAATTTCTTTCTTCAGATAGTTCTGTTTGAGAGGATTAATCCTATAAGGATGCTGTTCCACAGGTGCAGAATCTACAATGTCAACGTCATGATAAATTTTACTTGTTCGTGTTGGAACATCAGGAAACAAGTGCTCATAGTCATGTAATAGCTGTTTTAGTTCATTTCTTTCCTGTTGTTGTAGATGTGAAAGTTTCTGGTCTAGGTTGTTCAATATTTCTGAATTAAGAAGATTGATTATACCAGAGTCACTATAGTCTGATTGTATTCCATCGTTGATATCTTCACTGTGTGGGACAGGTACAACTAAATTAACTGAATAATTAGCTGGGCTATCTCTGTCAAAATATTCCTTTAACATATTTATATGACAAAGTTGTTTCTGTTTCCGTCTCCCAGGAGTGTTAATGATATAATTTAAGTCATTTCCTTTCTTTTCAACAGTATAAGGACCATAAAATTTAGCCTAAAGAGGATTCTGAGGTATGGGAAAGAGAGCCAGAACTTTGTCACCAGGTTTAAAACTCCTTTCCTGTGTATTTCTGTCATACCTTAATTTCATTTTTGACTGAGTAGTGTGAAGATTAGTTCTTGCTACTTCAAAGGCCTTTGACAACTTGTATTTGAAATCAGAAACATAATCAAGAAGATTAATCTTTGAATCTTCATTTGAAAGAAGTTTCACTTTCAATAATTTCAATGGTCCATGGACAGTATGACCAAAAACTGATTCCCTAACAGCAAACAACAACAAATAAACACCCTCATCCCAATCCTTTTCTGTATCAAAGCAATATGATGGAATCATATTCTTCAAAGTTTGATGAAATCTTTCCAAAGCACCTTGACTTTCAGGGTGATAGGCAGAAGATTTAAACTGTTGGATGCCTAATTCATGCATAACTTGTTGGAAAATTCCAGACATAAAATTTGATCCTTGATCCGACTGGACAGATTTGGGAAGGCCAACGAGTGTAAAAATCTTCACCAAAGCTTTCACAATAGTTTTAGTTTTTATATTTCTCAGAGGAATTGCCTCTGGAAATCTTGTAGATGCACACATGATGGTCAACAAGTATTGGTTGCCTGACTTGGTTTTAGGTAAAGGACCAACACAGTCTACTATTATTCTACTAAATGGTTCATCAAATGCAGGAATAGGTTGAAGATGAGCCTTAGGTATCTTCTGATTGCGTTGTCCTACCATTTGACAAGTGTGACAAGATCTGCAGTATTTAGAAACATCACTTTTGAGTTTCGGCCAATAAAAATGATTCAAGATCTTGTGATAAGTCTTACGGACTCCTAAATGACCAGCCAAAGGAGTTTCATGGGCTAAATTAAGAATTTCCTGTCTATATGACTTAGGAACAACAATTTGATAGCTCACTGACCACTCGTCACCAGCGGGTACATCAGGTGGTCTCCATTTCCTCATAAGGACCCCATTTTTCACAAAGTAACACACTGGAACTTGTGTGGCTTCAGTTTCACTAATAGTCCTCTGAAACAAACAAGATATCTCGGGATCTTGCTCTTGTTCAACGACAAGGGATTGTCGTTTGTCACCCTGATTAGAACAAAGAGAATGAGTTGCCAAAAGAGGATCACTGTGATCAATACCATTTGATTGATCAATACCTGAGGAAAAAGTGACCTCATCAAAAGACTGACCAATACATGTGTCAGCTAAAGGAATAATATCCTGATCAACATCACTCTCAAGAGCTCTTTTTGCCATAGCTCTAGTAACTGCACAAGCAGGGTACAAATCAGGGATTTCAGTTTCGACAGGATCAACCACAACCTTATCTCCAGCTAGGTCATTGCCTAGTAATAAATGAACACCCTCTATGGGTAAAGAAGTCACTGCCCCAACAGTCACAGGTCCAGAAACTAAGTCTGATGCCAAATTTACACAATGAAGAGGAACATTTACAAAGCCGCACTCTACTCCCTGAACAAGAACACTTTCACTTGAAGAAGACTCCTCAGACAAAGGCAAAGTACCTGATAATAAAAGACTCTGAGAAGCTCCAGTGTCCCTTAATATTTTAATTGGGATAGGTTTGGCAGAATCACCAATAAGTGATATAGAACCTTCTGACATGAATGGTTCATAAGCCTCCAAAATAGAATCAGACTGGGGTTTGTTTGACCCAACAAGTGTATTGCTTTCAATACAAGACCGTGACCTTGACCTCGTAGAAATAAGAGCATTGGAAAAGCTCTGTCTTTACTCTGTTGCTTATTTTTCAACTTGAAGCAATCAGAAATAACGTGCCCTTTCGTTTTACAATAAGTGCACGTAGGAAAAGATAAGGATTTCTGATCAGTCTTATCAGATGTTTGATTCCTAACAGTTGTGCTGCTGTGAAATTTGGAAATACTCGAATGAGATTGAAATGGTTTTTTACCAGAAAACTGCTGAGAGGACGACTTATTGCCAAATGAAATTTTGTGAGTCAAGGAATAATCATCAGCCCTACGAGCAGTATTTTCCAAAGTTTCTACATTCTGCTCGTCAAGATAGGTTTTAACATCACTATGGATGCACCTCTTGAACTCTTCAATTAATACGAGCTGTCTGAGGTTATCATAAGCTTGATCAACTTTCTTGTCTGAGCACCACCTATCAAATAGTTGTTCTTTATCCCTTGCAATTTCGACATGACTTTGTCCAGTTTCTTTTCTACAATTCCTAAACCTTTGTCGATATGCCTCTGGTACCAACTCATAAGCTTTCAAGATGTACTCCTTAACCACATCATAATCAGTGCTTTGTTTTACTGACAGTGAAATGTAGACTTCACGAGCTTTGCCAATAAGTACACTTTGTAATAACAAAGTCCAATGCTCTCTGGGCCATTTCAAGTTTTCAGCAATTTTCTCGAAATGAAGAAAGTATTTATCTACTTCTTTTTCCTGAAAAGGGGGTACTAACCTAATATATCTAGTAACATCAAAACCTGAACTTGTGTTTAAAGGAGTGGAGTATGCTCTGTTTGCCAGTTCTAATTCTCTTAATTTAAATTGCATTTCCCTTTCTTCTCTTTGCATCTGCATCTGCATTTGTATTTGTCTCTCCTCTTTCTCTCTCTCTATCCATCTGCATTTGCCTCTCTTCTTTCTCTCTCTCTCTCCATCTGCCTCTCTTTTTTTCTCTCTCTGTCTGAATCTGAAGCTTTGCTAACTCTAAATCCATCTGGTTCTTTAACTCTAATTCCCTTAATTTCCTGTCAGAACCAGATAAGGCTTTCTCTTTAAACTTAAGGCACTATTTTAAAAAATTCCCTTTCCTACTAAATATTGAATTAAAATAATCTTTATTTCCTGTTTTGTCAATGTTACTTTCGCCTCATACAGACTGTATTTCTGGCAAGTTCGAGCAACTCATCCTTTCTCATGCACTGTAACCCCTCCTGGGTAGGTTTTGAAATGAAATTCTGAACATTAGATGCCATTGTAAATGCTTGTTGGTTTCACACACAAAAATTTCTCTATTTAAAATCTTTGCCAAAGACAAAAAAAAAATTCAGTGACAAAATCAATATGAATTTCAAAGATAGCTTTAATATCTCTAATATGCTTTAAAGAAATTCAATCCCGGATGACGAGCCCCCAATTTCTGTTACGACTCTATGGTCTAAGAAAAATGTAACAGAAAGAAAGTGAAACCAACAAATCAAGTAAAAATCAACAAGCAATTTATTACTAGATAATTAAAATGAAAAATTAAAAAGTCACTTACAGTAATGTGTATAAATCCAAATAATCCAATAAGAATGATTGTTCTAATCACAAGTCCTAAATATAGAGTGTTCCGAATTCACGGCTGTGTCCTTGAATGTTATGATGTGCCAATGGTCTCCAAAGTCCTGATGTACTAGTAATCTTTGATGCGCTGAGGTCAAAATGAAGTACTCCAAAATATCTCTGAATAAGTTCACTTAGATTCCAAAATCATCAATTAAAAATCCAAAATCCAAAAGTTTATGAGCACTGTTATAATCCAATGAATATTTAAAATAATTCCTCTCTTAGAATTTGGAATGAATTTTTCAACTGTAATAGCTCTTTACAAGACTGATGGTAATGTCGAAACTGAAAAAATGTCCACTAAACATGGTATATATAAAGATTGGTCACATGACAGAATGTTCTAGAATATGAGTCATCTTAATGGAATTTTACTTGTAAACAAAAATCAACCTTGACCTTCAAATTGAGAAAACATTATATTGATTAAAACTATCCATTAGCTCAAATCTGAAGTAATCAACCTAATTCAAGGACACTAGTTAAACATGTTTTTCCTGATAAACATTAAGATTTAAGCAAATATTAAAGTGAAGAAACATTTATAATTTCCTAAAATATTTATAATATTATATAAACATCATACATAACACTATATATACATGTAGATGAAGAAAAAATTGTGTTGAGGCATACTGTGAAATCATATTTAGATTCTCTGTCGAAATATGGCCTAGTGTTGATAAAAAGGAATAACCATAATATCCTTGATTTATCCAAGGTGACATAATTAGCTACTTTACATTATGGCCTGTGTTATAAGTCTGAAATGTACCTTTTGCTTTTGGTAGTATGTTAATTATTTTTTATTGTTACACTGATCAAACCATTGATATATAGATTGGCGCCCTATTTAAATTCTCAATACATGGTCCTACCTTCTCTATATCCCCAAGACCCTCGGTATCCAGAAGAAGAAGGACCTCATCTTTTTTTACAGGATGAGGTCGACACCATGCCCATATTCCCTTTGTCTTAGACTCGATTGTAGCACCAAGTGGGAATCCTAAAATAATAATAATAATAATAATAATAATAATAGTAATAATAATAATAATAATAATAGCAATATCAATAAAAACAGTAGCATTGATATGAATCAAGAAGGAACGAGATTTCCGGCCCCCCCCCATTTTGTTTTTTGATAATTGTTGGTCATAAAAGAATACTCTGTTACTCTGTTCCTTCCATATAGAACACTAAATATGTTTTTCATACAAAGATATGCATTAGCTTACCCCTTTTTGTTTCTTATAAATACATGTGTATAAGGGGGCCACGGGGACCCTAAGTACTGAAATATTCTTGGCATATACTGTACTCCAGTTTCCTGTTCATATTTTAGAGACAAAAGACTGTGATATGGAAACACTAAATTAATAAAAAGGTCAATGGACCATTTAACATGAATTATAATTTATCTGGTTGCAATAATGTACTGAATAAATTTCCTTGGCATATTATATTTGTATTAATAATCATAGATTGCATAAGGCTGGTTCTTTCATCATTCCTTAAAAAAGGACGAATTCTACGAAGGCGCATTGTAACAGTGTGTGAAAAAGATATATATATATTTCACACATAATATTAGCATATAGGCTGTGCTAAAGTATTAAGAAGCATTATACAGTGTTCAAAACAAATGCATATTTCCAGGTCTGAACACAGTAGATTACGCTTCCGTAATTCCCAACATAAGAACAGATTACCCACTACTACCGTTACATTATCTCCAGCAGTACATACAAAAATTAAAATGGCATGCAATTTAACTAGTTATGGCAAATAAATAATTCTGCAGATGAAAATCCTATTAGATAAGCATCGCACTTGTTGTTAGAATAATTATGTTAAGCCTAAATACAATGTTTACGTGTTTTTAAAAACTTTTGTCATAGAAAGTTCGATGTAAAACATGTTAGCATTAACTAAGTCCGATAAAGTTGTGGACTTTCAGTTAATTATACAATTATAAAGTGTATCATTATTTATCTCAATTGAAGGCGAATGTAAATGGCGATGCATGCATATTAGCTCAGAGGGCAACTCGGAAAGAAATAAACAGGACCGATATGCATCACGAGGAACCTTGAGAACAATTGGGTTGACCATTTACCTATAAGCGATCTGTTTTATTTTCACTATTAGTCATGGAAATGGACATGATGGTTATGCTTTTTACACCTGTTGTTTAATATCAATTGAAATTACTCTTTTTATGGCAATAAAATATGATTATATCCTTCTGATTGCAGGTAAAAGCTGATGTCGTTTGTTTTCACGAACACACATGTTGGTTTGTTGATTTCTCTCCGACTGCGCTCGGAACAATTATATGCTCACCGACATTTACATTCGGCCTAAGTCAGAGCAAAAGACGGTTACATTTTTGATAACATCTAAGCACAAGAACTTGAAAGTTTACACTTTACAAGTGTCTAATTAACACAGAACCGATACCTTTATCTGATGTATGGAAAGATGTCTTTTTCTACCATTTCGTTATTTTATTTTATTTTTATTTTTTTTTTGTTGGGGGGGGGGGGGGGCAACATTTAGTACAATACGTTAAACAGTCCCTCAAAGTAAAGTTCTCTCATGGTGCGTAAAGACCTACCTTTATTGACTTGCGCCAGTCGGTTGAGAAGGTAGGATTTTCCAGTCCTATAGAGCCCAGCTATTGCAACAACATTCAGTTGCTTTGGGATCTGGGAAATTTGGTTCAAAACATCATCATCTACCCTTAGCTTTCCATCTCTGCCGGAGTCAATTAAGCATAGGGGCTCATTAAACACCGGTGTTGACTCGTACGCCATGACAGATATGTAATCACTATCGTGGTACTAAAGTTCTGGAAACAAATCAAATAGAAATTGACGTCACAGTGCTAGGCGGAGCAAATAAACAATATATTAAAAAACGCAAAGGTCTTCAATGTATATTTTCCCGCTTTTAATATTAAATCTGAACTCAAATATTGTGGTTTTTATTACACTCGAATATTCGTCGAACTCCTCTTTTTATAACTTAGTCATAAAGATTATATCCATAATTGAACTTCTCGTCTTGTGTAACTCGTTCGGAAAATCAATTATTATACCTTTGACTATGTTATTACTAATCTATGCAAAAGGTCTGGTCAACCTTTTTGAGGTTTCAATCATCACCCTTTTACCTCTATTATTTTAAATTCTTTCCTCATTTTTGATTATTATTTCTTTTCTAACCCTTCATTTATACGTCAGTCCATAATTGAATCTATCAATCAATTATGTCCTTATTTTTTTCTTTCTTTTCTTCTATCGACAATGATTTTCGCTATTTCCTCGCTAATACCCGAATGAGCTCATTTTAATAAATGAAATTACTCTTTCTTGTAAAAGTGCATATGTAGGAGTTATTGTAATTGTAATCGTGTCTCCCGAAAACATGAAAGCAAATGAATTATGATTTGACAAGTAAACTATAATTGAAGTATAGAATTTGTTGTGTTTAATAATACCGTTACCTACAGATAATAATAACGAATCTTCTATTTTCTTGCTAGCATGACAAAGTAGCTCGAAATTATATAATTTCCGGTTGAGGTCACTTTCTCGTCCTCATGTTCATATACAGATTGTTGGGCAGAGAAAACCCAAAGGCTGCAATTTTGGCTGAGGTTAAAAAAGTTGGTTCGAAAAGATCGTGAAAAATGTATCAAACTCGAAAGAAGAAGAAAGCCCAAGGTCAACTGAACAAGCTCTCTTTGAAACACAAGTAACCATAATTCCAACATGCAACTCTATGGTGGAAAACAAATTCAAGAAGACTGGTTCTACAATCCTATTTCCCACGTGGAACCAGAAATACTATGCTTGCAGTGCTGTAAGCCGATGGCATTATGCGAAAGTATGCATCAAGAGTGAACACTGATCACTATGTTTACACCTACTAAAATCACATGTTAAACTCTGGTGGCCTATTTAACAGTACTCTCTAAGGCCCTCTAAATATGCAAAACAACCTTAGCTCTGTTTATTATGACATTTCATTAATGAACTTATCATCAATGCACATGCCATGATCTTCTAAACGTTTAACTGTGTGTATGTATGTCTCTGTATGTGTGGATTCGGTCTTTCTATGACCCAGTTGATTTAGCTATTTTAGAACTAAATATACTATCTAGATCCTAAATAGTATGCATGATGCAACCTTTTATATCGTGCTATACCTAATTAAACATCGATAACAAATACATATAGGATATGTTTTTTGCTACGTTAATACCGGATATATTTCATCGTGTGGTACATAAAACGTGGTATTTTAGCTAGTGGCAAAGCCATGAATTAAAATATATCGTTTGTGTACCACAAGATGAAATATATCCGGTATTTACGCAGGAAAAGAAAATTGTCTTTTTATTATATACCAAATGTGCTCCAGACTCAAAGTTTAGAAGATTAAACTCACTCGTCAGCACAACACAACACCCCCCTCTACGTAAATTCACAGGGGCTCGTATTGTTGCTTACAATTTACCTATGTCATACATGTACTATATAAAACTACAAGGGAGGACACTTCTCTCCTTTCTGGAGCGACCTATTTAAGAATCGACACATATATTTCAAGCTACACTTCGCATAGCGCAATAAATTTCGTTCAGATGTTTATCTCAGACATTCGACTTTTTATGCCTACACAAAGTTTGACTTACTACCACACCTTTAAGGAATGCTAGACCATTTCCCTAAGCTACCGGTCGATATGTCCATGATCGCGCTCGCTTAATATGCAAGTGCAACGAGCTGAATGGAATACGGCTCTCTCATTGGTCAACCGAAAATGACTTACTACACCTACTGATTATCTGATTTTCAGTCCCCACCCCCAACCTCCATTATAATAACATATGGGTTAGTTATTAATAATAAAAAAAATAATAATAATAATAATAATAATAATGACTTAATAGAGCGCTTATTCTTTAAAAAAAGCTATAAGGGCTTTACAACATAACGTTAACACATAAAGGCATAAAAATCAGTTTGCATACAGACAGCATATAAAAACATGAAAATATCTCACAAACAATATCAAAGACAAATGAATAATTACACGCAAAACAACATGAAACATGAATTTACAGGTAAGTTTCACTCTAACACTAATGGCCAATGGCTGAATGACAAATTTATTCATGCTGATGGAAAAGATGTGTCTTGAGAGCACTCTTGATGTGATCATGGTCTCTTTGTGTCTGAGATCAAGATGCAGTTCATTCCAAGTAACTGGGCCCTGATAAGCAAATGAATGTTGTCCATATAACTTAGTTTTAACCTTGGGAATACTAAGTTTACGAGTTTCCGATGATGAGCGCAAGCTTCTAGCAGGATTGTACACGTGGGTGAGATCGGAGAGGTATTTCGGACCAGAGGCAGTCAACGAAGTATAACAGAGAGAAGCGATTTTGTGCTTGATTCTACTGCGAACAGGTAGCCAGTGGAGTTTGTGAAGAAGTGGGGTGGTATGATCCGTTCTTGGTGCTCTAAGAATGATCCTTGCTGCAGTGTTTTGGACCTTTTGAAGAAGACACAGTGGCAGACCAGAAAGAAGAGCGTTACAATAGTCAAGTCTAGAGAGCACTGATGAACACACACGGGTTTTTGTGGCATCAACTGTGAGAACATTTCGAATAGTGCTGATGCGTCTCAGCTCCAGGTATGCTGCTATGCAAGTGTTCAGGACATGCTGGTCTAGTTAGAGGGAGTTATCAAAAGTAACACCTAGATTTCTAAGTGATTGTCTAAATTTAATGGGGGTGTCGCTGATATTAATTGATTCTGGTAACAGAAGGGCTTGAGAATTTCTTTGCGGGGTAACAAGCATGGCTTCAGTTTTATCATCGTTCATTTGTAGCTTATTACACCTCATCCATTACTGAACATCAGAGATGCACTTCTCTACGCTTTGGATGGTGGAAGCAACTTCATTTGGACAGCTAGATTTGTACAGTTGAGTGTCGTCGGCATACAGCTGGTGGGACACAGGGTGGCGATTTATAACGTTTGATGGGGGCTGTGTGTAAAGAATAAAGAGAACTGGTCCTAGAACCGAACCCTGTGTGACACCGTAACAAAGATTATCTGGGCTGGAATGTTTATTATTTACTGAAACAATTTAGTTTTTTCTGTTAGGTATGACTTGAACCATGATAAAGCAGTACTGTGAATGCCAAAAAACGTGCTGCAGATGATGAAGTAAGATATCGTGGTCAATTGTATCAAAAGCTGCGGATAAGTCAAAGAGTGTGAGAACTGAAATCTTACCGTCGTCCAAAGCATAAAGAAGGTCATTAGCAACTTTTAGGAGGGCAGTTTCAATGCTGCGAGAGGGGTGATAACCCGACTGGAAGTTACTGATGAGATTATGTAACTTTAAGAGAGATGCTATTTGAGACAGAACAACTGTTTCTAGGACTTTTGACATGAATGAGAGGTTAGAGACAGGGCGATAGTTTTGTAAGTTGTTGGGGTCAAGGGTTGGCTTTTTCACTTTGGCTTTACAATAGCAGTTTTAAAAAGTGATGGAAAAACACCGGTAGAAAGAGAAGTATATATGACGTTGGTCAGAGCAGGCAATACAGCATCCAAACACTCAAATAGCAGTGATGTATTAATTGGATCTAGTTTATAGGACTTTAGGGCGCACTTCTTTAGGACTGCTCGTACAAAATCCATAGATACAGGCTGAAAGGTTGTGAATGGGAGTTGTTGAAATTCTGTATCATAGCTATAGAGTGAGGATGGGTCAGGTTGTGTGATGCTGTCAAGTTGATCTCTGATAGTTTTCACTTTGTCACGGAAGAAATTTGCAAACTGATCTGGTAGACTGTCTGGGGATGCCGTGGTTGGAAGTGGTGTAGATTTGTTTTTCGCTAATAATTTGTCTGTGATGCAGAAAAGATATTTGCAGCTGGTACTTGCAGTGATTATTGTACTGAAATAGGTGGATTTTGCTGCATGCGCTATATTGGTGACATTCCTTTTGGCAGCCTCATACATCTGTTTATGTAGTGTCAGGACAGATGATAGCCACAATCTCTCTGCTTTACGGCGTTTCCTCTTGGCGGCACGTAGCTTGTCGCTTATGCTACGATACCATGGAGCACATTTCTTCACAGAGACTCGACTTGAGGTTGTAGGGGAATGCTTATCAAGCATCAAACGCAGGCAATTGTGGAGTTGTTCCGCAGTGGGATTTTGTTAAAACTGTTAGGTATGAACTGATGTCGTTGGATAGTTGAGTTCTGTTAATCAAGCTGAAGTTCCGTTTTGAAGTGTAAACAGGTGGTGGGTTTGGGACAGACAGATCAAGGTGGTATATGAAGCATAGGTGGTCTGATGTAAGTTCATGGGAGACAGTAGTCGACTCAAAATATCATCGTCAGGTCTATACACAGTCCAGTCTAATATGTGGCCACTTCTGTGGATTGGTATGCTAAATGACTGTGCCAAGTTGAAAATGTGAATATAGTCTAAGAGTTTTGATCCATGCTGGTTTGTAGGGCATTAAGAATCATTAAACTGCTATTGGTGGAATTACAAAATTCAAGGAGGGCTGGGAATTGTTCCAAACACAGAGAATGAGATAATTTATTTTTTCGACTAGGTGGTGGGCGATAGAGGCAAAAGAAATGGACTGGCCTTTTCTGCAGTGTTAGAGATGCTTGAACGAGTTCAAAAGATGTATGTTCAAAATTGAAGCTTGATGTGAGTGTAAGACACGAGAAAATGGTGTTTTTGGCAATGACAGCAATGCCTCCTCCACGTGTGGGGCGTGGAAATGACATCATCCTGTAGCCGTCAGCTGTCAAATCAGAACATTTTCCTTCATCTCCCGATGTATTAAGCCAGGTCTCAGTAAAAAAATAGGCTATCGATGTTATGATCGATGATAAGATTGCAGATTTCTGTTCTTTTTTCTAGTGTTCCAACTGATCGGGCGTTGAGTGATGCGATACACAGTGGTCTCGGAAATTTAGAGGTGGCTGGTAGAAGAGGTACTTGTATCAAATTCTTGCTCTTAACACAAAGTAAGTTTGAGGTGTTTAAAGGCGTCCTGGGCTGTAATGGTGGTGAAAGGTGAATAACTGCGATTTTACGACCAGTCTGTTTCCGGCGTCCTGATCGAAAAGGACAATTCTTTGTACGTGGTCGGGAGCATTTCGTTGATAAAGAAAATTAGTGTAATCTGAAATCTTTAAGTTTAGAGCACAATGCTGAATGAGGCACTAAGTGGATATTGTTTATGGCGCACAGTGAGTCTCGACTATATTTATGAACAATAGGGACCACACATGGTGGACAGACACTCCAATATGGCGGACTGACGAGTGGAATGAGCTTGCTAAGAGAAAATCCGACTATTCTCGCTTCCAAAACAAGAGAATGGAAAAACACATACCAAAATGAAGAGCAAAACATGATGCACGTAGTAGACACAACAGATACAGACAAAGAAACGAATAAACTATCCTAATGCACAATAAATTCGGAACAGCTGCCTCAGCCTGCTAGGCGATGACGAACCGGAGCTTCAACACTTTTATTCAGGTGTCGTAGACCTTAAACTATGGAAGATCATAGTGATAAGAGAGCCCAAAGTCCAAGCGTGCTTGTCATCTGATTGACTAACTTACATGACCTGATTACTTCGCACCTTATGCGACCCAAATTCCATCCTGGTGGATTACGTTACATTTATGATCTCAAATTCCTAAAATTCCCGTAATTCGCCAAAATGGCGGCCGACGGATTGGCACATTCATTGCCAGCTTGACAAAATTAGAAGTGCATTAGTGCATCGCAATTACTTATGACTCGTGAACGGTGAAGGAAAATGATGTCTGCTAAAGTTTTATAAACTCTAGATGGAAATGCTTCTTCAAGGACTCATATTTCTCCTGGGTATGATCAGCTATGAAATTCTCTACTTTGGATGTCATGATGAAAGCCTGTTCGTTTCTCTATTTATAGCTTAATCGGGAAATCAAAATGTCAAAGACCACTAACATTTCAAACAATGAAATTTAAAATCTCAAAAAGAATCAATTTTCCAAAGTATCAAAATCTCTGAAATATGAAAACCTCTAAAATATTTAATTAAATTTAAATCCCGAAATATTCAAAATTCGGATCCCGAAATTATTCAAATTTCAAATCTCGAGACAAGCCCAACAAATTCTCTCGTTACGACTAGGGATTAATGTAAAAAAAGAAAAGACTCAAACAAGCTTTCAAGATTTAAAACACAAATATTTAATTTTCTAAAATATAATAATAATTCAACAAACAATCAAAGGGAAAGAATTAAAAATAACTTACAGTATAGAATATCCTTAAAAGTCCTAAATTGTTCTAATGTTCACAAATCCGGAAGTTAATCCAAATTATTCCGAATGAAACCACCATTGGAAATACAAATAAAACCCATCTTATTCCGTCTCAGAATAAGAACTCAGTATTTTCAAACTTATTCTACTTCTAGTCAACAAAAATGAATCATTCTTGGATTGCGAAATCCAGGTCAGGTCAAAAAGTACAAAGCCCTCGAGCTGGCTCACGTGACATGACTAACGCTTCACCGACAATATTGATTTTCCCAGGACCAATGCACTGGGTCACATTGAAATTACCGTATATGTGTACTCTGCAAGACGACAATTATTAGACTATTATACAGAGGTCATAAGCTAGTAAACTATACTATTATTTAAAAGAAATGATACATAATTCCGTAACAGTATGGGACGACAAATTTCAGCTTTGATCCATTAGCCAGGCAAGAAAGATGCAGTAGTGAAAACGGTATCAGAATTCGTTTCCTTTTTTCTTTTATTGTGTAAAAATTGAGCCACATACATTAAACTTTGATTATACAACAATGATTTGTAATAGTCATTGTATGGGAATTGTCGTCCCCTGAAATGTGATTGGATAAGCAGTATTTTTTCAGTTATTTAAGTCATAGTGGTGTTTTTCAAGATTCAAGATTCAGTATCTGGTAATTTAGGCCACAGGCCTATTATATTATAATATATACAAAGGCAAAACTCATCATATTGAAGCGCACATGAAATATGGCTTGAAATATCAGCATCGATTCTTAAATAGGTCGCGCGATAAAGGAGAGAAGCGTCCTCCCTTGTAGTTTTATATAGTACATGTATATCTGATGGGTAAATTGTAAGCAACAATACGAGCCCCTGTGCATTTAGACGTTATGCAGACATTATTTTGTTCAGTGCTGCATTTACCAAATACGTCCATGATTTAATAGGTTTTGAACATTAAATTCGTTTTTGTAATGAGAGAACAAATATCTTACCTTGACTTCAGCATGTGTAACTCAGAAATGAAGTGCGCTCTTGGCAATAATAAGTAAACTGGTATGAGTCATTGGGGTTTCACAGAATTCCCGTCTACACTTTTATGAATATGAAAACAGGAAATTAACACACTTTCACTTTTATGAAGATTCAAGATTCAGCGTCCGGTATTTTAGGCCACAGGCCTTTTATATTATAATATATACAAAGGCAAAATTCATCATAGTGAAGCGCACATGTACGTATTGTGTTAGGGACCATCCATTTATTTTTTGTGAGGGTGTGGGGTGGGGGAGGGGGCGTGGGATTTTCTGATAAATTCATTTGAAAACAAATACTCACTTCAAATGGAAAAACCTCACAATGTCGATTGTTTAATAAGTTCATTCGAAAAGAAAAATCTTCAGTGTGTCATAAGGAGACAAACGATCAAACGCTACCGGTCGACATGGCCAAAATCGCGCCCGTTTAATATGCTAGTGCAACGAGCTTGAAATATCAGCATCGATTCTTAAATAGGTCGCGCGATGAAGGAGAGAATCATCCTCCCTTGTAGTTTTATATAGTACATGTATATCTGATAGGTAAATTGTAAGCAACAATACGAGCCCCTGTGCATTTAGACGTTATGCAGACATTATTTTGTTCAGTGCTGCATTTACCAAATACGTCCATGATTTAATAGGTTTTGAACATTAAATTCGTTTTTGTAATGAGAGAACAAATATCTTACCTTGACTTCAGCATGTGTAACTCAGAAATGAAGTGCGCTCTTGGCAATAATAAGTAAACTGGTATGAGTCATTAGGGTTTCACAGAATTCCCGTCTACACTTTTACAAATATGAAAACAGGAAACTAACACACTTTCACTTTTATGAAGAATGAACTCGATACCTAATCAAATTGAAACCACTATGAGTAGATGAGCTGACAAAGAATTCCAAAGCTTTGACTGAATGAAGATGCTCTAAGGAACAGAGAGAGTAACTACCTTGAGTAAAAAGACCATAGAAAAATCAATGTTGTAGGTTTTCCGAGGAAGATACTACAACCAACACCATTATATATCTCTCTCTCTCTCTCTCTCTCTCTCTCTCTCTCTCTCTCTCTCTCTCAGAAACGAGGTCATACGCATGCATACCGGAAGAAACAGCCTGCACTTCAGTCGTTGATCATTCTCTATTCGCATGTAGCTTTGCTACACAAGACCGTGACAAGTTTTGGTATCATATTTGCCATGGAATAAGGCAAGAAAAAAATTTGGCATTGCATTAAACGATGATAACGTATATTTGACTCTCGACGCGTACAGCGTTAACTAAGAGAAGGTTGTTTTTCTACCTTGACATATAGTTACTGAATGAGTATATCTCGTTGTAGGTCGTTTGCAGCGTGATGCCCATGTTTCTTGACATGCACGGGTACTTTACCGTTGGGTCTTGAACGTCTTGTTGTTCTTTTTTTATATAGTATAAATAGTAGGTTTTTACTATAAGCGGTACATCATCGCTTGGATCTTGTCACGGAGTTGTCGGTCTTGGAACCACAAAACTACAGCCATAGGGGTAAGTGATAAATGTTAAGATAACTTTGACTCCCTTGTACATTTATGCTTTTTATTGTGTTCGTGACATTCTTATTTTTATCATTATCGTAAATTGGATAAAGCTTCTACAGAGAAAATAACCACGTTTAACAGACAATTCACTGTTAGAATTTATTCTTTTTCACGTGTATGATTCGAGTAGAAAGTTACACGTAGAGTGCGGGTTTAATGTATTTTGTATAACTCATTAGGGATATTGATATAATGGACTATAGACATTTGTTGAGTGGACCATATGTATATTTCATATAGATATATTTTAGTATTTTGTGTGATAGCGTATTTTGTATTATACGCTACCAGTTTCATCTATTTGTAGCTGAAACTAGGGGAAGGTAAAGTTGAACCAGAGTGAAACTGGGAAGTTGAACCAGAACCAGAGTGAACCTGGCGTGGGTTGAGGCAGTGCAGCAACAAAGTGTTTTGGAACTGTGATGTTTTTTTTTTAGACTGTCGTCTTGGTTGTATGAACCATATCATATCGGTTATATGAACGGTCATCATTATCATTTTCAGTACTGTGTCGCCATTATCACTATCCTCGTCATTATATATATATATATATATATATATATATATATATATATATATATATATATATATATATTTGTGAATGTGTATGGCATGTGCAAGAGTCTGATATTGTGTAGCTTGTGTTTCATTTTTGTGTGTGGCATCGACATATCGTGCATTACATTAATATCGTCATTCACATATATTGTGTTTGTTGTATTTATTTAATCCAAGGCCCACTCGGTTTCGATTCTCTTACAATATTATTGAAAAATATGGGGTCCAATATTGATTTTGGTAAATTCTCTAACAGGAATGATGACCCGTGATTTGTCAATTCTTTTAAGCAATGAACAATTGATGTATTTCCATCTCATGTATTTTAACTGTTGCTTCCATGTGGAGAAAATATACAACAAACTTTTGACTTATCGATGCTGATAATGAGCGTATGCTTAGTTAAAACATTGTCAGTAACCCTATAATTTAGTGTATTAACACCATGCATTCTGTGCAGTTCATCATTTGTAGTATGTATATCAACGCAACGGAAAACGATCCCAATACGTTTATATGAAGGAAGCAATGACTGTATTTGATAAAGAATTTTGTAATAGGTATATTGTGTTTATTTCTAATGCTATTGAGATTTGCTGTTACTTCCGTGTGTGCCAACAGTTTAAGGTTTAGTAATGGTAATCATTTAATTAATTTTCTGAAATTTTATTTTCATTTCGCTGTAGCAGAAAGTCTTAAAAGCTACTTTGCAACTGTGCCAGTTGTGTTTACTTAAATGGTAATCCTACTGTTAAAATGTGAAGAAAAACAAATGCTGAAAACAAATTATGACCCGACGATATATCAAGTTAATTTTCCTTGGTTCTCATGGTGAATGTTCACCATATATGCATTTACTTACGCATAATCATTTGCAAATGTATGTTATTTCTAACCTTTAATTACTATTACTTTCCATTTTTGTCGTATTCTTTATACTATAGATTGTACTCTTCATAATATACAGAGGAAATAAAGCTCTCTCTCTCTCTCTCTCTCTCTCTCTCTCTCATCTATCAAAGACGATTCGCTTTATATAATGACCTGAGAATTCCCATGTACTTCAGCAGGTATTTATTACTGAAAAAGAAATAATGATAGTATATAGAAAATTATCATTTATTAGTATTATAACAAATAGTGCTAGTATATAGAAAATTGTCATTTATTAGTATTATAAGATATAGTTAAAACAAACATTAATTCTCTTCATCATTTCAAGAATAAAACCATTAAACTATTACGCAAAAGAGTTTATTCTGAAGGGACTCGTGATATTTTATGCATTTTTAAAGACATTTATACCTACATAGAAATAAATCGCCTTGCAACGGTTATATATGTTCCTCTCATGCAACACACATCTTCAAAGTGTCTTAAATCCGATCGAAATCACCTCCCAGAAAATAAAATTTCCTAACCCCGATTACCGGTTAAAGAGGCGGAGATTGCTATGTACTCATTAGTGAAAGGAGCTGACAAGGTTCAACAGACCAGACAAGGGAAAAATTGCGTAAAATAAAGAAATACCTAAATACGCAACCCAATGCAAAAGCAGCCCTAACTAAGAATACCATCCCATTTATTTTAACAGATACGACTTTAAAGTTCAGTTTTGAAAAAAGAGTCGTCATCATCATCATCATGTATTTGAGATATCGGATAGTGCAATGAAAAGTTGTATAGCCATTTGGAATGCAAGTAAACATGACTACATTTTCATTTATTCAGGGTGTATTCTAGGGCGTGCGATTGCGGACTTCACGTTAATTTCTACAACCTCACACTGAAAAATTACCCAAATGAGCGAAAATCGCGTATATCTTTTGCAAGTCCTACCTTGCTTACTTTGTTAAATCTCCTATGTATTTAGAAAATCCTTCCCCTTTTCTCAAATGGAGTAGGGAGGAATGAAAGTCGGCGTCATTTAACATTCAGTCTCACCATATACTGATCATGAAATTAAATAGCACCGATTTTGGGACTGTTTTAACGCCAGAGAATTTCCTTGTTACCTTGTGCCCCCTATGAGTACAAGAGTATGTTTAACTACACTCTCTCTCTCTCCCCCACCCACCTCGGCTCTAGATCTCCTGTCCAACCGCTCCTGTTTTGGGTTCAGCACTGAATAGATTCGTAACAATGAGGGAAATAAACGAGTTGAAGATCGTGCAGCGATTTCTCTCCTACTTCTTCTTGTATTTTTGATCAGTGAACGGATAGTATGCTGCTTATCGGCCAGTTTGCTAACGTCTTTATGACTTACGGCCTTGGCCTTGCCATACATTTGCGAAATTCCCCGAGTGCTTATTTTAACCGCATATGATTGCGGGATTTGTACCTAGGGAAGATAGTAAATACTATTTAAATGTTCAATAGTTTAAAGTTTATTTTCAAAAAAAGTGAACAATGTATACATAATACAAAGAGAAAGGAGAAATATATTAAAAGATACAATGCAGTATGTGCATACAAGTTAAACACTTTATTCTTACTCTACTTTTCTGTTCAAATGTTTCAAAAGGAAGATTTAATTACAGAGAAAAAATTAACAGATGTCATCGAACCCTACCTGCATGAAATCGATAGGAAGATGATTTATCTTCTCATAAATTGGGAGTATAGCATTCGTTATGTCTTTAATTCGTTGACAGACGAGGCGAAACAAACTGCAGCGTTGACAAAATTTGACTTGGTACTCTTAATTTTGCATTGTGTTACGACTCTATGGTCTAAGAAAAATGTAACAGAAAGAAAGTGAAACCAACAAATCAAGTAAAAATCAACAAGCAATTTATTACTAGATAATTAAAATGAAAAATCAAAAAGTCACTTACAGTAATGTGTTTTGAAATCCTAATAATCCAATAAGAATGATTGTTCTAATCACAAGTCCTAAATATAGAATGTTCTGAATTCACCGCTGTGTCCTTGAATGTTATGATGTGCTAATGGTCTCCAAAGTCCTGATGTACTAGTAATCTTGATGTGCTGATGTCAAAATGAAGTATTCCAAAATCTCTGAATAAGTTCACATAAATTCCAAAATCATCAATTAAAAATCCAAAATCCAAAAGTTTATGAGCACTGTTATAATCCAATGAATATTTAAAATAATTCCTCTCTTAGAATTTGGAATGAATTTTCACAACTGTAATAGCTCTTTACAAGACTGATGGTAATGTCAAAACTGAATAAATGTCCACCAAACATGGCATATATAAAGATTGGTCACATGACAGAATGTTCTAGAATATGAGTCATCTTAATGGAATTCTAACCGCAAACAAAATTCAACCTTGACCTTCAAATTGAGAAAACATATTGATCAAAACAACCTAATTCAAGGACACTAGTTAAACATGTTTTTCCTGATAACATTAAGATTTAAGCAAATATTAAAGTGAAGAAACATTTATAATTTCCCAAAATATTTATAATATTATATAAACATCATACATAACACCTCCCCTCATAAAGAAAAAGAAAGATTTATATAATAAAGCTTTCTTTTGAATATACATCTAATACTACAATAACCAAAATTACATAAGAACATGTTTTATGATACTGGACTTAATTACATCAAGCAATATTACATTTCTAGGCACGTGAGAGTGCATCTGCAATCACATTGTCTTTTCCCCTGATGTGTTTAATGTCAATGTTATATTCTTGCAATATCAAACTCCATCTCAACAATCTCCGATTTTTGTCTTTCATTTTGTTGATGAAAGTAAGGGGATTGTGATCACTGTACACAATAATTGGAGAAAGAGCTAAGGTAACATACACTTCAAAATGCTGTAAAGCCAATATCAAAGCCAAACATTCCTTCTCAATTGTGGAATAATTTTTCTGGTGCTTGTTTAGTTTTTTAGAAAAATAACACACAGGGTGATCCACACCACTTTTGTCTTCCTGAATCAATACTCCACCAACCCCTACATCACTTGCATCAACAGATAATTTAAATGATTGGCTAAAATTTGGTGCAGAAAGAACTGGTGCATTCTTAAGCATGGCCTTTAACTTGTCAAAAGATTCCTGACACTTGTCAGACCAATGAAATTTGGTTTTCTTACTCAATAAACTTGTCAAAGGTTCAGCAATTTTGGAAAAATTGGAACAAAATTTCCGATAATATCCAGCCATACCTAGAAATCGCATCAGTTGCTTTTTACAAATTGGAACTTGAAATTCAGAGATAGCTTTGACCTTAGCTTCTATAGGTTTAACTTGACCTTGTCCCACAATATGTCCTAAAAATGTGACACAAGCATGGCAAAACTCACTTTTGCTCAAATTAATTGTCAGATTCGCATCGCTGAGTCGATCAAAGAATTTTCGAATGGTTTCCAATTGATCTTCCCAGGTGTTGTTGTAGATAATGACGTCATCGATATAAGCGTCACAATTATCAAGACCAAATGTTATTATGTTCATCAGACGTTGAAACGTTGCAGGCGAATTTTTCATTCCAAACGGCATAACTTTATATTGATAAAGTCCATCTGGAGTTACAAATGCTGAAATTTCTTTTGCCCTTTCCGTCAGTGGAATTTGCCAGAATCCTTTTAAAAGGTCAAACTTGGTAACATATTTCGCATTTCCAATTTTATCAATGCAATCGTCCATTCTTGGGATTGGAAATGAATCAGTTTTGGTGACACTGTTGACTTTTCTATAGTCAGTACACATACGGAATGTATTATCTGGCTTGGGAACAAGAATACATGGTGAACTCCAGTTACTTTTACTTGGTTCTATGAAATCATTCTCCAGTAAATATTGAATTTCTTTCTTCAGATAGTTCTGTTTGAGAGGATTAATCCTATAAGGATGCTGTTTCACAGGCGCAGAATCTACAATGTCAACGTCATGATAAATTTTACTTGTTCGTGTTGGAACATCAGGAAACAAGTGCTCATAGTCATGTAATAGCTGTTTTAGTTCATTTCTTTCCTGTTGTTGTAGATGTGAAAGTTTCTGGTCTAGGTTGTTCAATATTTCTGAATTCCGAAGATTGGTTATACCAGAGTCACTATAGTCTGATCGTACTCCATCGTTGATATCTTCACTGTGTGGGACAGGTACAACTAAATTAACTGAATAATTAGCTGGGCTATCTCTGTCAAAATATTCCTTTAACATATTTATATGACAAAGTTGTTTCTGTTTCCGTCTCCCAGGAGTGTTAATGATATAATTTAAGTCATTTACTTTCTTTTCAACGGTATAAGGACCATAAAATTTAGCCTGAAGAGGATTCTGAGGTATGGGAAAGAGAGCTAGAAATTTGTCACCAGGTTTAAAACTCCTTTCCTGTGTATTTCTGTCATACCTTAATTTCATTTTTGACTGAGTAGTGTGAAGATTAGTTCTTGCTACTTCACAGGCCTTTGACAACTTGTATTTGAAATCAGAGACATAATCAAGAAGATTAATCTTTGAATCTTCATTTGAAATTAGTTTTTCTTTCAATAATTTCAAAGGTCCTCGGACAGTATGACCAAAAAGTAGTTCAAAGGGACTAAAACCCAACGACTCTTGAACTGATTCCCTAACAGCAAACAACAACAAATGAACACCCTCATCCCAATCCTTTTCTGTATCAAAGCAATATGATCGAATCATATTCTTCAAAGTTTGATGAAATCTTTCCAAAGCACCTTGACTTTCAGGGTGATAGGCAGAAGATTTAAACTGTTGGATGCCTAATTCATGCATAACTTGTTGGAAAATTCCAGACATAAAATTTGACCCTTAATCTGACTGGACAGATTTGGGAAGGCCAACAAGTGTAGAAAACTTCACCAAAGCTTTCACAATAGTTTTAGTTTTTATATTTCTCAGAGGAATTGCCTCTGGAAATCTTGTAGATGCACACATGATGGTCAACAAGTATTGGTTGCCTGACTTGGTTTTAGGTAAAGGACCAACACAGTCTACTATTATTCTACTAAATGGTTCATCAAATGCAGGAATAGGTTGCAGATGAGCCTTAGGTATCTTCTGATTGGGTTTTCCTACCATTTGACAACTGTGACAAGATCTGCAGTATTTAGAAACATAACTTTTGAGTTTCGGCCAATAAAAATGATTCAAGATCTTGTGATAAGTCTTACGGACTCCTAAATGACCAGCCAAAGGAGTTTCATGGGCTAAATTAAGAATTTCCTGTCTATATGACTTAGGAATAACAATTTGATAGCTCACTGACCACTCGTCACCAGCGGGTACATCAGGTGGTCTCCATTTCCTCATAAGGACCCCATTTTTCACAAAGTAACACACTGGAACTTGTGTGGCTTCAGTTTCACTAATAGCCCTCTGAAACAAACAAGATATCTCGGGATCTTGCTCTTGTTCAACGACAAGGGATTGTCGTTTGTCACCCTGAGTAGGACAAAGAGAATGAGTTGCCAAAAGAGGATCACTGTGATCAATACCATTTGATTGACCAATACTTGAGGGAAAAGTGACCTCATCAAAAGACTGACCAATACATGTGTCAGCTAAAGGAATAATATCCTGATCAACATCACTCTCAAGAGCTCTTTTTGCCATAGCTCTAGTAACTGCACAAGCAGAGTACAAATCAGGGATTTCAGTTTCGACAGGATCAACTTTCGGATCCAAACAAGGCTTGTCAGTTACAAGTGGATTAACCACAACCTTATCTCCAGCTAGGTCATTGCCTAGTAATAAATGAACACCCTCTATGGGTAAAGAAGTCACTGCCCCAACAGTCACAGGTCCAGAAACTAAGTCTGATGCCAAATTTACACAATGAAGAGGAACATTTACAAAGCCGCACTCTACTCCCTGAACAAGAACACTTTCACTTGAAGAAGACTCCTCAGACAAAGGCAAAGTACCTAATAATAAAAGACTCTGAGAAGCTCCAGTGTCCCTTAATATTTTAATTGGGATAGGTTTGGCAGAATCACCAATAAGTGATATAGAACCTTCTGACATGAATGGTTCATAAGCCTCCAAAATAGAATCAGACTGGGGTTTGTTTGACCCAACAAATGTATTGCTTTCAATACAAGACCGTGACCTTGACCTCGTAGAAATAAGAGCATTTGGAAAAGCTCTGTCTTTTCTCTGTTGCTTTTTTTCAACTTGAAGCAATCAGAAATAACGTGCCCTTTCGTTTTACAATAAGTGCACGTAGGAAGAGATAAGGATTTCTGATCAGTCTTATCAGATGTTTGATTCCTAACAGTTGTGCTGTTGTGAAATTTGGAAGTACTCGAATGAGATTGAAATGGTTTTTTACCAGAAAACTGCTGAGAGGACGACTTATTGCCAAATGAAATTTTGTGAGTCAAGGAATAATCATCAGCCATACGAGCAGCATTTTTCGAAAATTTTCACATTCTGCTCGTCAAGATAGGTTTTAACATCACTATGGATGCACCTCTTGAACTCTTCAATTAATACGAGCTGTCTGAGGTCATCATAACCTTGATCAACTTTCTTGTCTGAGCACCACCTATCAAATAGTTGTTCTTTATCCCTTGCAATTTCGACATGACTTTGTCCAGTTTCTTTTCTACAATTCCTAAACCTTTGTCGATATGCCTCTGGTACCAACTCATAAGCTTTCAAAATGTACTCCTTAACCACATCATAATCAGTGCTTTGTTTTACTGACAGTGAAATGTAGACTTCACGAGCTTTGCCAATAAGTACACTTTGTAATAACAAAGTCCAATGCTCTCTGGGCCATTTCAAGTTTTCAGCAATTTTCTCGAAATGAAGAAAGTATTTATCTACTTCTTTTTCGTGAAAAGGGGGTACTAACCTAATATATCTAGTAACATCAAAACCTGAACTTGTGTTTAAAGGAGTGGAGTGTGCTCTGTTTGCCAGTTCTAATTCTCTTAATTTAAATTGCATTTCCCTTTCTTCTCTTTGCATCTGCATCTGTCTCTCCTCTTTCTCTCTCTCCCTCTGCATTTGCCTCTCTTCTTTCTGCATTTGTATCTGCCTCTCTTCTTTCTCTCTCTCCATCTGTATCTGAACTCTTCTTTCTCTCTCTCTCTCTGAATCTGAAGCTTTGCCAATTCTAAATCCATCTGGTTCTTTAACTCTAATTCCCTTAATTTCCTGTCAGAACCAGATACAGGCTTTCTCTTAAAACTTAAAGCACTATTTTCAAAAATTCCCTTTCCTACTAAATACTGAATCAAAATAATCTATCTCCTGTTTTGTCAATGATACTTTTGCCTCAGATAGACTGTATTTTCTGGCAAGCTCGAGCAACTCATCCTTTCTCATGCACTCTAACCCCTCCTGGGTAGGTTTTGAAATGAAATTCTGAACATTAGATGCCATTGTAAATGCTTGTTGGTTTCACACAAAAAAAATGTCTCTATTAAAAAATCTTTGCCAAAGACAAAAACAAAAAAAAAATTCCAAGACAAAATCAATATGAATTTCAAAGATAAATTTAATATCTCTAATATGCTTTAAAGAAATTCAGATCCCGGAACGACGAGCCCCCAATTTCTGTTACGACTCTATGGTCTAAGAAAAATGTAACAGAAAGAAAGTGAAACCAACAAATCAAGTAAAAATCAACAAGCAATTTATTACTAGATAATTAAGATGAAAAATCAAAAAGTCACTTACAGTAATGTGTTTTGAAATCCTAATAATCCAATAAGAATGATTGTTCTAATCACAAGTCCTAAATATAGAATGTTCTGAATTCACCGCTGTGTCCTTGAATGTTATGATGTGCTAATGGTCTCCAAAGTCCTGATGTACTAGTAATCTTGATGTGCTGATGTCAAAATGAAGTATTCCAAAATCTCTGAATAAGTTCACATAAATTCCAAAATCATCAATTAAAAATCCAAAATCCAAAAGTTTATGAGCACTGTTATAATCCAATGAATATTTAAAATAATTCCTCTCTTAGAATTTGGAATGAATTTTCACAACTGTAATAGCTCTTTACAAGACTGATGGTAATGTCAAAACTGAATAAATGTCCACCAAACATGGCATATATAAAGATTGGTCACATGACAGAATGTTCTAGAATATGAGTCATCTTAATGGAATTCTAACCGCAAACAAAATTCAACCTTGACCTTCAAATTGAGAAAACATATTGATCAAAACAACCTAATTCAAGGACACTAGTTAAACATGTTTTTCCTGATAACATTAAGATTTAAGCAAATATTAAAGTGAAGAAACATTTATAATTTCCCAAAATATTTATAATATTATATAAACATCATACATAACAATTGATAATCACATGATTACCCACATCTCGCAGCCTATATGGTCATGACATCAGAGGTCCAATAGTTACGTTATACGAACATAAAACAAAAAAATGTTTGCAAACAAACACAAAGGACACATAATTTTCAACATATTTATTCCGAGAACAACGACCAAAAACATGTCGTTGTCGCAGTATCCTGGAAAAAGCTAGATTTATCACGCAGAGGGCACATATCAACGCGGTAGTCACCTGCTACCAACAAAAATAGGATTGACGTGTGCTCTCTGAGTGCTAAATCTGGTTTGTTCCAGGTTGCTGCTATAGCAACAGATTTCTGGTCGTTGTTTTCAGAATAAATATGTTGAAAATTATGTGTCCTCTCGTTATTCTACCTAATAACATTAAATTTCTTAATTTCCATTTTTCCAAACAAGCAAAGAATTCTTTTATTTTGGGCTGAAAATTGGATTCATGGGTTAGTTTTTATTTGAATGACAAGTGATTCTCAAACTTGAAGCGTTTAAAGACATCAAATTAAATCGTTTAATTTAAAGATCCAATTCTTAAAATAGTGGATTTAGATTTGCTTTTTCTTGTACTTAAAATACGAAGGTCCTTTCTGCTGTGTGTTTGAATGCACTTGTTGAGACAACTTTATCTTACCAAAAATAGACTTGCATTCTTAATTTTCACGGTTTTTCATACTCAGTCGGTTTTTCATACACAGTCGGTTTTTCATACACAATTTGTTTCGATGCTTCAAGCATCAGACCAATATACAAGATAAAAAGACCAGTATAGATTCCATCTTTAATTTGATTTGCAAGCATACTCTAGTTTTCAATTTTAGGTATGCTTGACAAATAGTTTCAGTATATGACTTCTAATTTTGCTTTATAATAAGTGGTTAAGACGCCATCAGCTGTCTTTGCTAAAACATCTGACGCGTATTCATCGTTTTCTATATTCACTGGATACATTCTCCTCAAGTATGCATCACACATTACAGTCAGTGCGGAAGAAAATTTGCCGTCTGCCCGTCGCTTCGTCCGTCTGCCTACCCGACCGTCTTCACTCTTTTCGTCTATCTGAATTTTTGATTTAATGAGTTTTGGGACTAAAACCATTGAGGGAAAAGGACAAAATTGCTTTGGTCCTTTTTGTGT
Source organism: Margaritifera margaritifera (assembly GCA_029931535.1). NCBI lineage: Eukaryota > Metazoa > Mollusca > Bivalvia > Unionida > Margaritiferidae > Margaritifera > Margaritifera margaritifera. The sequence goes on along the minus strand of JAQPZY010001652.1, from coordinate 6,629,108 downwards.
ATTCTTTTTATTTTTTATGAGCTTTTCATCTCAGTACTTCATCTTACAAAAATGGCCTGCATTTTGTTGTATTTTGCTTGTGCGCTGGTTTTACTAATACAGCACAAACTTTAATAATTGTTTTCTTAATACTATTAAAGCGAAAGAATATCAGGAAATAAAGTCATACAATACAACAATGAGTGACATTTGATTTTGGTTGATACAAGGACTTGTCATCTCCAGAAAGATCTATGTTCACCCCGGCCTACTGCGGTTTTGGTGATAACCATAATTTAACATCGTTCTATCAACCAAATACAAAGTACATAACTGTATAATGTCGAATGCCTATACTAACAATACTTGGCATGCTCAGTGTTTGTAAGCCACTACATATAATACTGAGAGAAATAGATTATTAAAGTTTTATTATATCGATCATCAAAAAACAGCAAAAATGCATTCCGCTTATAGTTACCAATGGATACGCCGGTCGTCAAGGTTGTTCAGACCCTTTATTTGAATTTTATTAAGTTTGAAAGGGATTAACTGGCAATTTTATTGATATAAACACAATCCAGAGGTAACATAGAGTAAAACGCGCAAAATACATGAAATACCAGACTCTATTTTTGAAGTTGTATGGATTGCGTATGGTTACGTTTCATTGCGGTTTCTCAACCTAGTGCAAAAAAAATCCAATCGCTCAACAACGACAAAACAGCCTCGTACTTCCAACTTTGAGTTTACTATAGGCGCGACTAGTACAAAGCTCTCCAGGAACGAAATTGAGCCATATACATTTATTTTTTCAACATAGGTTAAATGTTTTTATTTTACAATTATTTAGTTCGCACGGAAGCGATTTTCAGGATTTCTGTCACACATTACAGTTTGCTAACACATTCACAATTCAAAAGTTCAAACAGAAGATACTACTCACATTAAACATTATTATCCCTTTAACTGAAGATTGGGTGCATGTGGAGTGGATATTGTGATAACCTCCGCCTGTACGTCCATCTGTAACTCTATCGCCCCTTAAACTGCTTGGTGTAAATTCACCAATCTTAGTACACCCGAGTAGTAGAGGGGGGGGGGGGGGGGTAAATAGGGAAAATTTTTAGGGGGTGGCACTACAGGGAAAAAGATGGCGGAGGGTCTCTACAGGGAAATGGGGGGCACTACAGGGAAAAAGATGGCGGAGGGCCTCTACAGGGAAAACGGGAGTTTAACATGGCGGGGGTTTTTAACGTGGCGGGAGTGTGGGAGGGAGGGAATAGAATTAATCTTTCTTGAAAAAGGGTGGTCCTGTTGTATGCCTCCCAAATATTTAAGATATGTTATGTTTTGCTGCACACGCCTTGCGGCTACAAACAATGTTACAACATTTCCCAAAACCGAAGACGGGAGAACAGTAAAAACACGTTTTGTTTTATCGACAGTCTGAAATGGACTGACTGAAAATACATTGTTACAGTTTTCATGAACACATGTTTTGGGCTCAAGAATGAGAGTGTAGAATAGGACGGGTTATAGAGTGCAGAATTGGATGGGTCATACTCGAGTCATTCTTACACCGTAAAGCTATGTGCTTGTTTGTTTTGTTTGTTTTTTTTTTTTTTGTTTTTTTGGTTTCCTTCTGAAAACGGTAGATCTAGAATTTTTTCGTGACACATTGCAGTGCCAAAAGAGGAACAAAGCTAAGATACCTGACATGCACAAGAACAACTAAACTCAAGATTTTATATAATCCAACGATTTACCTATGAAAGAAAAATCGTTGTATAATTTTTAAGGGGTGCAGGTTTTTGAAAAAATTACAACACTAACGTCACATTTTACATAATCATTGTGACTACTGCCAACATTTGTGGAGAGGCATCTTAAAAACGGGAACAGATACCATGATCATTTCAATCGAAATCATTGTATAAGAAACTTAGTGTGTGTGTTTGTGAAACAGAGAGAATTGACATTACGACGGAGAGAGAGAGAGAGAGAGAGAGAGAGAGAGAGAGAGAGAGAGAGAGAGAGAATATTTTATTCCTACTTTTAAAAATATCACGACACTTACGTTTTTTATGGTATATTTTCCTTAAGAAATTTCAAAATCACACATTCCATTTAAAAAATCACATCGATAGGAAAAAATCCTCTTTTTTCGGTAAAATATCACAAGGTTGAATTGGAGACATAGTCTACTAAAATCCTTCTTTTGAAAACGTAGATGTAAAATTCTCACAAAATAATACATCCAAACGTTCTGTGATGTATTTTGACTTAAGGCTGATACACTTTCCATTGATCACAAATTATACGATGGGGTTGTGCACAGAACATTAGATTATAATGGTCTAGACTAAAAGTAACACTAAACTTCAGAAATTGTACCGGACGTTAGCGGAGACTGAAAATAATCCTGAAAAAAGAAAAATGGAAAAAATTGGCTGACTAAAAAATAGTACTAAAATTTCGTAACTCATTTAAAATTTTCTTTTTTATTTTATATTTTTTTATATACAAACCCAAATAAACCCAAAACCCAAACCCAAACCTAACACACTATCCCCAAATGCCTTGTGTGCTGCCTAAAAACCCCAAAAAACCTGCTATCAGACGAAAGGGTATGACAAAGGGATGAAATCACGCCAACATACTATCCAACATATAAACCATCCATTTTTTTACTTTTTTAAAATTTTTTTATATATCAAACACAAAACTTACACACACTACACAACCATTTTTTTTTTTTTTTTTTTTGGGAAGGGGAAATTTTTTAAAAAACAAATCAAAACACACAAACACACTATCTACATTTTTTATTTTTTGTTTGGGAAGGGGAAATTTTTTAAAAAACAAATCAAAACACACAAACACACTATCTACATTTTTTTTTTTTTTTTGGGAAGGGGAAATTTTTTAAAAAACAACTCAAAACACACAAACACACTATCTACATTTTTTTTTTTTGGGAAGGGGAAATTTTTTAAAAATCAAATCAAAACACAAAACCATTTTTTTTTTACTTTTTAAATTTTTTTATATCAAAACACACACCACAAATATACAATCCATTTTTTTTTAAAAATTTTTATTTGATGGACTGCAAAAGTTGTTGTTGTTGTTGTTGTTGTTGTTGTCTTTGCTGCTGCTGCTGTTGGTGCTGTAGTCTATTTCTTTCCTCCCAATTTTAGATCGATAGAAAGAGAGGGAAAGTGTTTTTTTTTTTTGGTTTGGTGGGTAAAAAACAAACCACACAACACCATTCAGATATATACATCAATAATAATAATTATATTTTATTCAATGTATATACATTATGTTACTCGTGGTAATAAAACAATTTCATATAAGGCCAATTTGCGCTGACCTAAAAATAGGGTTCAGATCCACAGTGAGATAATAGATAGAGGTTTTTAGATCGATAGAAAGAAAAGAGAAAGAACATATTCATTATTTTTTTTCAAATTCAATGAAAAACCACACAACACCATTTTTTTTTTTTTCAATAATTCACAAAATTATTTATTCAACAAGAACTATTCTAACAATTTAAAAAAGTAACCATGTAACCATTTAAATTTTCAAACAGGAACATATTTACAAGGTTGACAACGTTGGGAAGGTAAAGTAAATGTGAAACTTTCTACATGGACATCATCATTTTGATGTACACTACGATGGTGAGCTAAAGACAAGAGATAACCATAACGTTGACAAAACCATTGTTGTACTTTAGCATCATTTCGAACATAGTCATTATCAAAATAAGTCAGTAAATGTTCTAAGGAATATCCAAGACTTCTTTGATGAAGATAATGAACACAATATTGTCCACACACCATAGAATCTGATCCTTGTAGTCTCACATTATTGAATCGAGTCGAGATGGCATTTCTTCTCATAAACTCGATGATGTCTTTTTCCAAAGGAGGTAATCCATAAGAATCAAAATATTCCACACAGTGATCGTTGGGAAAGTACACGGCAACCCAATGGGTTCCTGGTAGATGACTGTCGTCGGTATTGATGACATAAGCATGAACGTTTTTTGGTTTACGATGAGGTAGTTCATCTTTAGCACATACCACATGATTCCAAGAAGAAGTATAGGAACTACGATTCAATAAGTAATGAAGTTCCCTGGTATCCATTTTTTTTGTCCTTCAACAACAGAAATATTGAGTCAGCAATGCACACCTGACTTTGAACTCGAATTGATCTGTCTTGTAATTCCAGGAATATTCACGTCGGATAGGCTCTGCACTCTGTTCAATGAGTCTTTCGATCCGTTTGATCTCCCGAGGAATGAGTGGAGGAGAAGAATAATTCTGCAAGACTTTATACCACTGTGTCAACACGTGTTTATCTGAGATGTTTAACCAGGCATCTTCCAAAAATTCATCCAATTGTTCTTCGCCTGTCAACAACATACATTTTCGTGTTGTATCTGACTGGGATGATCGGTTTGACATCCATAACATTGTTCTTTAATCAGACTGTTAATGATTTTACTCAATTCCTGAGCATAACAGGACACTAACTGTTGTTCTTGTTCTGGCCATCGAGAAATAAATCCAGTAAACTCGGTTTTAGGTTCTGAATGAATGACTTCGTCATCATTTGTGGTAGTTTGTGACTTCTCACAAAATTCCTGATCTATTTCCATAGGTTCTTCTTCTACGTGTTGCATCTTTTTCTTCTTCTTCTAATAGTCTAGAATCACTTCTCTCAAACTGTTGATCTCTAGAGTATTATCAAATTCTGCATACAAGACGACGTTCACTGTGTCGGGTAGAGGATCTGCAAACTGAAATTCCACACGAAGTGGGCCTGATTTTATAGGGTGGAAATGTCCTTCATCGCTGCCTTGGTCCGGAGTGAAATCAAAACCCCACAAAGCATACCCTCCTGCATAATCGTCGTACGAAATGCCGTGGCTGGTGTCGCGCCCTAACTGTCCCGTGGCTTCAAACAGGCTCAGGTAAGATCGCAAGTAATTTTTATGGCCGTCGCTAAAGTTAGGTTCGAAAGGTCTGGTACACAAGGTCTTACCATCTCGACTGACTTCTATCTTGGAGACGTTGTAGTGTTTAAACTCGAACGGATTCTGATCGTGGACTCCGTTGAGGGCTGCATTACTGACGATGCCAATCAGCAAACGTTTGGGGAGCTGTCCTTGGAAGATGTGATCTTCGACTTTGGATCGGAGTCCAGCGGCTATGGTAAAGGTTTTCACTTCCACTCGTCGCACAGGATACTTAGCAGTAGTTCTGCTCAAGAATTGACTGATGTCATTGGCTACTTTTGGTAAGACTTCTACACGTCGCACGTAAAGTTTGGCTTCTTGGATTTTGGTTTTCCACTCGTTAGCATGAGCCATCAAATGGAAGGCGGCGCTACTGCGATTCAGTCTCAGGCGTACATCTACTCCGTTCAACAAATACTTGTCTTGCAACCACATGTCCAAATGCAAACGATCCATCAGTTCTAAACTTCGTCTGATTTTCTTTCGACGGTCGTTGAATCCCACATTGTGAGGGACTGCTGGAATTATAGGATCACCATCATTAGCAGAAGTCTTCGCCGGTACTGACAGCTCTGTGTCGTTGAACTTTTCCGAGGTGTCAGGTTTCCAGACCACCGAAGCATCCAGATGAGTGTTCTTGGCTTCTTTTCCGTACGTCAAGAGATTTTCCAAATAAGCACGGTAAGGGTAAGTATCCAAACTGCTGCTGACCAGTTTGTTATTCAAGTACAAATCTACTCCGCTGAACAAGGAATGCATGAAATTATTGACGGGTGCCACTCGGGCAGCTTCCCCAGGAAGGGTGTTGTCATTTTTTTGTACTTGAAGTTTCAGGTACAAGTAACTGTTATTCAGATCGATGTAATCTTCGGTTTGTCCTTTGATTTCAAATTCGATAGGAGCTGATTCCGTCAAAGATGATACAGGATGAAATTCCACCCATTGGGATTCTTGCATCGTCATCATGGTGGGAGGCATAGAAAACATATCCAGTTCTGACTTGGTACATTCGCAAGAATCTCGGTGCATCATTTTCACAGTTATTAATAATCAAACACGTCTAATTCTCTACCAGTTCTTCTTCTTTTCTTATTCTTTTTGGAACTGCCGTGTGTTTTTTTATGAACTTTGAAAGGATTTAGACGTTGTTGTCGTCTCTTTCTACCTTGTCCTTGCTGCTGTGAAGTAATGCCAGGGTCTGAAGCGTGAAGCGTATTTATAGGATTTTCTTGGAGGCCTAAAAGATCTTTGCCAGTGGTCATCAACACATTTTTGCCTGCTCTCATAAAAGCTTCTTTAGGATTTTGTTTGTCGATGAGGACATTTTGCAAAAATTCTTTTCCTTGTGTCAAAGCGGCATCTTTTAAGGCATGAAATCCTCGAGTTACCATCGGTTTCAAAATAGGAGCTACCGTCCGAAAAGCCGATTTTAACATATCTCCTAAACCATGTCCTCGTTGTCGAGCCACTCCTTGGTACACTGGATACATTTTTTTTGTTTGGGAGGTTAGTTACAATTCGTTAGAGAACTTGTTTTTTTCGAAAATGTAGTTTCACCGTGACTTTTCCTTTGTCAATGAATGGCACATCTTGTCCCAAATCTCCTTTTATACTAATGTTGACACTGTCAAAATACGATTTACTGACTGGAAGATAATGAGGATGTACAAATTCACGGTGAACGTGAAACGTGTTTCCACCTTCTTCGTACGCACCAGCAGCAGTATCCACTTTGAAAGGAATGACTCTCAGTAAGGGAGCAGCTGTGTGACCCACCACGTTGTACTCCACCACATCGGAGTACACAAACATTAAATTCAGTCCAACGTTCAATTCGATAGGGGTGCGAAAAGCCTCTCCGAAATCTGTGTTGGTGTGGTTTGTTCGTTCACCATGATACTTTTTATTTCCACCCAAAATATCAAACAACCCAGCAGAAAAACCGATGGTCATGAATTTTCTTTCGTGCGCGGGTAAGTGTTTGTCTTCTTTCTCGTCGAATGGCTTTCCCTCATGCCCTTTCAAAAATTGTATCCAGATACGGCGTGCCACAGGATGGTATTTGATCTCTACCCATTTTTGGTTTTTTTCCAAGGCTTTGCCAAATTGGGCTTCGAAGACGGCCGCAATCGTCTCCACCAAATGTTGAGCACTAAAATAATACCCTTCAGGAATTCTCATGCGATAGGTCGAGTAGGGAGTATTGTCAGTTTTTGAACTCATTTTTTTCCCAATTTCAGGATCATGAGCGTCCAACTCTTTTTGCACTTTTTCGTTATAGATTGCTACGCCAAAAATGGTTTGATTTCCAGACACATTCTTGATTTGCGTAGGATGAATGATTTCTACCAAAGCCACTTCCCAATGAGCGTCGTGATCCAATTGGAAGGCCTGAGGTAATTTGGCCGTGAAACAACATAATTTGTTGTTGGGAAACACATCCATGGAACTGTCACTGGGTAAAGTTAAATAAAATTGGTCATTCATAGTTCTAAGGTGGTTCTGGTGTCCGAGGAGTCACTCAAATGAACAGAAGAATGATGTTCAAAAGGTTCCAAAAGAGAATTGGTATTGTGGTGGTGACTGGACGAAGAAGAAGGTGAACTGGCGTTGGTTGTTGCTATGGCTGCTGTTGTCTGTCGTCGTAAATTTCAAAGAGGGACTGGGTAAAAGATAACCGATGCAACTGCTCAGTAAAATGGTCCACAATTGTTTGTCTCCTTGTTGTAAACTCAAATTGGCAATAGCTGCTCCGATGACACAATACACTACAAAGATTTGGCAGAAAAAGACGATTTGATTTTTAGGCACACGTTCTCCGCACCACACCCAAAGTGGTTGTTTTTGTAATTCTTGAAGAGAAGAACTCTGTGAAGGAGTCGTTGAAGTCGTCTGGGTGGCTACTGTGTTGAATGGCATGTTGTGAGTTTACTTCTTTTTCTTTTTATAGTCGACGACTTGAGAAGCCGCAATCCAAGAATCAAAACTAGGAGGATATCCTTTCCAACGTACTTTGACTTCTTTTACTCGACGTTTACCTACTTTGCGTGTTCTTTGTTCGAGAATGCTTTCGATGTCGTACAAGGCGTCTTCTTTTTTAGTCACTCGTTGTAACTCAGGCAAGTAAAATGTTCCTTTGAGAACTTCACCGTGCATGTCTTCCAATTTATAGACGGGAGGATCACGTCCACGGACGGGGGTAGTGACACGAAACAATTCGGTGGTCCAGTTAGGTAAATAACCTTTGTCAAAAGTACGTTTGGTTTTTCCGATGCGAACCCAATCTCCCGTCTTTAACTCCAACAAGGTTTTTCTTTTTCTTTTTTTTTTCTTCTGGGGTGGTGAACCAAATAATTTATCAAACACGGTCACTTCGTTTTCAGGGCTGACCTCTTCGGGGGCACATCCGATGCTACGATGGTACGATTGATTGTACGCTTTGACCAAACGAGGTAACACGTCGATGTACTTGAGAGTATGTTGATGTGTAAAATATTTCCACATACGTTCTTTCAAAGTTCTTTGAAAACGTTCCACGATACTGGCTTTGGTTTCAGGATTTTCGGTAGTAAAAAAATGAATGTGTCTTTTTTTCAATTCTTTTTGAAAAGCTTGGTTTAGAAATTCGGTACCTTTGTCCGTTTGCCATCGTAAAGGTTGGCGTCCACTTTGTTTCAAGACCAATTTTAAGGCTCGTACCAATTCGGTACTGCTTTTAGAAGTCAAAGGCACGACCCAAGCAAATTTGGAAAACACGTCGATGACACAAAACAAATATTTGTGACCACCATTGTAAGTGGCTAAATGAGAGACGTCAGCTAAATCGGCTTGCCATTGATGATCGATCCCTTCCACTTGAGTGGTACTTCTAGAAAATTTACGTCGAATGGGTTTGTGTAACGTGTACGTCGATTGTTCTTGTAACCATCGTCGTACTTCGGGCAAACGTACACTTTTCAATTGACTTTTAGCAACTCGATATAATTTTTGAACTCCTCCGTAACCAGCAGCATGGCCAGGATTGTAATAAATGGTGGCTAACAGTTTCTCCATGATGATGATGATGATTATTTCCTCAAGAATAAGTTAACCAAGTTCCAATACTCTTTTCTTCGTGAGGTATCTTTTTGGATTGTTGTTGTTTACGTGTCCGACGTGCTACTGGGGTAAAGGTAGTTTGAGCAGGGGTCATCGGTTCTGTTTTGACTTCTTTCTTCACTTCTTCCTTTTTCTTTTCTGAGGGTAAAGGGGTAGGCATCTTCTTTTTTATCCAATCCGGTGTGGCTAACTTTTTTAATTTTTTAAGAGGTGGAGTTAGTAAAAACTCTTCTTCTTCTTCTTCTTCTTCTTGGACGGTCATCCCTGTACCGGTGTCTGTTTTAGTGGTGACTTTAGGTTCGCTTTTCATCAGAGCCTTAAAATCTCTCAGAGTGGGTGAAGCTGTTTCGTCGACTGCTTTTTGACGAAAGAGTTGTAGACGTTGTAAAAGTTGACCGTACCGTTGGGATTTTTCTGTTTCGGACACATTGTTTCGTTTCATCAGGGATTGTATTTCTTGTTGTAACTGAGACATTTCGTTAAGATTAGGATTGGGTGGTAAATGAGGTATCCGTTGTTCGTTCCATCGATGAAATTCCATCCATCGTTTGTAAGGTACTAAAGTCAGTTTTCGTCCTTCCATTTCATCCAAAGGTACCAAAAAGTTGTGGTCTTTTCAGAGAAGGGTGGTCCTTTTTATCTTCTTTTTTTGGGGAGGGGTTATCGCATGACCCCTCCTAAAAGTGGTCCAGCAATCGTTCCTAACAAAGGAGCTGCTATTTTTAACAACGGTCCTATCAACATAGGTAGAAATCCTCCTCGTTGTACCAACATTTTTTTCTTTTGTTGAAGAGGTATTTTCTTTTTGACCATTTGACGAAGAACGTTCCGATGTTTCCCTAATTTTTGTTTCTGTATCTTGGACAAAGGTACCGTTCCTTTCAAAACGTTCAAACAACATTCACACACGGTATCGATGATTTCTTTAGGAGCTGTTTGAATGAGTCGTTTTCGCATGGGAGGATTGGATTTGGTCAAGACAGACAAGACATCCCAATGTTTGGCTAGACAAGGGGGAAGTCGTCCTTTTTTGGTGGTTTTACTTTTCTTCTTTTTTTGGTGGAGGTAGTTGTGGTGTGCACGTTTGGGAGCCATCTTAGAGGTGAGGAGGAGTAAGTCTGAAGTCTCTGGCCGGGTACCCTTCTATTTTATACTGGAACACGTCTCCACTGATTGTCTGCACGACGTACCAACTTCACGACAGGCATCACTTGACGTTGAGGTGTTTTCAAGGGATTAAATCGTCTCAATTCTTCTTTGGATAAATCCAACAAACTTTGTAACACGCCGGTTCTTTCTTGAACTTTGGTTTTAGGGGATGGTACTTTGTTGGCGGCCGCTGCCATAGCCAGATCAGCCGATGTCGTCGAGGGTCCCGAAGGGGTGACTTTCGAAATAGGTTTCCATTTTTGCATCAAATTAGGAAACACTTGTCTTAAGTCCGGTTTGGCAGGCATTATCGTGAAGGGTGGTGAAGAAGACAAAGATGATGGGGACGAAGGAGAAGGAGACCTCGTCACGGTTGTTTGTCGTGGTGTCTTGCGGGTGTACGTTTGCGTCCTGGCCGCAGTACCTCTCTTGCGGCGGGTGCTAGTGGTAGGTGTTTTCTTCTTCTTGGTAGAACTTTTCTTTTTCTGGTGGGTGGTTTTCTTTTTCTTTGGACTTTTCTTCTTTTTGGGTGCTTTGGGTTTTTTGGCTTTGGCATCATTAGGATCCCATTTCAAAAGGGAACGAATCATGACCCCTCCTAAAGAACCACTTCCACCATTAGTTAAAATGATTTGTTTTTTAGTCCGTGAATCGATTCTAGGATCAGCCAGTTGTGACAATGCTCCTTTATGTCTTTGAAAAAAACGTTGAGTTTGATGAGGGATGTGAATGATGCCTTGCAGTAATTGACGTGCTGTCAAAGTAAACCATCGTAACACTTCTTTAAGACTTGCTTCTAACAAATGAGCACGGACTTGTGCATTTTTTTCACGACTGATGTTATACAAGGCACGAATCAATTTAGCCGAAGGATGAGGTTGAAAGGGAGTCATCTTCTCTCAAAAAGAGTGTGAGACAGAAATGACGTAGTGACTGTTTTTATAGTTTTTTTCAAAAATGGGTTGAAGGGGACGTGTAAATGACAGGACCACCTTCTTCACCCCAAGGGTGAAACAATTGGGCACGAAATCTCAAATAGTCAGGAGTGGTCGGTTTTAAGTCGATGAGTAAATACTCGTGAGGGGTTTGAGTGGCATCGTCGTACGCATAATTGAGCCAAGGAGCCCCTAACTGTTTGGCTAACACTTGCACTTGAGATTTGTCTCTGGGGCTTTTAAACAAGACCACGTAATGAGCATTCAAACTAATGGTTCGATGGGCTTTACTTTGTTGAAATAAATTTTGAGTAATGTAGACAATACTAGCATTACGATGGTGTCCTTTTCGTGTAAACCAAAGTTTAATTTCTTCTTCGTCTTCTCCTAACATGTCATCAAAAATAAC
>JAQPZY010001652.1:5895000-6012500 GCA_029931535.1 Margaritifera margaritifera | reverse complement strand
AGCTGCATTCCCTCGCAAAAGAAAAGAAAATTGGGATAATTACATGACATGATTTTGGGGCCTTCCCAAAGAATAGTGGTAAACTTATTTTGAACAGAAGGTATAATCGAGTAAAGAAGAATGTGAGTAATCCGTTAGGTTTTAAATAAAGGTGTGTGTGTGTGTGTGTGTTTCCCAGTACACACACTCATATCGCGATGAAAAAAGCAGGCGACAAGTCATTGTGGCCTTTGCAACTATACACAGTCAAGTGATACTTAACTCAAGGGGCAGCAAAGCAAAGTGTACAGAGCTATTTAAGTAACGCTAGAAAACACTCTGTGCCCGAGCTAAATGGCCGCACACGTTGTTAATCCCAAAATGAACCAATGAGCTAAAAACATCGTTTACCTGTTCAAGTGTAGTATACCCAATTAAAAATCAGGAAAACTCTCTGAATATCATGCATATTTACACTTTAGGGAAAGCGTGTCTTGTCATCAGAACCCCGACGTTACTGACTATAAATAATACTATTTTTGTAGTACAACACAAAGGTTTTCCAAAAATGAAACAAGCCAGACCTGTCTGTATTTTAGAAGTACTCTGACCGTGAATATATTTCACCTTGATTATTTGTCAATCGTTTTGGCGTCATTTTTTGTGTTCTGACCATAGTGTAACAAGACATTACCCTCGGTTATGAAAACGTGGCAAGCTGATGAATTTGTGAGGTCTTTGGACTACATCACTATGCAAGACGTCAAAAAGAGGGATTTAACCATTAAAAAACGAATACAGTTTATAAAACACATTCTTTAATTCCAGAAGTAAAACAAAAAGATTTTAAAATTTAAAAAAAAAACAAAAAAAAAAACCTGTGTTGTTCGACCGAAGCTGTTTTTGCGCGTAGACAGGAACATATTAAGGGTCATGGGACCTCAGTTAGAACAGACCACTTTCGTCAGACCGGTAAAACGCACCACTGGACGATATGGGTTGGATATCGGATGTTAAGATCATCGTTTTACATTGATATACGCTATGAAGAGCGCGCTCGTAATATTAGATAAAAACTGCAGCTGTAAATGGTACTTGTGTAGTTATTTTCTTTATAAAGTTTTTGTTGTTGTTGTTGTTTTGTTGCGGGGGTTCCAAATGAGTCACCGCTATAATATTAGAGTGTGTGTTTGAAATCGTCTACGGCGAAGCTGTTCCAACAGTTAGCTTTGCTTTGGTTTGCTTTGGTGCTTTACGGCACAGCAACACAAGTAGGTTATTTAGTGCCGAGGCAATTGGAGTAAAGTGGCTTGCCCAAGGACACACCCCAGTAGCTGACCCAGGCTGGTCCGATGGTAGGACCAACAGTTAGCAGTGTAAGTCCTACACCGTTTTGGCCGTTTTAAAAGTTTGTTCAATTTTTTAAACACATTAAAATAACGCATAAAAAATAACATTATTTTAGAAAATATTTAGATTGCATGCATGTAATTTTTTTGTTCTCTTAATGCACTTTTGATTTTTCCACCAAGATGATTAGGTCACAGTGGGGTGGGGTGGGGTGGGATCGGGGGCTCTTCAAAGATATCTTTGAACGAGGCCATGCTTAATCAACAGAAATGACAGAAAAATAGCGAAAATTAACGAAAAAAAAAAAACTGGAAAAGAATTAACAACAAAAATAAAATGAAGGGTTGTAATGGAAAATGAATGTAAAAGAACCAAGAATGAACTCAAAGGGACATAGAGAACTTATTATTACTGAAAATAGAAATTAATGTGTCACTTAAGTGATTTCTTGATACTTACTGTGAGTTTTATTATGAGGTATTGTGAAATATCGAAATTTAATACCATATTTAGGAACGGTATTTTTTTAAGTGGGGGGGGGGGAGGGAGGGGCAGCCACGGTGAATTTATACACCATTTTGCTTATACAATTGATCGCCTCCCGCACGCCTCTGATTGATCACGATTACACACTCCCAAGTGTCTAACAAGGCTCAAAGATACAATTCTACTGCTGGATCAATTTAAACATAATTTCACGAGTATAGATAAAATTGAAGCGGTCAAAGAATAAAAGCAAACCAGATCATGAGAGGATGTATGCTACATTTTCAACTCAATAATAATAATAATAATAATAATAATAATAATAATAATAATAATAATAATAATAATAATATGTTTAACATTAAAGCTAATCTCGCATTGGTCCTCATAAAAATGTATACAAGCTACTTAAGTACATACATCAAATTAAAACTGGTAGTCCTACTTAAAAAGCTTACAAATATTTAAAATACATTTGCTAATAACCTCTTAGTAATTTTTAACTGGTTAAGCTATCTTTTAATTCGTAATACTAAATATTGTTTCCCAAACTCTGTTTAGTTCTTTTTCCTTCATTTTCCTTCATTTTCGCTCAATTAAAAAAAAAAACAAACCTAAACCTTCATTTGTAGATTGTAGGCACCGTGTATGAAGCATGGCAACTGTCGTTACAAGTCATTTGTATTATTTGATTAGATGTTTTATAATGATAATTATAACTAGTGCCAAAGAATTAAGCAAGGTGCTTTACTCACATGAAAATATGCTTTATGCCGTTTACTGAAACCTAGTGGAGGAACGGAATTGAAATGTTATAAGATGATTAAGCACAATTTTTGTCGTTGATCCTCTCAAATGATTGAATTTTCCAAGTTGCGTTGAACTTTTGGTTATTTTCGGAAAGAGCCCCTCAGTTATTTTGTAACAGCATCATTTGACAACTTGTATTATTTTGTATTTTTTCCACGCTTACCTTTTCTTCACCAGACGTTTGTGCCGATTTTCTTCCTTTAACTATAATGGTGAACAACAAAAAAACTCAACCACACATGCTATTATGCATATAGCGTGTGTACACCATGGATTGTTTGGTTCCCCGTTCCAGGAACTTTGCTTACGAGCAAAGCCTTATGATATAGATAACCAGTGCACTCTCCCTGGCAACAGACAAAAGTGATAATTCAATTTATGATACAATTATTTACAGTTATTGACGTTTGCTTCGGTGAATATGTATAGGTTATTAACTGAGTATTGGAAAATATTGGACCCGAGGTCATGTGGCACAAAATGTCCGAGCCTGCGAGGACATTCTATGCCACATAAATGAGGGTCCAATATTTTTAAATACTCAGTCAATAACCTTCTCATTATATACTTAAAAACAAACATATAAATGATTCTGTTATGTTATAGGAATAACACAATTGAAACAAAAACTTATATATTTCAACGTTTAATTGAACATTTTACACGTCGAACACCGCGCATTAATACACGCTACTTTACTCTATGGATGAGCGCTCGCGTACATGGCGTGATTCTCCAACACTGAATGAAACAAAGTTTGGAAAAAAGAGAATGGAATGTCATGTAGCCAAAGAAACACGACGAAATATTAATAATTAGGAAAAAATTATGCAATACATCAATGAAAATTGAAGATACCATTATGAAAAGATGAGCCCAAAAAGATTTAGCCTAAGATTACAGTACTCGTTGTAAATATCTCAATGCTACTGTCATGGTAGCGGGTAAATTTGAAAGTGCAGTGTGCGTCATGGTTGTTGCCAGGGTATTGTGGTCAATCAGTCTTGGATAGTACCTCAGAAGAAAGGATATTTATTTATTTTGGAGTCTCCTGTGTTTAATTAAATTCCGAGTGAAGGATAAAGCAATGCTATTCAGAGTGGATAAAAGTGTACTGTTTACGTGGATTAAAGAATGCTATTCAGAGTGGATAAAAGTGTACTGTTCACATGGATAAAACAATGCTATTCAGAGTGGATAAAAGTGTACTGTTCACGTGGATAAAACAATGCTATTCAGAGTGGATAAAAGTGTACTGTTTACGTGGATAAAACAATGCTATTCAGAGTGGATAAAAGTGTACTGTTTACATGGATAAAACAATGCCATTCAGAGTGGATAAAAGTTTACTGTTTACGTGGATAAAACAATGCCATTCAGAGTGGATAAAAGTGTACTGTTTTCGTGGATAAAATAATGCCATTCAGAGTGGATAAAAGTGTACTGTTTATGTGGATAAAAGAATGCTATTCTGAGTGGATAAAAGATTATTGTTTACGTGGATAAATCAATGCCATTCATAGTGGATAAAGGTGTACTGTTTACGTGGATAAAACAATGCTATTCAGAGTGGATAAAAGTGTACTGTTCACGTGGATAAAACAATGCTATTCAGAGTGGATAAAAGTGTACTGTTTACGTGGATAAAACAATGCCATTCAGAGTGGATAAAAGTGTACTGTTTACGTGGATAAAACAATGCTATTCAGAGTGGATAAAAGTGTATTGTTTACGTGGATAAAACAATGCCATTCAGAGTGGATAAAAGTGTATTGTTTGCGTGGATAAAACAATGCCATTCAGAGTTGATAAAAGTGTACTGTTTACGTGGATAAAACAATGCCGTTCAGAGTGGATAAAAGTGTACTGTTTACGTGGATAAAACAATGCCATTCAGAGTGGATAAAATTGTACTGTTTACGTGAAAGGGAAGTTGTTTCATTCATTAATTGATACATTCTATAATGTATGACAATAAGGTCATGTAGGCGCATTTACTCAAATTAAATTATATATTAATTGTTGTTCTAAAATTTAATACTAATATAGTTTAACCAAAGTCTATTAATCCCGATTGTTGAATGCTCTGCACCTTTAATGTCATAAAAAATTCCAGACGAAAATTATTGATCGCTCTGGACTTTTACAATGGTGGCCAGGTATTAAATTGGGTAAAGAGAAGTGGACGTCAGGTCTATCATAACAAATAACAGGGTAGTACGAATTTGTTTTCAACACGCACTGCTTTCATTGTGACATCACAGCGCGCGACATTAAATCCGCTTTGTACTGCATCACACCTTTAGGTTGACTTCGTCAAAAAATGTCCACGTACTTTAACATTAATTTTGCCCTATGTATTTATAAATAATGACCTTCCAAAGGAATATCGATGTATGAGGATCCAAATAAAGTGAATAATCGCCATTTAAAGGTATGTGCAATCAAATTAAAAAATATGACACCCATTACTGAAATAGTGGGTACTGAATGCCTACAAGACCTGCAATGACTTTTACTATATCAAAGGTCAGATTGACACACCCACACCCACACTCTCTCTCTCTCTCTCTTTCTCTCTCTCTCTCTCTCTCTCTCTCTCTCTCTCTCTCTCTCTCTCTCTCTCTCTCTCTCTCTCGTAATAACAACAACAACGATCGATCACTAAGCGTCCATTTTCAATATTTTTATAAATCATATTTATTTTCTATTTTTTTTTTCTTTCTTGCAATTTAAATATTTGGCTCTTTTAAGATTTTCTTCATTTAATTTGTATGAGAGATATTTTTTTTGGATGAGAGCTGGTTCTACTGATTCTCCAGCACTGGTGTCAGGTAGAAATTGTTACAGTCTTTGTCGGCATCTGATGACCATCAGATTTATGACTTGGTCAGCGTTCCACATTTCCATCGCCTTTGTTATTTAGCCGTATCCAGAAGTATTTCATTGAACGCGCGCAGGTGTTTACCATTAAGGAAGCGGTGAATATTTTGTATTTAACCACGGTCAATACTGCTGGGTATTGACAAGTAGCAGCAACGTTAAATTAATAGGACTATTTTTGAAGTATATAGTAATATGTTTTACGAACCAGTAAACCCGTATCGACCGACGCGAAGCAGAGGTCAATACGATGGGTTTACTGGTTTATAAATAGAGGATATCTGCTTCTTTTGATTGAATAACGTATATATTTCATTGAGTGGATGAAAATACTAGAGTTTTTCACTCACAAGATGAAATATATTGGTTATTTGTTCTGAACAAGCAAATTTTATTTTTATTTTATGCTCAAAAACGTTGGCTAGCTAAAGTGTATAACAGATTGAAGTAGCTGATTTCTTACTGTAATGTCACAGAAAATGTGAGTAGTAACATAATTCTCTTTTCTAATTGAAGATAAGAAAGCACATACTTGGAAAACAAAATTGAAACAAAAAAGTTAATGGTGGTTCGCGTGTGTAACAACAGGTCAACATACTCCACTGCACCAAGCGATCGGCAGCATGGCCGATGAAATTCTCTGGTCAGAATGTTATCGATGTCTGTTAAAAAAAATGTTAAAAAGTGAGAACAAAATTGATAATTCATTCGAGTGAATTATCGATATTATTTGTCTTGAAAATGCACTAATTCACGGACTTGCATAAAATCAACAAAAAAAAAAAAAAAAGAAGTATTGCAAATAACATGACGTCGTGTCAGCCAATGGAATAAAGCGTCTCTCATTCCAATCATGCAATAAATGTTAACCTGCAGAAAGTAAATGATCGTATCAAGCAATACATTGTAATTATAATTTTCGTAGGCTATGATTTAATATTGGCATACTATTCTCTAAAATGCCTTTTTCAGAGGAAACATTTCTCCTATATTGTTGTTTCGTGATGTATAGTGCCCTGGCAGAGGGCTCGGGCACAATACTCCACCTGACAACACCGTAAGAGGGTAGTTTGATAGGAAGAAGGCATTAATAGATTTATTACATTACACAACGTTATATGACATCATATAATTTCAGCACATGGTAATTGTGTCCGCTGGAATAGGTATAATTCATGTAGTCCAGTATAGCATCCCGTTGTGGTAGATATTATGTTACAATCATATGACTTAGATAAATAGTCTACTGCAACTACAACTACTGTTGCTACTATTGCTACTGCTACTACTACTACTGCTGCTGCTACTACTACTACTACTGCTACTACCTTTCACGTCTTTGTATTGTATTGATCTATATTGTCCTAAGATTAACACGGACTGTCTTTCATTCTTTATTAGAATTAATGAAAGACAATTTATCAGACCTTACATTACAATAATGCCGTTAACATCTTTACTTCAACTTCAATCATAACCATCATCATCATTTTCTTCTTCTTCTTCTTCTTCCACTACTACTACTACACAAGGAGATGAAATTATCAAAAAGAAAAATAAATATATCCCAGTTACATATTTTTTTCTCTCACCAGTACATGAAAGAATTAGCTGAGAAGTATTCAAGTACATGTTGGTGGATATCGCGTGTCTTGGATGGTATCATGCAGTATGCCTGAATTTTTGAAGACCAATATTGAAAAAAGCTGACAACTAGCCTTAAAATGCTAACCATACATGTTTTCTAATATATTTCTTAAAGTTAAATTGCATCCACGAAATATTTACCTTGAATTATATTAAATTATTTTTTATCCTTTATTATTCTATTACCGGATATTATGAAAATAGCAGTAATATGTTACAATATAACTCAATGTAAATCTTCGCTTTATGTAATCAGAGTCTGCAGGATATCTTCGAAATCCTCTCGCCATCTCGTCATTCACAAACGGTTTGTTGGTTGGGTTTTAACGGAACTTTCAACACAATATTGGTGATATCATACTGAGGAATTGGGAGCTAGGTACCGTTCCCAAGGGCACACAGAGGCATCTGACCCGGGCTGACCTAGATGGTTATCGAACATGCGATCCTTGAATTACGATTCCGACTTTCTAGAAATTGAGATAAAACGGCTCTCTCATTTAAATTTCGTAACGTTGAAAAAACACTGCACATTTCCTGATTTATGTCGTTTTCCGTCGTGAGAATTTCTCCTGTCTGCATAATACTTTTTAATCTTTCGAAATATGTCCTCGAATCTAAGATTTCGAGAGCCGACTATAGACAAGAACAGACACTTTAACCTGAGTAATAATTTTAAGGGAAAATTATAAAAGAATTTGAGTAGCTTATTAAACAAAACCCGCAAAAAATGCAGTGTAATAACTGAGAGAAACATTGGGAGGCCTCAGACATCACACATTTGCCCACTTGCTCTATATTTGCATGAAGGAAAACGTCCAGTGTTGTTATTACACGTGTTGAATATAGAAAAAAAAGTATGATATGGTTTATCAACTGAAACAGCACATAGTCACGAAAGATAAAGGCATATGCAGACATATGAATCATTTATGTATGCTTGGAATATTGTTGTTAAACATCTGCAATAAAACAAAAATTTTTTAGACACAGGTATTATCCGTATGATAATTATTGAGGTCTTACTGGGAGAAAAGCGTTAGAGACTGGTTATTACTAACGGCGTATGAAAATGAATTTTTAAAAAAAGCCGCAAATCCACATTCAATATTTATTGCATTAGTTAAATTACTTTAAAAAATGAGTATTGCTATAGTATGTAGAGTTATTCCTCTCTCAATTTTTGAATTCCAACGAACAGAATTTGTTGGAATAAAATATTCGAAAGTGAATCTCAGAATAACTATAAGATCGTGCAAGATGTGTTTATTGCGGTGTATATTATATGATGTTTTGTTCTCTAGCCATAAAATATATTAGCATACATTGGAATATACACTATACACTTGAGAAGTTATATAATGGAAGAGCAAAAGTCTGTAATATTTCCTAATTTAACCTTTAAAAATGTTTAACTACATGCCTTTTGTATAAAAACTCCTACCTACCTAACCAAACGGTGAAGCGACATTGAATTTCAATATTCATCTTGTTAAAATCGCAAAGCATTGCTCTGCTTGGCATGGCTTACTGTTCAGATATGTCAGCAGTGTGGATGTTCTATCTCTAAAACATGTCTTGTAAAAATCGCAAAGCATTAGTTTGGTCTGCTTGGCATGGCTTGCTGTTTAGACATGTCAGCAGTGTGGATGTTCTATCTCTAAAACATGTCAAGTGGTTCTTTATTGATGACTTGCCAACAAAACAAATTGTGTTTCTGAAGCGAAGCTGACTTAATTGACAGGTAATCACGAGCGGTAAATGATTATATCAAATTAAACAGCCTATTCAGATTGGTAAGGGCTTGAAAAACAGCAAGTGGTAGATTGATTGTTAACAAACATTCTGACTGAATATATGATAAAACCATATTACACAGTGGTGCTTCTATTTTAAAAAAAAAAACAACAACCCCAAAACATTGTGTATGTAATTGCTGACTTAGGACCCTTTGTTTCTTCCAGGAAATCGACTCTTTACAATTTTAAATTTAGTTTTGACTTATGTCTTCATTTAATTGCAATACGTTATACTGGATCATCACAGAATTACTACAAGATAAACATAAGTGGTCAAATTGGATATGCCCTAAACAATACCAGTGAGTCAGCTTTCCTGGTACACATCCTTTCAAAACTTTAACTTTCATGCTTACTATCGGCTACTTTAACTTCGACTAAGGTCAAATGTGTAATAGGAATATTAAATCAAGATTAATGTTGTAATATAGCCTCCATGGTATCAGCATCAGATGTCCACGATTGCTTGTTGCAATTGTTTACTAAGATAGAACACACAATGGTAAGCTGAATTCCAACTTTTAATCTGACTTTAATAATAATAATAATATGTAGGTGGTATGTAATGCCATGTCCATGGACTTGTGTTTGTGAAGTGTTGCTGCCAGCACAAGATAATTCATGGTTATTTAAGCTCCAATTTCATACACTAAACTTACATATCTTGGAAAGAAAGTCAAGGTTAGAAGGAGAAGCAAGAAAAAGAATCTGCTAATGCAACTGAATGGAATATATTATTCAAGTCCTGGCTAGAGATTATGTTAGATTCGAAATTTGTATCTTTGATTTAAGTTTAAAAAGCCGAATGCACAAAGGTCAGCTGACAAGGTCCACCACGAATTTACTATATTGATTATTTGATAGCTTTTCTTAATCGATTGCATGTTTCAAATTAGCGGTAAACTGTATAATACTGTAACACTTAAGGGGTCTAACAGAATCTCACTACGGAGCAAACCAAGCAATGTTGAACACTTGCGTGACGCTAACTTGAGGTCGATGTTCCTCTTTTTCCAAAGACCTCAAGACAACAATCCTTGTCAACTGAAAGGTTCTTAAACACGCTAATACCAAACATAATTTTCCTCTAATTCAACTAATGACTACACATGCACGAGACCTACTTTCACACTTGCATGGTTTTGTCTTGCTTCCTATTTGCATGATTTTATTAGTACACTTTTAAAACCCATAGACCGCTATTTTATACCACGTACTACAAAACATGATACAAAAGCTTAATTCATAGAATTTATCCCAGATTGAATGATTAAATACTTGCCCGGTTAACACATAACATTTTTTCAACGTTGCTGTAAGGTTGTGATTTGGTTACATGGGAACATACCGTTCTAAAATGTTCGACATGAACATAATATTAATTGTCATATGATCGCAAAATTACAGAAAATTACAAATAGCACGTATATGCATTGATTATTACAGTTTGTACAATAAATAGTGTCATTTTTGCTAAGATAATATGTGACGTTTTTACAATGTTGTACCGCTGTCGTGTTTGACATTACATTATGAGGTGGAACAATCGCTGTTTCGTATTTTTTTATTTTTTTATTTTTATTTTCAAAAGAAATAACTGAATGAAAGTTTGCAACTTTTCTCTAAAAGTATTTTATTCGCTAGCTGTTATGATTACAAACATGGAGTACGATCATTGCCTTATACATTTTGTTACGAATGTACGAACTTAAGTTTGTAGCTCTTCCTGTACCGGCAGAACGACCTCTGTGACTGAGACATGGAATTATTTGCTGCTTTCAGCTGTTTCTAACAGTCAAGGTATGAACATTAAACAATTAATCTACGGTTAGCATTTATAGTTGCAGAAAGTAAAGTTTCTTTTGTGAACAAGAGAATCTTTTTCGGATGATTGTTCAAGCATATCTACGCTTTCTTGCACATGTAAACACCTTGCCGAATGCAAAGGGGTGCCATTTTCAAACAAAGAAACATAGTTCTCTCTGCCAAAGTGTTCAGTCTGTACATAACATTACATAAATTTTTGGCGTATTTCTGTGACCTTTATCTGACTCGTACTAAATAAATTATATTGATATATTTGGGGCATTATTCAAAGAAAAATTACGAGGATGTGGATGGGTTGCCGCAGTAAAGTGCCTCGAGTCAACTATTTCTTAATTGCGCATGCGCATAGATCAAGAGCGTAAGATTTATCGTTCTTACCTCCCACCCCACCCCCAAAGCATAATAAAATACACTTAATTAAGGGCTATTGCTAGTGCAAATAGGCTTCATAGGGTTGGTGGGTAGGTCTGTTATAGCCAAATAGCACGTATAGCACGTAAACAGTGGGAAATTATAAATTATTTTAAAAAAAAGTCATTTAAATATGCAGGTAGAATTTGTTTTGCGGCAAAGGTACTTATAATAGCTAAAATCGGCTATTTGATATTGCATTTTACGCGCAATAGATCACGGCATTAAAATAGAATTGAACTATTGCATTGCAATTATCGTTTTGTATGAAGCCTGAGCAAGATGCATTTTGCATATACATTGGGCCTTGCGTACACTGCATGTGGCAAACGTCACGATGGCAAACGTCACGATGTCATGTAATGGGGGCTGCCATATTGGTCTTCTCCCAGTCTACACAGTCCCATGACTGACAGTCATATTACACGCATACATGTAACCCGATGGCTATCAAACTTTCTATATAAAAAGTACATTTGTGGTCGGTACTGTTAATATCAAAGACAATTCCGAAATATTCCTGAAATTCATACATTGAAATGACTTTTGTGCTTGTTTACATTTGGCTTCTTTGCCTCTCTTCTTTCACCGCATGTAGGTCTGTAAATATTAATCTGCCAAATTTGATATCTTCGGGTATTATCAGTCCATCGTTCTTAATACCCGTGTAAAGACAATGAAAGTACTTGACATTAGCGAATAATCCTAAATAAACCTTATATTTATACATAAATGGGATATATATATATATATATATATATATATATATATATATATATATATTTTGCTTGTAAGTATGAGAAACTATTGTAGTTTTGTAGTTGTAGTATGTGTTTCCTCTAGTGTGTGAGAAGGCACTTCCCCCAAGGCAAGAGTGTGGTTTAAATTAAGAAAAAGAGAAATTTTATGAACATTGGAAACTGATCAGGTAGATATATGAGCAGTTGCATACTTTAGAAGACGGTACTTCCTTCAGTTCTGTTGAAACCGATTGTTAAACCAAGTATAGCGCAACATGATTAGTGACGGTGAATATGACGTGCATACACACACACACAAATACGCACACGCGCACACACACACACACACACACACATATATATATATATATATATATATATATATATACATGTGCTTTTCTACAGTGGATTCTACGGCGTGTCGAATAGGCCACGTGTAGAGAAAGAGTTGACACTTATTTGTATATTTGGTTATATCCATGTTAGTGGTGATTTAGTGACATTTTTCGGTGCTTTTGATGAATAATTATTGATGTTGTTTTTGTGTGTGACATTTGAACACTGGGTAGATTAGTTTTTATCGTCGTACAGTGTAGTCATGTGCAAAAACATGGGATGCGTTAGAAAAGCAGGATATAAGGAGGCAATTTAAGGTAGCTGGTGGTCTACATGGGCCACCAATGGGCCACATGGGCCACCAATGTCTACAAGTCTACATGGGCCACCAATGTAGACCTACTAACACGATACAGGTGATGTGCAACACATGATACAGAAACTAAAATGTTATTTATATTTAGATGTCACTTTATGGTAATTACATGAAATGTCATTTGCCCAACAACGATGTATATGGATCCAGGCTGGTTAGGCTTGGTAATTGTCATCCTCTGCACATCAAGCACCTTCAACAGCACATATGTCGTCATAGTGTAGTCATTTCAGTGGAAAGAAACTATGGTAACAGCAGAAATGAACAGATCATGGTTGGGTCACCACTGTACTCTCCAGCTTTGTGGAGCCTGGAATGGAACCTATGAGCACAAACATGTGAATTCGGCGTGTTACCGCTATACCATTCTGACCTGACAATATTTTCATATACATTAATATAAGAGACTCCTGTCATTCATAAGTGAATTTAATTTGGCTAAGTACCAGAGAGTTACATGAGACACAACGGCCAGTATTATTTCTCTCTCAACCAAGTGTATTTAATTTGGCTAAGTACCAGAGAGTTACATTGGACACAACGGCTAGTATTATTACCCTCTCAACATTTTTCTTTTAATGCTTAGTAAATGCATCTATGATAATAATATTGCAGTTGCAATGGTTTCCAAATTATAAAATGGGCTGTGCCCCAGGGAAGGGCTGAGATACAGGTACAAAGGCCAATTTTAGTCACATGCTTAACCTTGTATTATAAGGGTCACTTATTGTATACATAGATTGAAAGTGGTCATCTAAATTATTTACATATTGTGGCTTAAGGTGCAAGTCCCACAGGGTAGGATTGAAGACAGTGCACAATGTTTTGTTGCACATTGTAATGTGTGTATTCATGGTAACTGATGACTCACTATCAACAATCCTGAAGCTTCTTGTTCCTTACATATCATTGCATGTATTACTTACACAATAGTATATATGTTACGCCTCCTCACAATCCAGGCCCCTTTTATTTTCCCCAAGTGTTTCAGTGTCAGTTAATGTCCTGTAACATCACATTCATCACATATATATGGTGTGTTTTGGTGATGGGTTTTACATACTTTCTTTCACGAAAGAAACATAAAGGGAACATATTAGACCACACTCTTACATTTTGTACATTTTACCTTGAACCCATTACAAGGATACCAAGAAAGTGGTTAGAAATTTAAACTCAACACTCATTAATTAGTAAAGTATACAAAACTAAATTATTAATTGTGGTTTAGAAGATTTAACATGATGGATAAATAGATAGATGTATAGCATGTACAGAAAGACATGAGCAGAGAATATAAAAATATTCCAGACGGTTAATTTTGGGGATCATCATAATAATTGGGACTGAAAATAGTCTCATTACTATTATTACCAAAACACACGTATACTTGGTCATTGTCTTCATCAAAAAATGCTGCTGATGGCCAGTACAGACCTCTCTATCCCCCCCCCCCACCTGTTCTGAATTGTGCATTACCAATAGCCCTTAAATTAAAAGCTTTATTGAAAGGTACTATTTATGTTTAGACAGGCTTGTACATGTTGATATTCATAAATGTAATAAAGAAAATCACATTAAAAGATAATTAAATTTTGATAATTACAAGAACGAATGAGCGATATTAATAATATAATACCAGCATTTTCTTCAGTGATAATTATGCACATGAGCTTTTAGTGAGTATTAAACACAGCATACATGAATAACATCTGTCGTCAGCTATACAGTCTATTCGCAAAGTAATAACATGGAAAAGCATGCCCTATCTTTATTTCTTTGTTAAATCCCTTCTATATTTGAAATATCTCCCCTTTTCTTCAAATGGATGAGGGTATTTCTCTCCAAAATGTTCCTTTTTAGAATAGACCATTCTAAGGACTACACTTCATTTCTTATAGTCCACATGTTTTTTGTCATTCCAGTTCAGTCTTGGAGTGAATGCCATTTGTAAAGTTAAGCAATTCACTGAGGTTTGGTTTATTTTATAATTTCGATTAGTATGTTGTATAGAATAGTTGGTGTATGTAGTAAGTAAATTGTTTCAAGTTCGATCAAACAAATTTTGCATACAAAACCATGGCAAAAAAAAAATAAACATTTTGCCACCGGATGAAGAAATAATATTAATAATAATAATAATAATTATTATTATTATTATTATTATTATTATTTTTATTATTATTATTATATTTGCTACCCAAGTTCTCTTGGCCGTTATAATATCGGGGAGACAATCCGCAAAATTAATCAAAAACAGGATACCAACAGGTTCTGGTCAGAATATAGTCTCAAGGGCCTTAAAGAAAGAAAGCTTTTCAAAAGCTCCTGATATGCAGGGTTTTGTTAAGTAAGTATAACTTGATTTATATTGACTATTTTTCCTATTATTGACTACAGATTTTCGAATGAATGGGAAAGGTGCAGCGTGTTTCCCTACACACGTACTGCGACTACATACACGTAAAAGAATTTACGACCACATTCAAAGGATTTGTGTCACAAATACTCCATTGATTATTGATGATAGCTAGAAAATTACATGTATTCTTTTTTGTGACACTTATTTTAAAAATATTTTGTTACACATGCTGGAGACTTCTTGAGAAGTAATAACAAAGCCAAGGCCAATGAAGTTGAAGATGCCATATCAGAGACCATCAAGTATGCCCCAACCAAACGAACAGGTACAAAATACAAGGTTAGTCACTTGATCTCTATTTTCATCAACATTTGATTCGATTTTGTCATTTTATGCATTATATTTGCAAAAGTGGTCGCATTTCCAAATTGCAAATAAAATTTATGGTTATCCTATTGCCTAGGACTACCAAAACTTTAGTAGGCAACTATAATTTACATCTAACTTGTTTCATCGGGCAAGTGCTTCCACTTGGAATTTTACTGAAGTGAATTATTCGGACAATAAAATCAACTTTTGCGCAAATTGATTTCACCATCCACTTGCCTGAATGGACAAGGGAGTCCAAAAGTCACCGTCGAACCCTGCTTAACGATATTAAGGGAAGCACAAGTACAGAAAGGAAAGTTTCATTACACTAGTTAACTTTCCTTCTACAAGTGTAAGCAATGCTGAGATGATATATGACTTTGTTAAAGCGTTAACACTATTTTTCTTTTTGCAGGAGCCTGAGCAGTCAAGAAGATCCATATTGAGTTTGTTATTGAGGATACAGATTCTGATACAGAATATTAATAAAATCCGGAAAATAAACAGATGTAAATAAAGTGATTGTAAAATATATGCTGTGTTGTTTTCTTTGTTTATACCTACTTGTCCCTTCTTAAATACAAATGTCTGTACCTTCGGCCTGTAAAGCTTGTTAGCAAAATAACATGACGATAAAACCTTTGTTTAGGCAAAATGATATTTCCAGTGATTTCCTATGCTTATGTAGAATAGAAACGGTTTTCATACAGTAAACAATCTTTGCGTTTAAACAATGTTAGAAACTCTACAAAGAAACTACTTGATATAGGCAAACAAAGTCAGAAAGAATTTCCCCTTTCATAACTAGATGATCTGTAAATTGTGACCATTTTAGTGAATTTCATTTTTGTATCCTCACAACCTCACTGCTTGCATTAAGAGCATCTAAATGGCACCCTGCCCATTCTGTTGTATGGCCATACACCACTACAGTTTCATCAAGTGTCATTGCACAGAAACAAATAAAGTAGACGAATGTAATTTAGTTAGTACTAATATTAGTAACCTACTGATATTAGTACTGGGTACTAATTTCACACCAGGTGCTCTTTCTGCATAGTGTCGGCAAGTTTGAAGATATTGCATGTACATATACTTGAATCAAATTGTCCTCTTTATACAAATATTGTCAAATTTCACCATAGAAACGTGAAAAATGGTGTTCACCTTTTTAAGACAAATTTTGCTGTTGAATCGTCTGCTATATTAATATAATACTACTTCTGTTTTGAGCATACACCAGAGGAGCTTATGGGATGGTCCGTTCATTCATTAACACAAGTTTATTATCATTACTCCTCCTAAACTAACTGAAGGAATGTCATAACATTTTACACACAGCTTCGGCCCAAGATGTAATTGGGTCTAAATGAAAATGGTGCTGTCGGGGACCAATATGGCTGCCGCAGCGACCATCTTGAAAATCTTATCACTACTCCTCCTAGACGGATGGTCATATCGATATGGGGTTTTCACTAAACGACTTATGATGATGTCTAGTTGATAATAAAATGAAAATGGTGCCAACCTGATATCAGTATGGCTGCCATGGCAGCCATCTTGAAAATCTTATCGCTACTCCTCCTAGATAGATGTACAAATCGACATGGAGTTTTCATCAAATGACTCATGATGTTTAGTTTGTCCCAAATGAAAATGGTGCTGATCTGACATTCACTATGGCCACCATGGCAGCCATCTTGACAATCTTGCTACTCTTTCTAGATGGATGACCATATCAGCAATTTTGTAATATTTAGTTGCAGAATTAGACTTTCTTGCCAGCAGTGGGGCATATGTGTTTCAGAACCACAAGTAGCTTTCATTCTTCTGTTACGACTCTAGGTCTTAAAATAAATTAACAGAAAGATTGTGAAACCAACAATGTAAGTAAAATCAACAAGCAATTTATTTCTAGACAATTAAAGTGAAAATTCAAAAGACACTTACAGTGACTTGAATTAAAGTCCAAATAATCCAATAATCCTAAGTGTCCTAATCACAAGTCTTAAATATAGAATGTTCCAAATTAATTCCAGTAGCCTTGAATGTCATAATGTGTTAGTAGTCTTGAATGTTCCGATGTGTCAGTAGTCTGATATGCCTGAATGGTGTAATCCAGAATATCTTTGAATGAATTCACATAAATCCCAAAGTCAAGTATTAATCAAAAATAAGAATGAACACTTTTGGTAATTCCAACCAATATTTCAAATTAAGAATGAGCACTTCTGGTAATTCCAACCAATATTTCAAATAAATAATTCCTCTATCTGAATTAACTCTGATTTTCACAACTGTAACCTCTGATTATTAAAATAAATTCCTTAAAAGACTTATCTTAATACTATGAAGTTTAGTATAGGAATGAAATCTTGTTTACCAAACCTATATAAATATAAAGATAAGTCACGAATATGAATAACTCTAATGGAATTTTCTGTAGGTACCTGATTTTTCTCACATCAAGCCATGGAAAATTCCAATCTAACTGTTAAATGCTATGTAAACAAGACTGACCTTGGACTCAAATGCTGTAATTATGTTGTTTACAAATGACTAAAGTACAACTTAATCATGGACACATTATAGATTCAATATACATAACACTTCACAGTTTTTAATATAGTTTTTTAATGTTGTCAGGAGGTTGTAGGAATGTTATATTATGATCTTAAACAACAACGTTGTAGCAACATTCCAGCAAGTTCACCAAATCACGTTGCCACAACGTAATATAACAACATTGCCACGTTGTTGCAACGTTGAATTGTTAGCTGGGTATACGCTAGAATATCCCAAGAATTCCCTATGTCAAGAGCTTAGGGAGGGTCCATTTTACGAAACTAGTCCATGCTATAATAAAGCCTCGTGAATACAGTACATTATGACTTCTGCTCAAAGTAATTGGGTTATTACCTGGTTCGAGAAATATCTTCCCAACACCGACTCCCAATAATGAAACAAATAATCACTTAGATCTAACAAATCTATAAACGGAGACCTAAATACAAATAGCACATACCTTAGGTTTGTTACAATACTTATCTCTTTCTGAAGCTTTTCAAAATTGTTTGTGACAATAAAGATACTGAATAAAGCATGGATATGTATGTGCCATTCTGGGTAACACCTGATTATTGTAATACTTTTCAGAACGAATCGTGCAAAATAGCTATTCATCATCGGCTCCAAAAACAAGGAGCTGAATTTAATTTGCATCATGTCTTGAAATGAAATCCATTTTTCGGTCATTCAGCGTCTTGTAAACTGCTGTCACTTATCTCGATGAACAGAGCTTTCCTAGCGAATCATGAAATCTGATAATTCATGCATTAGTTTCAGACCACACTATATTAATAATTAATACCATATCTAGATATGATACGAGTATAATGGGGAATTATACAAAATCCAATCCGTTGCCGGTGTGTATTGAAAGCATTTTTTCTTTCATCACAACTGTTATCAAGAGTTCAAGTGTCAAAAATTGGTTTCAAATAACGACCGGAAATAATCACTTTGATACTTGCCAATGTGAAAGGCTCGTCAAAGAGTGACTTTGAAGTATCGGAAAAATACTTGTCTTTGAAAATGATTTTCATAATGTACAAAAAGGAGATAGGAGAAAGTGTGTGCTTGAATGTTTACATGAAAGGCTCCAATTTAACATCTGTATACCAGATAAAGAGAGAATTTTCAAGTCTGCACAATTTAATTTCTGATAGTCACACAAGATTTTAAAATTACGAACTTGCATGAGATAAATAATATAATAGAAAACAAAAAACTTTTTGGTTGATCTAAATGAAAGTGAAAAAGATAGATATACAGTACTTATATACTTCCCTTTTTTATTCATGCTTCTGAATAAGTTTGGAAGTTCTTTCAAATTCTCGTGGGCATGTTAAACTCTTTTATGTCGATATCGACTTAAGATATACCAAATGAGTCTAAGCCTACATAGTGGTATAAATAAATATCAGTTTGGGTCTGTACCATAAGGCTTCAGTGCACATATAATATTTCGCATATATATATATATATATATATATATATATATATATATATATATATATATATATATATATTGTCTTTTGAATATTAAATGCCTGACTGAGGGCCCATTGGAATGCTTCAAATGAATGCCCAAATAGGAAATTTATGTTATAAGCTACAATAAGCTATTCCGCCTATGCATTTAGAAGTATTCAGGAATATATTGGCTATGTGAGCTTTCTCTTTGTACACAATATAAGTTCTTTCTCATTTTACGTTATAGTTGCGAGGCCAAGTATGCTACTTAACTCATACTGCCTTAAGTAGACACTCCTTAAAATCACAGTAGTCAGAAATGTAAAGAAAACACAAATTTTACTTGTAGAGTATTTAGAATGGGAATGCTTCTCATTACTACTTTTCCTTCATCCGCTATACCAAAATTGGAGAACACAAAGAAAACGAATTTCACAAAACTTTGCATGCACTCTTTTCTGTATGCTGGATTCCCGGACCTTAGACTTGTTAGTATTTGAAGACATTTTGCAACCTGCATAAATTTGCCAGCTGAAAAGAACTGGCGTATTATTTGCTTTAAAACGCTGCTGTTCTCCAGTGACCAACTTATGCCTCTGGTATCTACTATTGGCTGTACCTGCTTGCCAACTCTCACCATGGGGATGAAATTCTACTATACTGGGATACTCTTTCACACAAAGTTTGTCCCCGCGAAGAGTATGGTCTTGTTGATACCAGAGTGTGTTTACACTGACCGACATTAGTGAAATTCAACGATATATTGTGGTATAACTTTGACATAATTGACTTAATACATGTAACAATAAGTGAAGTATAATAATTAACAAAACACTCAAGTGCATTTTAAATAAGGCTACTTAAAAAAAGCCCCGGATGTGAGTATTGTCAACTTTTTCTTCCCACGTCCCAGTTTCCCAAGTTAGGAAGTCACCCTGTTGCTTTAAAAATTATGTCATTTGCCCATAAAACCTTACGCTCACCGCTATATTGTTTTCTGACAATCAAAGCAACATCTTAGGATATACTTGATTCTGTATTTTATTGCTTGTATTTCCAAAATCTGTGATACTATTGGTAATAGTCTTGAAGAATTATTGTGATGGGACTTGTCGTGGGGATAATAAAAACATCCATCCTATACATGTAAATATATAGTTTTGACTACAGTCTAAACAATAATGTGAAAGAGAGAACATTATATAGATATATAACTCTATTTATCCATATATCTATATCATTAAGTTTGTATTATACCGATCATACAGTATTAGGTAGTCTGTAAATTAGGGCTATGATCTTAGACTAGGAAGGGACATTTTTGTCCAAATGACAGTGAGGTGCGATGGAATGATAAATATGTGTTGCTTTAGTGCTCTATACAGCATCTTTAACAACAAAACAACAACAGAGTAACAACAACAGAGTAACAACAACAGAGTAACAACAACAATATCAATGAATTTTGACATTAACTACGAAACGGGAAACATCATGATCCTTGGTTAAATTAGCTTCTACGCTTTTGATTAATTTCAAACATTTGTGT
This sequence comes from Margaritifera margaritifera, assembly GCA_029931535.1. Classification (NCBI taxonomy): domain Eukaryota; kingdom Metazoa; phylum Mollusca; class Bivalvia; order Unionida; family Margaritiferidae; genus Margaritifera; species Margaritifera margaritifera. The sequence goes on along the minus strand of JAQPZY010001652.1, from coordinate 5,991,541 downwards.
CGAAAGCCGTTTCTACATTTACTCTTTTCGTCACATATGTGAAAATACTTTTAAAAATGAATTTTACATATACAAAATAGTTCCTTGACATACGTGGTGAAAATCGGTCATTTATTCCACATATGTTAAAAGGAATTTCAAATATGTGTATACATTTGTGAAAAATAATTATATATATATATATATATATATATATATATATATATATATTTGTGTGTGTGTGTGTGTGTGTGTGTGTGTGTGTGAACGAAATTATTTATTTTACATATGTAAATAAGAATTTCTCATATGTGATTTTTTTTTACATATGTGAAAACGAATTTCATACATGAAAAATAATCATTTATTTACACAGGTAAATTTTATTTTCACATATGTAATATATTTGTTCACATATGTTAAAATAAGAATTGTTGCTAAAACGGCTTGCCATTGATGCCCGATGCATTATTTGACAACTTGAAAATGACAACCGTTCTATCGATTTACTTCGATTTTCTCTTGTGGAGTGATCATGACATTGTAACCACCTTTCTCAGTTGTACAACAGAGTGACTTTCTACCAAGATAAAAAGTAACTTAGCCACCGGAACATTGTCTTCTTTCATAGTTTGTCTCTTGGGCTATTTGTAGTTATGAGGTAATTACGCGTTGCGTCACATTCCCTTAATTCGTAACCAGTCTTATTCTGATATCTTTACTTCTTTGATACTGAAGACGTTGCTATTGCAAGTAACCGCTGAACAGGCAATCAACAATTCAGTTGACATTTCCATCAGATTTCTGTTGGAAGAAGGATTAACAGTCATTGATTGATAGACGAATTTATTTCTACGTTCAATATGGCCGACAAAAACAATGATTATTATGATTTTCACACATATCTTTATCACATAAAACTCTTAAATATTGAATTTAATTTGTTAGCAAACAATACTTCAACTGTCAAAACATATCTGGAGAAATGTTTTTAAACAAGCTGAATATGGATTGTTAGATGGGAAATTGTAAAGCGATTACACTAAATTTAATCTTTTTGCAATGTTGATTGAATGATAATAAACACGATATAATATCATGTTAGTCAACTAGGAACGTAACCTATATAATGAAAAGGACGCTTCCAGACTCCTTCCATTTAAGTAGTAGTAGTAGTAGTTGTAGTAAATTTACAAACAAAATGCAGTCTTCATCAGATCATAATTTGAATTTCGCTGTGTTCATGACAGTCAAAAACGAAAAAAATATTTATCTGCAACATGTAGAATAACATATAATGTAATCCTTTAGTAACATATCAGATACATGAAAAGCTTAGGAAACAAAGAAAAACAATATGTAACATTTTTCCTTCTTACGTACAAGTACATTTCGTTCCAACCATCGGTTATAATATCTCTGCGTTGCTTTTAATCGTATGCCTACACATCATTGAATGCTTGTAATTGGATATGAATTACGTCATTCAGAAGGCCTATGGTGCTGACTCCTAAATTTCAAGAAATATAACTTAAGCAAGAATCTATGGAAGTACAGACTTTTGTCAGCACTAGCTGATATTACAACTGGCATGAGAGTAGTCCGATAATTCATCCCCTCAAATCTGTGTTGATACTGATGGACGATTTGTTGATATGATGTCACCTGTTCATTAAAATGTGCAATTTCGCTGCATACAAATCTTTCCGGAACTCACGCGCGTACAGTTTATACACTTATCTGTATTTTGTAACAGCCATATGTAGCCAGGAAATTCAAAATGGCCACTGGACATAGGGTTGTGTTATTCCACGTGGATTTACAAGTCGTCAAACATAAGATTTGATCCTAAAATATTCTGTACATATCGCCAATATTGGTATGTGTCTAAAATGTGATATCAGACCCACAAATAGTCCACCAGTATCAACACAGATTTTTATCGGAAGGGGGTGGGGGGCGGGCTGATTTATCGGACTAACACGAGAGTAGGCTTTTAAAAGATTAAAAAAGCGACAAATTCCGACATTTCGTTACCAAAAGAGCTAAACTCCTTGTCACGATTAACCTCTGCACCGATACTAACGGTAAAACTTTGATGCAGTGTGGAAAATGAACCTCTGAAAGAAACTAATTGATCTGTGGATGCCAGTGAAGAAAACTACAGTGTAGGAATGTGATTGCTTGAGTCAGTTGTATTTGCGACGATAATGACTGCATGGTATAGATGATGATAGAGAAAAAGTATTAGTTTTTTATGGTATTTCTTTTGAAATGTTAAAACAATTATAATGAGGAGGACGATGACGATAATATCAATCAGTCATGTTCCACCTAACAAGCCTTATGTGGATAATTTGTCATAGTTGAGAGAAATTGATTAAGTCTTCATGTAGTTAATTCTTATGAGCAGTATTACACATATGTTTACTCCAAATATTTGAAATACTCTGTAGTGTAAAGTTAATATGATCATTGCATGAGCGTTGTTTTAATTACCCAGTTTATACAGGCACATTATAATAGGGGGGGGGGAGGGGGGAGGGGGAGGGGGCACTATAACGGCGCTTTTAACACATTCTTGGCTATATCATGCCGAGGAAATGCTGCTCCCATATGATGATGTCCACATAATTTTAATCCGGAAAACTATAATTCAACACAAATAAAATGCAATCCCGATGCTTAAAAAAAACTGACACTGTGGACCATTCTTAAAATCTAGCTATATTTAGATGTAAGACAGATTTGTGTGCCAGCTGATGATGTTATTATTCAGACTTAGTTGGATTGCTCGTACTCATCGTCCTCTCATACTATTCTGGTAATCTTAACATGTATCTAACGACAGTTTGTATTGTTTAATAAAAAAAATTCATGTATGATTTACATACGTTGACGTCAGAAAAATAATTTCATTATATTGACGTCAGAATAAAGAATCACACATCAAAACATTGAGCTACTTTCTTGGACATTTTATATAGCATGTGGTGTTTCGTAAATTTCAGATTATTGACAGCTGAGTGGCTTTTTGATTTTTTGTTTGTTTTCTTATGCCACATATTTGCTATATTACGCACCTTCAAACGAGAGTTGTAAAGCCAAACCATGACTTTCACATTGTCCTGCACGATACGGCTGATTCGTTGATACAGCTGATTCGTTGTTCTACTATGGTAATATCTTAGAACAAACCCTTGTGATACTAAATATTGATAAATAGTCTCTTGTGCATTGACTACAAGCGTTTAGTAGGCAAAGTAGGTCAATATAATTTTTAAGAGCCTTTTTTGCATTCTTTTAGTTAATATTTATCCCCTTAGGTTCTTTGTCTGATTCTGATTTGTAACCTATATTGGTTACACGAAACATTCAAATCAACCCAAACATACCTTTGATAAGTATAGTTCGGTGTGGAGTTTTTTTTTGTTGGGGGGGGGGATTTTTCTTTCTCACGCGCTCATGTGTATAATATATATATATATATATATATATATATATATATATATATATATATATATATATATATATATATATAATATGTGTAGTATGTACGCTGTATCATTGATATACCACGAGATGTATACATTTTTCATTAAAAGAAAACAAGGCTTGCCGAGTTTCTTTTTAATGAAAAATTCATACAACGAGTGATATATCAAAGATACAGCGTACATACTGTACATATATTTTATTGATATCACATAAATACACACACTTGCATTTTCACTGGAGTTAAGATTGACTACAGGAAACTGTGTATTGACGGAGTGAACTCTTAACATCCCTGCCAAGTGTGTCCGCTACAAAATATAGTTCTGTACCTATTTGCAAATTGATAAGTTGCTTCTTTTATTTTTTTTAGCTTCTATTTTCATTTATATTGATTAAATAGATATAAGACACACTTATGATTTAAACATGAAAGATGGTTTAAGTGAAGAAAGTAGAGCACTACAAACACAGCATTGTTAGCTTCTTGAACACAGAACGCGCAGCCATTCAGTCACCGTAGAGTGTATTAAAACGTGTGGAATATAGATTAAGCTAAATGACTAGCCAACAAGAGGTAATTCAACATTTAAATTTAATTACAGTTGATCTAAGTCATTATTATGCTTTAATTAACATTGCTACCGAACATTAGATTGTTTTTATCCTCCATCTCTCTATTTCCCTTTTCCGTTGGTCGGTTTATCTGTAAATTTTACCATCATTCACAGGTCCAGAGACATCGTCGCATGACAGGCGAAAATCCGCTACGCTCGTTTTTTTCACGGATTTTCGCACGTATCTTGCGACGATGATCCAGAGAGAGAGAGAGAGAGAGAGAGAGAGAGAGAGAGAGAGACTGTGGTAAAATGGATAAACTGATATGCTGAGACAACTCAACCAACAGAGAGAGAGAGAGAGAGGGTGGGGGTTTGGAGATACTTAGCATAATATATTTTTTTTTATTGTCCATCCCTATGTTTCTCTGTGAGTCGATTAGTCTTCTGCCTGACCAACCAACAGAGAGAGAGAGAGAGATAGAGAGAGAGAGAGAGAGAGAGAGAGAGCGGCCTTCGGATATTGTAATAATTAAAAATAATGTTTTTAGAACCCTAATATAGGTTTTAAAAAACAAAAACAAAGCATTAAATACATTACAGTATGTGTGTGCCTCCTAACCAAGAAATGTACCGTACAGTCTCGACAGGCTATTGCAACTTTGTATAATTTTTATTGTGAACACTGTAGGATAAACGCCATGAAAAGTGTAAGCATACCATTACGACGACCCAGGTTCTTCTAGGTTACTTGGTGTAAGTTCAAATTCAAGGGTTTCATCCAGCTCAAATTTTTTTTTTCTCTCTCTCCATAGATTTGTGTGTCCCTTATTCATGAGAGAGAGAGAGAGATAAAAGGGAAAGCAGAGGGGATTTCAATGAAATTGTATACCATGTTTAATTCATTTAGAAAACGGGGATTATTAATATTTTTCGCGTTATTTTATTATGTCGATAATGATTAATAACTGGAAATTTATCACTGATCTAGAGAGTATAGAAGCGATAACCACTGTTGAAACCATGTTTATATATGCGTATTCATGCGCCATGGGCGGATCACAATTTGATATACCAACAGTATTGGTATATCAAATCGCTTTATACCAACACTTTAAAAGGCATGTTATTTTCAATGTATGTGGTATATATATATATATATATATATATATATATATATATATATATATATATATATATATATATATATATATATATATATATATTCCTGTTAAAGTTCTTTTTTCATTTTTGAAATTTGTTTATATTGACATAACAATTTTAAATATTTAGAATTTCTTCTTTTCTTCACCGTTGTATGAATATCCAAAAAACAAGTACATTGTTTCCATAGTATCATAGGTATTACAGATATATTTGGATGCATTCTAGTGTGCACAAATATACTCCAAATACACCCAAATTGCATGGTATACACAATGTTCTCTGGATATCATGTATTCGACGAAAATATTTAATACTTTGTTTGATCAGTGATCCTTTAATTAATTTAATTCCAAACAATAATAATAAGATCATATGACCATCAATTTGGAAAACCTGTCTGATCAATCTCGCTATAATTAAAGCACTTTTGTGTTCATGTTCCAATTGACTGAATTTACCATTTTAGAACACAAAATATAATGTTGACTTTAAATAACTTTGTGATCATTCGTTACATAGAAGTGTTATTATATTATATATGTGTTAATATAATAATATATCTATTCAGAAATCAAGATTTAATGGATTTAGTATGTGCTTTAAATTAAATATTTACGTTCATTAATATTTGCTAAATTTTCAAAGGTTAGAATGAAAATAAAATAAATTTGTTTACTGGTTAGATATTTTACTCACAAGATAAACATTCAACGATAACAGTAAAGTACGTTTTAATATTATGTTACTCAACAATATTTATTTGTTACTCAACAAATATTTATTTGGTTAATATAATCCTAAGGAAACACGATTTGCATGAAGAAGCAATAAAAGTCATGGGTCAATTTACATACATTACTGTTTTATAGTGATGTAAGTCGGCCATACTGGCCTGATTTATGAAAAGTTTCACAATATTTTTCAAAGATATTAATTCAATTTTCTTAATTGCAAACATTGGAAAGCTATTTTGTTTTTAAAAAGACATCTGAACACGATAGCTCATATATATTATGTTATTATTTTGGCTAGAAACGTTATGGATACATTTTAAGCCAAACTGTCAACTTTTCAATACTTTGCAAGATTTAGACATTAATAATATCACCATTTGCTCTGAGTAGCTTTCGAAATGTAATTTTAGCATCATGTAATGCCATGATGTAGTACAAATACAATGTACGTGTAAGCTTATGGAGCTGTGTTCGTGTGCAGAGTACGTGTAACTTATGGAGCTGTATTCGTGTGCAGAGTACGTGTAGCTTATGGCGCTGCATTCGTGTGCAGAGTACGTGTAGCTTATGGAGCTGTATTCGTGTGCAGAGTACGTGAAACTTGTGGAGCTGTATTCGTGTGCATTGTGTTATTCCTTCTCCCTCAAAGGCCAGTTCTCTAGAGACACAAAAATTGATAACTGCGCAAATACAAAACAGTTTCCCAACGTTTCGAGCTAAAGAAGTTCTTCATCAGGGGAAGAAGCAATTTACATCCACAAAACAAACACTAACCACGAAATCCAAGAGTAATTCTTGACTCCTACATGTTTGAATGCCTGGAAATAAACAAAAGATAACAAATAGAAAAAAGAAAGAAGATACAATTTAACAACGGTCTTAAAACGGGTAAAGTACATATATATTTTATGCTGCCATCAGCTCAACAAAGTTGTATAACAAAAATCAAAGAAGGCAATACCGTGCCTATTACGCAATTACCTAAAATATTTTGACCTAATTCCAGGATGGTAACAAAGGACAGCCGCCAATAATAATAATAATAATAATAATAATGATAATAATAATAATAATATAATAATAATAATAATATAAATAATACACGTAAAGAGTTACGGAATATTTACTTGGGTAAATATTATCGCAAAAATGCGTACGTCTGATAAACTGATGCCTGGCTGTAGTTTTGATAAGATTGCATTAGGAAGGCTAGACTTTTTCATTTAGGCCGAACTCCCCATGAGTTTTCAATTGTAGACTCCAGTATCGTTCCTTACGTTTGCTTTCTTTATCGGTCCAGTCCAGGTTAGATTCAATCGGTAGTATCTCGAGGTACTCGACTGAATGCCAAGACCGAATTGTAGCGGTTGGAGAGTTTCGCGCTGATTTTGTTGCGAATGTGGCTCTTGTAGTTATTTGTTTGTTTCCGAAATCAACAGTTTCACACACACATAACACACACACACACACACACACACACACATATATATATATATATATATATATATATATATATATATATATATATATATATATATTAAAACCTGCATCATAATAATCTTTCTCTATTTATAATTACACTTCATATTTGTACGCATCCTCCTGTTGGATCCACGGATAGCACTTTCCACTCTGTCATGTGTTTATTTGTAATTTTCTGTATTAACTTCTACATGCTTTAAATTCTGTCAGAGAAATCCAGATTGAATGCGAGTGTGTATGATACGCACGAATGCCTATATCCACAACTGTGTACCATCCTTTTGGGAGCTGTGCGCTTGCTTAATCGAGAGTGTATAGGGCTTGGTACGTGCAGGTATGGCGCTGAGTGCCGCAAACGCGGGTTTTAATCTCAGTTGGGGACGAATTAAAAATAAAATTTAACCTCTATAATAACATTCTTTCTCAATATATATGTGCATGTGAAAAAAATTACTAAGTCCATGTGCCAGTTCATAAAAAACATATCCGTCCTTTCAACAGGAAATGGGTAATATATTCATACTTTATTTCTTCAAGGGCTTTTGCATCATTGTGATATATACTCTACAGGTAGGTACATTCTATCTATCTATCTATCTATCTATCTATCTATCTATCTATCTATATATATATATATATATATATATATATATATATATATATATATATATATATATATATTGTCCCTTGAAAAAGAATGCTGTAAAATGCCGAGAGACTTCGACGAAGTATGATTTGCATATGCTCTGCTAGATAAATGGAATAGAGAGTTCCGTAAGATATGGTAATAATCAAATATCTCTCATTCCATTTCACACTAGCAGTTCTAAAAGTATCATTAACTTTGAGACAAACTGATTTCATGGCCATTAATTGATGATAGCTCACATTCCAAATAGAGAATGATAGCTAGGTTTGCTTTTGACGAGTGTCTAGGAGCATAACAGCTAATGCAGTCCCTCGCGAATTTTCTATATTTCAACTGAAGCAAATAGGCACCTTTTCTTTTGTAACAGATTTTATAATATCCTCCATAATAATGTAGATTTTAATGAAGCACAAATTAAATATTCCTTAATAATATTCCCTTCGGGATAAATAGAGATAATCAGGCGGAAATTTCATTTCCTTAGAAGATCGCCTGACGCATTCTCCTTGACATTTATTTTGTCACACCAACATTTTTTCTTTCTTAAATTGGAAACTAATATGACCATAATATTGAAAAAGAGCACTTTGAGACGAAAAAAAAAAACAAAAACATAATTTTTTTTTATTATAGTTAAATAAATCTCAACTTATGTTTTTCTCAGAGTGCACATACTTTTGGTTTAAGTTTTCATCATGTCAACGGCAAAATAAATGCAACTAAGTTGATTAGAATGCCTCACATTGCAAAATCATCATGGGGTACAAAAAGCCTGACAGCATATTGACAAGCTAAATGTGCTGTAGCAAAACTGAATGTAAATCGAAGGTGGGTATACCTTTGAAACATTGTCACATATTTCTACATAGTGAATTAGGCGAGCTCGTGCAAACAGTACATATTTTCTAATAAATGACATCTTCTGTTTAAAAGGATCCGTTGGACCTAAGGATAATAAAAAAGCATTAATGTTTAATATTTATTTCATTGCGTCTTAATTTGTATACTGCTATATCACTATAACTGCGGTCAACATATGTACACTGCTAACAAATATTCTGTTGCATACGTTTTGAACATAATGCGAATACCCCAATCTATTCAAGAGAAGAGAACATTTTGTAAAAGCATTATTTATACATTTGCGCCAAATATTTACACAGATATACACTTAACTTTAATTGCAGGCCAATCATTTTTTTTTTTTTTTTTGTAATCAAATCTTTTATGAGAAATTTCACTTTTGATGGCCCATTAATTTTTTTAAAAATGTTTTAATTCTGTAATGAAGTCTTATTTAAGCAGTTTTACTTACTTACTTAATTTTACTTGTAGGCCCATTATTTTTATTTTCGTATGCTGTAATGAAATTTTATTTGAAAAATTTTACTTACTTACTTACTTACTTACTTACTTACGTATTAGGACTCAGTGTTGCGCTGATATTTTGCTGATATTTTGCTCCCTGTACGTCTTAAAGTCTGTGGGGGGCGGGGAGGGTGAAGGGGGGGGGGAGAGCTCACGCTTGAAAAATATGAAAAATAAGGAATGGAACATATTTGACATTTTTAATACTTGTAATAGTAATAGTTTACATTAAACATGCAATATAACATTGGTATATTCCAGAATGAAGAATCTGTCATACGCTGATCATTAAAGACACAATGGGAAAACTATAATGCCCCAAAAATATTTGATGCCGTACAGGAAAACAATGCTGAAAATATCCACCATGTTATGGTGATATTTAGATTTACCGATCCAATTACAGCTTTTACATTCATGAGAGTAAAAAATGTCATTCGGAACACAACGTTTCCGATCCTGGAGATAACTTCTCCCTCATCGATTCACGTGACCGTCTCCCAGCGACCATCTCCGTACTCAGACACTCATTGCGGTGGATGTAAAGAATAATGCGACTTCACGATATACTTTAGTATTTGTTGTGATTTACCAACCAATGCAAGATTTGCCTTTGCGCCAAAACTTTGAAAATTGGGTTGGGAAAGGTTATCTTTTCAGTGACAAATACAAATCTGAAAGAAAATTAAAATAGAAAACCCACTACAGACTATGGTGAACAGATTCTGCAGGACACATCAAACAAGCCACATTTTTTCGGCAGTTTCTTTAGGTATCTATAAGTGTGAATGCTAAGTAAAACCATTAAAATGTGTGTAAAATAGATAATTTACAGACTATTTTATGAAGACCAATGGACACTTGTATTTGTAGTGTACCACCAATGTGTTAGTGATGTTCATCATGAACTCCTAATGCTTTGCAAGCAGTTACTATCGAAACAAATCTTTTGATGTACCAATAATGTATCGTTTAAGTTAGAATATAATCAGACGAGAATGTCCATAATGTTAAGTAGAACGTACCTTTGAAAACATTGCTCATCAAACATTAATTTGCACTGTGGCTACGCTCATATGCCGACAGGAAGCAAAGTTATGCCAACATATCACTTGGCTTTCTGTTATCGTGTTTATTTGTATGCGTGAAAGTGTTGATGTGGTTATCTTTGCCATGTTTTCTTTTCTACTAAACATATACCAATATTTTTAATAATAAAAGAGCGAAGTCATTACAGATACAGAATTTTCACAAAACGTATGCGGCGACTTTGATGCCAGATCCTGAAATCACCCAAGTTATTCTTCACTATGGTAAATAAAATAAATAGAAGTGATGACATGACTTTTTAAAAGCTGAACGCTTATGGATTTTACTTACTCATTTTTATGACACACATTAAATAATACTTCACTAAACCCAGTGTCGTTTATGGCCCTTGTCACGGACGAAGCAAGGGATGGGGGGGGGGGGGCGGGGGGTTGCAGGGGAAGCGGATATGGCGCACCCCCTCCCCAACCAAGAAAAAAGAAAAAGAAAAACATAAGATTGAAACAACCGGAAAGGTTTCTTTTCAATTACATGCTTCAAATTATGCCCTGAAAACGCTTAAAACGTAGGAAATTGCATGGGTTTCGTCCTACAGACCCCTTATCTACTCCCCCACCCCCAAAAAAGAAAAGATTTTGAACGATATTTCTGTATCTGTCCCTGCTTGTTACGTCTGGACATGGAAAATAATGGATGTTAGATTTACACATAATCAAATACGTAAAGTAAATCTTTGAATCTGGATTTTCTTCATTTCAATTTAAAATTAGAAAGTCTTGCTTTCAAAAATGATTAAACAAAATAGTTTTTGACAAAAATTTGTCATAAAAGTCTCATTAAAAATTGGTATCGTTTGACATTCCTTTATTATGATAAAACCATTGAGAGTCTGCTAATGCAACGTTATCTAAAGAAGTTATTTAGCAAACTAAATCCAGAGATCAAAAAGAAAATAAAAACATATGAAATGGAAATTTTGTTCCAGTATCTCTGAACAAGAACTATGTGAGTTACGTGTTCTAAAACAATCTCGCAGCCAATTTTCTGTGCTGTATTATTACGAATCTAGCACTATTCCATGGACCTGTTATCAGGAAATGTCCGAATTATCAGATATTACGCTGATTGGTCAATCGCCTTGTCAATCGCTAGTTTGCCGAAGGGTTAATTGTTTCATCTAAATCAAGATCATGAACATGATCGTTACCACTGCTTGCTGCGATGTTGCAATTAGCTTTGCCTTTGACAAAGAATTCACATATTATGGACATGTTCCCAGTACATTATTCAATAGTGTACTGACAAGGCTCCACAGGACCTGATGTTGAGTATTGCTTGCTAACAATCGAGCACTATTTAGAAAAGTCCTGCATTTTACTTGATGGACTTTGTTGGAAATCATACCTGAATACTACACAGTGTAGTCGGGAGTAAACAAGTGGCGAGTATAAATAGTACAGTGTAAATCGCTTTAGTCCTCTGGCGGTTTATTTGAGTGCGTTTTTATCTCGATCTTACTCATTTTGAAAAACAAAATGTAAACTCGTCGATTCGGGATTGCTTATTTTCCTCTAAAAATCTACGCTTTTAAATCCAATTGATACGTTTCTTTTAGGAATCACTACAAAGCAAAGATGTGAAATTAAGTCAAATCCAGTTTTTAAATTATATGTCTGATTACAGATAAAAGAATCATTTATCAAACAGCTGGCGTCCTGCTTACAATATGTCTCTTAACTTTGATTGAATTCACTAATACTTCAGACAGTTGCAAAGATTAAATCAAAACTAATGATGCAATTTAGAGACGGTGTACGATTTCAAAGATTTAGTCAGTTGAATAGTTTCACTACCTTACGATGGGAATCAATCGTAAATTAAATTTACGGGCATTAAGAAAATTAATTCTAAGCCTTGTTATGATCAGTTTCATCTTAATAATAATAATAATATTAATAATAATAACAATAATAATTATAATAATAATAATATAAATTGTTTGGAAAGTGCTGTTGCACGCAAAAGAGCTGTAAGAGTACCAAATATTTGACTCTGTTTTCAATGGCAATTGTTAGCTATCTGAATGACCTTCAGAATAAAATCTTGACTTTTCAAAATGTTCTGATGTTTATAATTTTATCGTTGTTGGCCGTTGTTGGGTGATAAAGAGGAAATAATCTAATAATATTAAAATGATTCATTCAGTCTAATCTATGGAATGTCTCAGAGTTAAAATTTATAATGTAGAATCATTGCCAACGGTTCGATGTTTAACTCCATCTGCAAGCAATCTTCACGATCCAAATGCACAATGGACATTTGATATAATTATTCACGTGAGTATATAAATGTTTTGGAAGTTTTCCTAATTAATATTAGGATGGTATTATGGTACAAAATCCATAATAACCCTTGTTGGAATCAGTCAGAATTGGATTATGCAAATGAACATGCCGAATCAAATCTGGATACTCTTACGTTCATTATTGATTATCATTTGTTAGGTTGGCATGTAACAAAGGAACATACAGCTTAACTTGCATTGAGATTTGATTTAGTATCGGTTTTTGGTCTTTGACTATCTGGTAAAGTCATTTCTGCGCTGTTAATAATGAGTTTTTTTTATATAGACTGGGGCTTTGGTACTTCGGTAAGTGATGCTGAAAAGCACTGGATTGCAATTAAATGCTATTTCTAGAGATGAAATTCGGGCAATAGTGAAATTATACTCATTTCCGGACGATAGAATAACCGTCAGTTTCTTTTGACAACTGTAATCACAAGTTCCAGTCACTCTAATTTGTTTAAAATTACATTCGGAAATGAACTGCGAAATATATGCTTGGAGACCGAGCAAATCAAAAGGAAATCTAAATAGAAAAAAAGCAACATGTGTTTCCGTAAGTTATAGTTTTAATTTACAGAACATCTAACAAGAGAAAGGATTGAATTGATTCGCAGAATATATTCTGATATAATTTACAGCTGAAAATGAAGCTTATGATCTTTTATTTGGGAACTCGTGTCATGGCAGATGAAAATCTACGAATCTAAATGGAAGTAAGAAGTGGGGTTAGATTCTGCAAATGATACCATTGCTATCGGTTGAATGTACTTGGTATAGAGTGCAATATCTGAGAAACGTCTATAGATATCTTGAAGGTGTGTTGACCTAGTTTTCCGTGTACGAACAGTTACTAGCTTCGGGATGTTTAAATTGTCCATCAGTAGAGATATAAATAATATTTAAATGCGTGCATGGCATACTTGTATCCTTTAGCCTTAATGCATGATGTCTCTGTGTGACCTAAACATTTATATGTGTGCAGTTCGTGTAATCAGACCCATTGCTTTCCACATCATGTAGATAAATAGTCTTATATGCTAGCATACGTTTGCATTCATGGGGAAAAAAAGTGTAAAAGTAAGCTACTAACTGTTAAAAATTTATTTGAGTATTTGATCGCTCTGAAGAGACCAGTAACATTTGGATTATTCCGTCAATCATAAAACATTCGCTCCAAACTTCATGCAAAGTTTTTGAGTAAATCATGAGACCGTGTGACTGAACCCGACATATATTTGCTTTGTCGTCCTCCATTTCTCTGCACGCGGTCCAAATACATTTTTACGCACTTTTTTCAGCCAGAACTTATTAATTTGTACTCTGGTAGAAAAATTGTCGGCGACAGAGTTCTTTAGGACGACTTTAACCAAATTCTCTAAAACATGTATTTACGTTGCTGATCAAATACAATATATAGACATTTTTACAATTTTTCAAAAAAAATAATACTAAGTATCATTTGCTACTAAATGATGTTAATCGTGATCACATTGCACGTAAGATTTTTGTAATATCAATAAAATCAAGTGGCGAGGCTTTGGACGCTTAAATATCACGTGTTGTTGGGTGTTTACAATTACTAATCAGAGAGGCTTGTTAGACGAATAAACATTAGTAACAAAACAAAAAAAAAACAACATCAAACGCACAAAGCATAAACAACTCTTTCTCCTGTATGTCATGCATTTCAATTGTGAAATTTGTAGATAATTGCAAATACTAAAACAAATGTAGTCCAATATCGCAGACGAAAACGAGTCACTATACATAAAAAAGCAATGACAGTATTTAATGAGATCTCTGAACACCTACAACGGATGAAACATCACTGATTACTTTTAACATGGGGACGGTTGTGAAAGCGTAGTATGGGTAACTTGTATTAATGCATTCATAACTACGTATACATTTGACGTGGTTTACGGACTTGGAGTTTCCACGAATTGTCAAAATGTCTTTTTCTCCATCTGATTAGCAGTATTTCGATCTGAGACTATTATGACAAGTTGGCGGTAGTAGTCACAAACAATACGCTGTTACTTGCATTTCCCTGTCAAATTACAAATATAAAATACGAGAAAACGTATTTAGAAGAAAGTTCATAAATTCTACTCATCCACTTGTTAATGTGGGATCCAAGTCTGTCTTTAGTTTACACCGCCCTGAAAAGAGGGTTTAGGCACGTACAGTTTTAAGTCAAGATATCTTAACTGGCTGTAGTGGTTCTTTTTGTGTGTGGGGGGATCTTTTTTTCTAACGGCACTTGGCAATAACATGCCGAGATGGGAACTAAGTGTCTTTCCGGAGGACGCACTGAGGTAGCCAACCCAGGCTGACTCGGGGGGGGGGGGATATTGAACCACGACCCTTTGATTACAAGTTCGTTGCTGTACCAACTGAGCTACCTCAGTTCACGTTTGATACATTGTTGGTTTTAACTAGTAGAAATACTTCTTTCTTCCTTCGTCTTTTTGATTCTTATTCTATTACTCTAAAAAGAACCTTACACTTCAGACGATTTATGGTTGAAGTAATCAGAAATAAACAAGCTGAAATAGAAGCAAGTGCTTTACAATTACAGCTTTTAATGTCGCTACTTTTGCCATATATGTATAAATTAGTTCAGTAGGTGTACAGCGTCTCACTTACCATTTGAAAAATGAAAGCAATATGTGTTACCTGATTCACAGTCAATCTTAAGTGACTGTAATTTAGTTTAGAAAAAAAGAAAACAAAAAGCTCTTTATACACTTTCTCATTACATTCAGCTTGTTAATTAGAGAATAAATGTACTTTATATAACTTTGCAAGTACCGCTTTTGCTGGGTATATAATTTTCTTGTCTGTGAGATTTCTGGCATGCGTTTACAAATTAATAAAGATGATGAAACATGACATGGATTTTCACTACAGCGGTCTTTCACATATATATTTTACACGAAACATGAAACAGGTGTTAGGTTCACAACAGTCATCAAAGTCTCACCGTCACAATGGTATAATAAAAATACTATATTAACCTACACAAGGTAATATATGTCTGTAAGAGACTGCTCAAATCTAAATCTGTAGAGTCATTATATGACTTCATTATCTTTTAAAAAAATAATATATATATATATATATATATATATATATATATATATATATATATATATATATATATATATATATATATACGCTTTGTTTCTTTTTTGTTGAGTAGATGTAAGGAAATACTTCAAGGTTCAATATTTTTATATCTACTTTAAAAAAGTAGATTTTCTTGTTATTGTATATTTATAACCGCAAAAGCCGTCGACTTGCATCGGTTGTTTTCATTCGGTGCCAAAGCGGTTAATGGTTTAATATATCGATAAAAACAAGTTCCAAACTTTTAAAATAATTTAGGATAGTGACTCTTTTCAAATGTATCTCCTGCATATATTGCTTCAAATTGTGCATTGTGAGAAAATATTGACTGTTTTCATAGAAAAAAAAAGATTTTTATTTTCGTAAATACGTTTTTTGAGCAGATTGATACACTGAACATTGTTGAGGTGGGGGTAAAATAACCACAGAGCAGTCAAATCCAACAGACTTCATAGGTCAACATGATTAAACTAAAGTTTTTAATGATTGTGAGTTTACTTATTAGGATTTTACATGTTTATTTTGTATGCATTAGAACGTAAATTTTGTGATTTTGGCAAGCTTGCAGACTAGTTCGGTAACAGACGCTGTACCTAAATTGTTTTTGTCACTTAATTTCTGTTTGCCGTCAACATTCATCTATCCCCGATTTCTACGTGGTCTTCAAACATGATTATGCATGTGATGAGAGTTAAAATCACTAATTAAAACATTTTTTAGTATTATGTTTAATTAAGAGTTTTGCAGCAATTACTTTTACCGTTTTCCGTAGAGTGTAACAGGGGTGGGTGTTACTGATGTAAGTTCAGTTTTTGACGGTTTGCACGATTCATGTGGAACACTGTTTCAAATAAGTTGACACTTTAAACCTATTTGTTGTAGTTAGTAGTTTGTTTTCATCTTTCTTATGACACTGTCTCATTGCTTACATAGCTTAACAGTGTTGTTATATTGCAAAATCGGTTCATCCTGATGGAGAGAGAGAGAGAGAGAGAGAGAGAGAGAGAGAGAGAGAGAGAGAAGATGAAAAATAAGAACAAAAAATGAATTAGGCCTAAATATGGAAAGATAATATACATAAGGACAGCTTTGTAAATACTGGGCCTGGACTGTTTGCACTCCTGTTGAGGAGCTTTGTAAATACTTGATCTGGACAGTTGCACTAATGTTGAGGAGCTTTGTAATTACTGGACCTGGACAGATGCACTCATGTTGAGAAGCTTTGTAATTACTGGACCACGACAGTTTGCACTCATGTCGAGGAGCTTTGCAAATACTGGACCTCGACAGTTGCACTCCTGTTGAGGAGCTTTGTAATTACTTGACCTGGACTGTTTGCACTCATGTTGAGGAGCTTTGTAATTACTGGACCTGGACTGTTTGCACTCATGTTGAGGAGCTTTGTAATTACTGGACCTGGACTATTTGCACTGATGTCGAGGAGCTTTGTAAATACTGGACCGGGACAGTTGCACTCCTGTTGAGGAACTTTGTAATTACTGGACCTCGACAGTTTGCACTCATTTCGAGGAGCTTTGTAAATACTGGACCTCGACAGTTGCACTCCTGTTGAGGAGCTTTGTAATTACTGGACCTGGACTGTTTGCTCTTATGTTGAGGAGCTTTGTAAATACAGGGCCTAGACAGTTTGCATTCACGTTGAGAAGCTTGGTAAATACAGGGCTAGGACAGTGTGCATTCACTTTGAGGAACTTTGTAAATACGGGGCGTGGACAGTCTGCACTCACGTCGAAGAGCTCTGTGGATACGGGTCTGGACAGTTTGCACTCACGTCGAAGAGCTTTGTAAATACGGGGTCTGGACAGTTTGCACTCATGTTGAGAAGCTTGGTAAGTACGGGGCTTTGACATTTTGCCCTCATGTTGAGGAGTTTGTAAATACGGGCTTAGACAGTTTCCACTATAAAACATGTATAAAGTCAAAGTTAAAGTAATACTATTTTTCATGTAAATTTGGTGACATTTTCAACATCAAGCAAATATATATATCAAATAAAGTGACACAATTTTCACAAAAGGAATTTCCAATTTACCGGAAATGCAATTCTAATGAGCAGGCGTGGTTATCATAGTTCTAACGATTCATCAATTACGTTATTTGCATTAATATTTTGTGCGTTGATATCGTCAATAGATGTCAAACAAAAATGCAAATGCGCTCTATGTTAAAGTTACGAAGTCATTGACAAGGAATATATCTTGGTACTACATTGTCTCCTTTCCACTTTCCAAATGCAACAGCATGCTGATTTCAATCAGATCAATTGCTACAGAAACAAAGCAGTCACCAGAGGTCATTGTAAATTAGATGTAACCGCCTCATATACATCAGAAAGCGTGAATCTTAGTTTTGCTTCCAGTGCATGTGGTGACACAATTGATTTTGAGCTGTGACAACTAGTCTTAATTGCGTAGAATAAAAACGTTACTCTTGTAGTCTGGTGGTTTTCTCGTGTGTGTGTGTGTGTGTGTGTTTCACTCGCTATATATTCATAGCAAGAACTGTAGTATACTCTTCAATACTATTAATTAATCTGTCTTATCGCCTAATAAAAGAAGTACATATTCGAGTAAATAATTTTGGAGGTGTTATAACAAGCAGGAGTAAACTCTAGAATATGCACGATGGGGTAAACAACCGTAAACTCAGAAATAGTCGCGAGATTAAAATATCATGGTTTTGGGAATAAAAGGACGATTTCTTCGGGCTATACTTTCTTAGGGTACCACTGTTTATTTTAACACTCACTGTCAACAAATACTTTTAGTTTAGGGTTTAATTTCCTCGTTATTTTCTATTTCCTTGTAGAACATCTCCCAGTGCTGCAAAACTCTAAATGGCTTACATGTGTCCTGAGTGAATTTTCGGCCGTTAAATCATTTCATGTTGGTCTTTATTGATGACTTTACCGATACAACGAATTGGATTTGAGACGGGGCTGACTTAAAGTACAGGCGATCACGAACTTGTAACTGATCATTTTCACATTACCTAGCATCTCTTTTGAGGTGACGGATTGATAAGCAGCTATTGATAAATTATTTCACTATGTCTATTCTATTTGAACACATGAGGCGAATGTAAATTGTAGTGTTATTTTCCTCAAAAAAGAAGAACAGTTCCCGTCTTTTTTATTCTTCGTTACTTTTTGTTTGTTTGTTTGTTTGTTTATTTATTTATTTATTTATTTTGCACATTCATGATCGCTTGATTAACTCAAGAAATATGTGCTTTTAAAGAACGTGAAAGTAATGTTTCTTGACTAAAGAATGCGT
Source organism: Margaritifera margaritifera (assembly GCA_029931535.1). Taxonomy (NCBI): domain Eukaryota; kingdom Metazoa; phylum Mollusca; class Bivalvia; order Unionida; family Margaritiferidae; genus Margaritifera; species Margaritifera margaritifera. The sequence continues at coordinate 5,972,285 of JAQPZY010001652.1, read as the reverse complement.
TTATCCGACGGAATAGAAAGGTATAAACATGAACCGTTAGGCTGGCTTAATTAACTATAATCGAATATCTGAAATCTAAGTTAGATTATGATTCACTCTTATTGACAATCACTGAGATAGTAACGATGATTTTTTTTGTGGGGTGGGAGTGGCGGGGGTGTGTGTTTGTTTTCAAATGTCGATAACAAACCTTACGTGGTGTTGGCATCTACAAATGATTTGTTATTGTTGTCGCTACAAGAGCTCGACTATGAAGTGGCTTGTGACGGCTGGTATATCGATTAAGAATGTTAGACAGTTGCCATAGATACAACATCTGTCAAGGTAATTGTCGTTGAGGCACTGATTTCTTTAAACATCTTTATATTTAAATTTATAAAACAAGTTCAATAAAAGTATATATTTGAGCTATTTGGATGGGAGAGTATTGTAGTATTCAACGACTTTCAGACATTTCATGTCAAATGAACACAAACTTAGGATTATATTTATCGCATAGTTTTAAGGACCTTACATGGGTATATGACGTTGTTAAATGAATTTTGCTAAGTTTTATATCACAGAGTGCGAACGGTTTGTATGATATTACGCTATGCCGCTAATAAAGATTACCGTTGTGCAATACATTGGAATGAGCATCTGAGTGTAAACACTTTAGGGACTGGGGTTCAGAAATAAGTAATGATAGCGAATATCATGATGCAAACCAGACAATTGATGCCATTTTCTGCATTTGCAACCAATCACTGTACCCCAAGCTTTTTCTTTTATAACCTTGAAGACTGAGTGGAACTCACTCGCATACTACTCAACTTAATAGTGTGTTTGTCTAACATCGACCATTTGGTTCCCTGTTGTAGAAATGTTTGTCATGAGCGAAGTAGTTTGTAAAACTTAGCCTGTCTAGAGACACTTTAGTATACTCATGCTATCTAGAGATATAGAGGAGTGATGTGCAAGTTTTATTTGGGATATACATAACAAACTTTATTATACTCTACTGGGAGTCTAAAGTTGATTATGCAAACAAACATATTACTTTGCGTTACTTAAGTTTATGATTATTTGCATGCAAACTATGTAATCATCAATCGTACCGACAAAATTCGATTTGCATCGTGTGTTGAAATGAAATCAGGCTCCAGGTCTATGGCTGACTGGTATATTTCCCGAAGCCTAGCGACGAATAGACCATTCCTATTAGATACAGAGTCTGGTTTTGGACTATGAACATTAGTGTTGGCAACCTACAGAAAAGACAGAGTGCTGAAATATTTGGTCATTGCAAATTCTGTTCATGACCTGCAAATAGTAAGGCGTCTTACCTGTCTTTATCATTGTTTAATGGTTTGCTGCAGTCCTAAAATATGGTTACAAATTACACCCACACATTAACATTGGTTTTGTAGCTTGAAAAACAACAAACGTAAAGTACAAGTCTAAGACTTAGTTTCCATCTTGCAAAAATGTTTTTCTAGGACACTGTTCATCGTACTACACACACACACACACACACACACACACACACACATAAACAAGACCGAGTGTAACTGTACGCCTGGGGAAACGGAACGGCATTCATATCAGTCACCCCTTCTCTTCTCCATTATTAGTTATTACATCGGTATTTGTGACTTCGTTTACACAATATCATGTAATAACTTATTTTAATTTTCACTAAATAATAGTGTAATGTATACCACTTCATTTATATAATTTATACCTTTTCAAGTAAATTATATTCATATTCTGCCATTACAAATGGATTTCCATATCAAACCTTTTACAAACGTCACGAAGGTGTATTAAGTTTGTGTAAATAGTTTAAGCGTCACCAGATGTATGACGTTTTTGAAAGGCGTCTAAATAGAGATATGACTATTTTTGTTGGACGTTTGCAAAACTATTCACTGTTGGCATTTATTATGATGATGAGCATACACATTTACACAGAAACATAAAAAAGTATGTGGCTTGATGTCTATCAAATTGTATACGACAGCTTTTCTTTCTGACTGACGGCATCATACAAAATACTAAATTTATCATCGGAATTTAAACAAACAAGTTTTGTGGCTGACTGACTGCATAACACAAGAGACTCAAAAATTACCATCGGTATGCTAGTTTTATAAAATTTTCGTTCAAAATCTTGTTATCAAGTCTAAACGTTACATAAGATTGTAAACCTTTGGTCTGCCTAGTAAGTCTACGATATATTTGCTGTATTTAAACTAAAACAAGCATGCAGTTAAAATTTGTACATTCTCTGTACATGTCCATGCTTTTAAAATTTGTACCTTTTCTGTACATGTACATGCTATTAAAATTTGTACTATCTCTGTACGTATACATAATCGTGGCTTGTATTCCTGTGGAAAAACATACAGCTTGATGTCTATCAAATTTAAAATTTACGCACGAAACCGCATTCATAAATTAAGTAATTCTAATATATAACCATTTAACACTTTTTCTGTCACACTTGGAAAGCCCGTACCACTTTTAAAAATTTATGGCTGTAGTCTAATACCCCAAATTAAAAATGACATTTTGACATTTAAAAAAAAAAAAAAACACGTTGTGTAGATATCTCAGTTAAAATTTACCCCTGTATTCAGAGACGTAAATGAATCTATTTTCCAAAATGTCTAGATTAATAACCTGGTTTAAGTCCATGTGGCGTATGTCTGGAGGTAAAAACTGAATATATCGCCACGGTAATAATCATGATAACAATCTTCAACGGCAACCTAGATGAACTGAACTATTAGACCTGGGATAGATTAGAAAATCTTTGTGACATTTTCTCATTTGTTTACACGAAGATTGACTTGAAACTGAGAAAATAACTTTCACTTTTTATTTCAGAAAGATATCAGACTTTATCAGCATAGTTTTACTGTTTGCTTCATTTATATATTGGGAACATATGGCGTTACAGACATATGTTAAAAATAGAGAAAAAAATACAGCATAATGGAATGTTTTAATACTTATAAAATCTTTTGGAAATGCCAAGTAAGAAAATCAATAGATTCCAATAATTGTTATTAAGCACACAATGACCATTCAGGTGCTGCTGGAAAGAGAATACTGTCTAAATCCGATAATGTTGTACTCAAGAGACTCTCTACACATCATAAGACACGGTTTTTCGACATAGCCATAACCCGTCATAGAGCATTCTTTATCTTTTACCATTTCAGGTGGGAAGTTACGAGATAAAACAAAAGACTTAAATAATTGTTTAAAGAAATACTTGGCCTCTCCACCCAAAAGCCACAGTGGTTATCGGATAATACAAGGATTGTCCAATTGTGAGCTCATAATCTTGTATTGGCCATATGAAACTCTTCCTTTTATCCAGTTGAAATTTTCTTTCCTGCCAGTTTCAAAATGGGGAATCAAAATGAGGCTTAGATTTTAACATCTTTGGTGAATTTGGAAATACTTTGGACACCGTATTGAAATCAGAAATGTAGGCATTTGAGAAAGACGTGTCTCAATTTTATCCATCATGCAATTTTGAACTTCATTTTTCCTACTGGCAATACCTCAACATGTTGCTGTATAAACAGATGAGTAATACATAGGAAAATAATTTTTGAGAAAAGAGTGTGTTTTACTTTCAGCTGCCTCACCTGCATCGGGAACATGACCCTGACCTCTACTCCATTTAACTTTGCTGCGAAAAGGTGACAAATTATGTATATATTCCTGCTACATTTGCAGACAGTGTGGACTGAACATCCTGCATGTGTGCTGAAGGTAATTGTGACTGAGTGCAGATCAGTGCCATATGTCTTTGCAATTCAAATAGCAGTTGCCTTGGGCTACTTTTTCTCTGTATAAAACAAGTGTTGTGCATCCGGTTTCTAAACACAGATCTCCTTGTTGCGTTGGAAAGATACTGAAAGATGCGCTTTTAAAGATCGTTTTTACAAGTACCTATAAGTGTTCCTTCCTGGTCTTTGGACCGTTTTTCTAATTATTGAATTGTGTCATATTATATGAAAGTCACTTAATTACTCTCACAATTCTTGTATTTTATTTTGTGATATCGTACACGCTTTTGTGAGAGTTTGGCACAAGCGCTTGATATTTATAGTGAAAGAATATGGAATTTCAGGCGACCTGTTATAAAGGTTTGAAAATTACTCAAGCAATAATAAACAAAAAAAATATTGATAATTAACATGTATTCACTGGAAAGTATCATAATAATGTAATAATCGAGCAAGTAATATAATTTTTCGATTTTCATATTTCACTGTATAACTTGTTGTTCAAAGGTAACTTAAATCAAACATGATACGTGTTGCAATGATATGGAACAAATTAAAACGAAAACTTTGCATTGATTTTGTATCCCTCCTTTTTATTGTTTCGGAAAAGAAAATATTGCGTGACATTTGAAACCCTTTCAATTTCCGGATTCAACCAAAACAAGAACATATTTTTTGGTAAAATTATAAAATTCCGAAAAAAGAGGCATACTTAATCCAACAATAATACTATTGTGCGCCATTTTGGTCTTTACTTATAGTACTATTCTTATTTACTCACAAAGACAAACGCATTACAAAATTATCATTTTGCCCGGAAACAAAGCACTGAATGTGTTGGCGTGAAATCTGGGTAATTGATTATTGACCGTCTTTAACTTTGTCTAAGCTGTTTAGTTTCTGGGTGGTACTTTGGGCACTATTAGTGCTATAAAGATCAGGATTATGATCAAGGGCTACATTTATGAATGTGGAGGCCAAATCTACTCATAAGCGGTCAATTACTTCTCTTTTATTTACAAATCTAATTCTGTTTTTCAATCTTCCATACTGATTTCAAATTATCTCCGGAAATGTTGTTTGAGTAGGCGTCTCCTTGTGGAGCTAGAGGAAGCGCAAGTAAAGACTATGAAGACCTATATACGTAAAGTCTCGAGTGGCAATTTTTTTCTTAAGAGAAGACCATTTTCACGCACATATATTTTCATTAGAGTCGCTTTAATTGAAAATTAAGATTTTTTAACGTACAATATCATGTATCTACGACATAAAGTAATACGTTCTTAGTAACATTATGTCATTAAACTTGCGTTATTTAAAAATGGAAAAAATATATGATTTGTGAATAATGTGCACATTGTTATACAAATTGCAGAATATTTTAATATCTCTTCATTTATTATTTCAAGCGGTCTTAGATAATTTCTTTATAAAGGTAATATATTTTAATCTGATCAGTTACTAGACGGATGCCATGCCTCGGCATTCTAGGATTACCCATGGACGAAAACTTATCTTAGCTTTGTGCCTAAACTTTATATGTCAGATCCCAGTAACTTTCACAGTGGTTAAGATATTTAACGAGGATGCACTCGACTCACTTTATCACAGATTTATGGGACATAGGGTCTCTTTTTCGCTTCTTTCCTTCTGGTTGCTTTTTTATATAAATAAATGTATTTATTTATTTTTTATGGCTGTTTAGGTAACAAAGTGGCCCATGTGCCATGGGTATAGCTGCCTTATTTGGGGGAAAAAGTGGGGAGGATGGTCCAAGATAGTCTATCCTTGTTAGCTAGACGTTGGGTGTCATTGTGACCTTTCCATGTACTTCCTGGGCAAGGATTATTAGTCTGTTTATAAGTCACTTATCCCTCCATTCACTACAGGGCACTGTGACCTTGTCAAACATGGTTTCTTCTCTTCATCAGGCAGTGCAATCCGAACCCCTTAAAATATGTCTTAATATGCACCGTGCATCGCTGTGTAGACGTATTACGTGAATAATGACTTACTTTGATTAACCTCTAAGACACTGCAAACAGCATTATAAAAATGAGGTAAATGCATGAGAACTCTTTGAACAATGAACTACTTTATTCGCAGTGAAAATAAAATAATCAAGCTAAAGGGACTATTAATTACAGTATGTTCATAAATGAAGTAAAATTACCTCGTGTTTAGACATCAGCATGAAACTTCCGCCATATCTCGAAGGCATGTTCTACTTCTTCTCCTTGTGCAAAGCAGTTAGGTATAAATAGTTCCAACAGTGCCTACATTGCGTTTTCAGCCATTATTAGCTGGTCGTGGGCACAAAATCTCTGTTATACACAAAATGTTATTAAGTTTTTGTCACCAGAAAAAAATAACTGGAATGCCTGATCCATTCTCTTCCTTTAAAAGCATATTATTAGCCTCAAAGAAATACCCTCCACGAACTGTTACTCAGAAAGCAAATCAGGTATAGTTATCATACTGACAAGATAACTAACAAGTTTTGTGAATTTGAATCTGGTGATTAAGGATGATATGTAGCAAAGGAAAGATGTATGGTTAGGCAGACAGACAGATGGACAAGCGGAGGGTATCAAAATGTTCCTGATGCTAAGCGTGTGGATAAGTATACATGTGCTTTGATAACAACGTCTCAAAATGAAAAGAAGACTAGAATAAACATTAATGACTGTCGGACAACGAAAGTTTAGAAAGCTGTATTTATTTTCTAAAAGAGGAATAATCGACACCACATTAAAATGAGGATGCATTCCCTAAACTTTAAGCATGCAAATATTTAAACTAATATCATGCTAACTGTAACATTATTACATCGGCTTGTACGCTATAAGTATAAGATCGATTATGTAACTGAAAATAAAGAAATCAGCAAGGATATTATCATGTTAACTTATGTGCATCACTTGCTTATTTCATTGTTAATCGCAAGAATACATGCGATATTTGTGCGTATCATTGGGCTAGAAAATGATGAATTGAATTCTATATGCATCATCTCTTGTAATTAAATCGTGCTTTGACCGTCTCAAACTCCTCTAAAAATAACGAACAGAGCATTTATAATTAGATACAGGGTTTGATATTTCGTACATTAGTGCCAGAAAGCCCGGTAATACAATAAGAGACTATTCCTAGTTATAGAATTTGGGTCAAAGTTATGATTCTTTTCATGACCGGAATATAGTAAAAACGTCTCCTTTCGTCTTCATAAATGTTAGTTTGTGTTATAGTCCATGCAATCGGTTTCAAATTAGAACCAGATATAAGCCGGTTTTACAATGCTCGGAGAACGACAGTTGAAAAGGTAGTTAAAGCATGGGTTTTAATGTATAAGATAATACATATTCACGCCAAAATTGACCATACTTTACTCGAACTAACACGCTGAAATAAATGAGGAGTTTTGGGGCCGGTCCTTCCAGCAATAAGTGGATTGATATTCCAGAAATCGACATAAGTCCTTCTCACGCTCATTCACATAAGAAAATCTTTTCTAATGTATCAAAATTTACGAAATGTTATTTGAACCTATTGCTTTAAATCAAAGATTTATTCAGATTTGACCGTAATCAAAACAATAGTTTCTCAGTAAATTTCGTTCAAACGTGCTACAGGTCACAGAGTTTTCTCAATTTTGTGTTTTATTTAATTTCATTGCATATACTTGTTGTTTTCCCAGTTCTTGGTCAAAGCGATTTATAGTACTTCTTCATAAAAAGGTCACATGGACAAAAGTATAAAATTATCAGGGTATCACACTACTTAATACCTTAGGTGCATTATTTACAAGAATTTTGAAAAAAAGGTTAAAAACCTGGACTGAACACTAACATGTTTATGTTGAACCCCAAGCAGGTTTTCGTTCTGGTCTGAGAACTACTGATACTAGATTAATTTTATATTATATGTGCTTTTAACTCATTACATCCATGACGGCAAAATGCTGTTTTGAGCTTTTGAGGATTTTATGGTATAAATAAATAAAGATAGAATTAAAATAAAACATTCTTAGGATAATACAATCTATGTATAAAGCAACTAAATCTTCTGTTAAGTCGTTATGCTTCTTAGAGATACCTATGTACCATTCCTTTTTAATACTGGGGTTCCAGAAGGAATATGTCTTTCCCCTTTTCTTTCTGCTGTTTGCATTATGATCATGAAGTTTAATTTATCACATAGGGTATTGGAGTAGCTAAGATATGCATGATACAATTATTCTTGATGCTTTATGTTGATCATATGGTGATCTTTCCGACTTCAGAATCAAAAGTGTTTATATCTGTTATATATGTATTCAATAACATGGAAATAAAAATAAACTTGCAAAAACAATAGTTCTGGTATATAGGAAAGGAAGCCGATTATCAGAAAATATATCCCTTTATGTTTTGCCTTACTTTTATTATTATGCTCTTCTTGGTATTGTTGATAAATGTTCTTACTTTGGTGTAATATTTACTTCTAGCAGTCCCTTGAGTGAATTACAGAATGTCTTGGCAGGTTAAGGTCCAGAAAACAATATTCAAAATAAAAACTCAGTTCAAACATTTTACCAATGTATAATCGAAGAAGAAATGCGGGTTTATCAATGAGCTTGTTCTTACAAATTTAAATAATGGCAGTGAAGTCTTTGGTGTTCATCTGTGTTCTACACTGGAGTGTATTCAATTAAATTTTGCAACCAAATTCTTAAGGTGAGACAAAGCTGCCAGAATGATATTGTTTGCAAATAATTAGTCTGACAGCTATTAATTTCTGACATGCAACTTATAATAATAAAGTATTGGCTGCAACTTTTGAATTAATTGAAAGAAAACTTGCTCTTCAACTCTATGTTGTGCTGCTTGAAGATATTGATAAACAACGAAATAAGATCAAATGACCTCTCTAAGTAAGAAATTAATTCAATGTTTTGGGTTTTCTGTGGTTTGGTTGAATCAGGGTGTAAAAGATGAAAACAGTTTGATATAATTATGCAAATAGCGAATTAAAGGTATTTTCAGTCAGTACTGGAGAGGCAGGATGTTCATTTTTTATAGGGCATCCCTGTATTGTCATCTTGCTGCGGAGCTTGAATATAACAGTATTTAACTGTGGGAGGTGTTGCAAAGTTCAGAGTCACGTTGACACGGCTAAGGTTTTTGTCACATCGACTGCATGCTGAGACCCGCAAGTGGAATATAAAAGTAGATTTATTCATATTATGTAACTTCTATAATATTTAGGGATATTATATAGTTTTGCTTTGGAACGCCCATACCGTTCTGAAAATCGGACATACCGTCTAAATTTACTAGAAAATTGAGCCAGATGAAAACTTTGACATCTGTGTGCAAACAGTCATTTTACATAGAAATAATATTTTTGATTGATGCGTTTTCCACTCTTCTCCTGTATTTCCATTTCATTTTTCTATAAATTTGCTGTATTTCATTCTTTTCATTTAAGAAAATGTTAATAAATTTAGGGAAAGCTTATTGTTATGCAATATTTCATGGTATATGTCAATCTATGTATTTAGCATTATTGCAGCTTATACTTTCATACTTTTTGATACTTACGTATGTACAAATTATACTTTATTTTTACTGATGTGCCACACGAACACCTTGCCTTGTGTGTATATATTTATAGTTTGATTTATTGCAACAAGGACCGATTTCCCTACGAATTCAAATATAAGTCATGAGTATCGTCTGTTATATTTTACTCCAGTTCCAAAGGCGTCCAACGAAGCTAACATGCATTACGTAATATTATTGAATTAGTTACACCTAGTCTTAGCTAATATTCCTCTTGTTGATTGTAAGCTATGGAAATATATGTACCAAGAACGTATTCTAAACCTAATTCTGTTAATAATGGGCAGCCTAATTTAATTAGCATCAATTACATATTCTGGAATGAAATCAAGATTTTGGCATTTACCAGTCTTGTAAATTCAGCTCAAAGCAATTTCTGAATACAATTTTGTTAATGGTTATGACGCTTGCAAGTATGGCTAATAATGCTTAAGGACTCTAGATTAAATATACATGTTATATGTAGATGTCTAATTATAAACGTTTTATTCACAAACAGAAGACGGTAATGGTGTAGAAGCATGCACTTTTTGAACAGCCTAACACAGTCAAAAGGTGGATATAAATCAATTCGTATGTATGTACATGATACATTTCTATAAAAAGAAAACAATTAGGAAAGAAAAACGATACAAAAGATACACGGGTTGTATCCCTATCCAATATCCCAGCATTTTCTAGACACTACTGGCTTTCAAATTTTGTTATAGGAAACAAACTCTTGTTCAATTTAAATTGGATAGAGGAGAGATAACCTCAAATGGACTCAACAATTAATAGCATTCCTATACTTTCAAATAAATTTAACCTTTGAAATTTCCGTTTACTTTTTGTTTTGAAGTTTCGATAAAGCATTGCTTACAGTTTACAAACAGCAGTTTTCAGCTTTTTAAAAATTAATATGTATTGCCATAGCGATATTAATCGTGATGAACTAGGTGTCTTCAACACAACACAAGTTTTCATTAGAAAAGAAATAATATGTCGTCGCTATGTCAAAAATAAATAAATAAAAAGTCTGAAAGTATGGTCACTAGAGACATACTTAACTTGTGCATCTCATGTGATCAGGTCTTTGCATTGCTTTCCATAACTTGTATTGATCATATTCATTAGCTATGCATACATTGGTAAAAACAAATCTATATTTTACAACCAAAACTATATATTTTGCTGTACAATAAAATGTTTACAACCTCCCGTGTGACACACTGACTGTCCAGTTCAAGGTAACATTTAGAAAATACAATGTTTTTTCTTCTATAATTACAAAATTATATTCCTCTTGTGCAATGATCCCATGGCATTTACCTGAAATGTATTTCCTACTCCGTTTACTGGACTGGTAGGAAGTCGATCCAAACGTCTGTAACTTATATCTATTGGAGAGTAAGTTGTTGTCATATTGGGTTTGGAAGTGTATTCAAAAGCTAAAACGTTAGATCTTCACCTTCAATTTTCTCTTCAAGGAATTAACCTGTAACTTTTTTTAACCAGATATATATATATATATATATATATATATATATATATATATATATATATATATATATATATATATATATATATATATTTAATTCAAAACACAGACTTTAAAAAAAGCAAGCATGCTGAAAAAAATGATTTTGTCTATTCAACAATTCAACAACTGTTTTAACATACCGTGGAGTTTTTTTTAACTTTCAAGGATTTTGGAAAGTGAGAGGAACTAGTTTCACCATTTTAAGTCTTGATTAAACTAGTATTGCTACCCAAAACTTTACTCTAGTGTATTTCCACCGTAGTGTTCGTTTGTTGTTATTTTTGTTCAGGTAACCATGCTTTCTCTTGGTCATGCTTTCCTCGTCTATGGATACATCATCTAAAAAGAGCACTTGCTTGATCTCATTTGAAATCTATTCCTTCCAGTGTACTTGGAAACAAACAACAATGTCTGGTCATATCATTAATTATAATTTCCACAGTAATTTATGTGAATTTATTTTTCAGAATTATATATTTATTCTCTATTCAAGAAACATTTTGTGATGTACTCTATAAACATGTAATGCTTCGGAGTAAATAAAGAATCTTGTATCTTGAATCTTTTATCTGAGAAACATATTCACCCCGAACATTTATAAAGCTGTAAGTAATTAAAATGTATCTCCATAGTGATGTTAAGTGAATGAAGTTTGAAGTTTATTGCATCAAACCAATTATCCATGTCACGTACATAATACATAGTATCATGTACATATAATTAGATGGTAGCACAGAAATCTAGAAAATGGGTGAAATGTAAAACACATTACATGCATACACTTACATTATTTAATAGTGAGAGGACTTTAAAATATAAATACCAAAAGTCATTATTAATATACATACCAAAAATCATTATTAATATACATACCAAAAGTCATTATTAATATACATACCAAAGGTCATTATTAATATAAATACCAAAAGTCATTATTAATATACTTACCAAAAGTCATTATTAATAATAGTATCAGGGAAACTTACACCATTCAACAGTATATATCATCATTGAAAATCCAAACTAAATATACAACATATTAGTGACTGTATTGCCTAGCGTTCATTAAATTAGACCTTAAGATAAATGCTCAGTATCTAAAATTATCCAGATTTTTGATAACATCACCATGCTAACAATGTAATAAGTCAATGAGTTTAATAGATACTTGCCTAACTCAAAATCGACTATTTGTATATTTAATTCGAAGCAGATAATAACTTCGACATTCATTGATAGAGTGATATTCATATTCTAGTACATTACTAAAAGAACACAATCTATGTTGAATCGGAGGAGGGTCTTTTCTATCAGTCAGTTTCTACATGCAAATTATATGATGATGCACTTGATTATGAAATAGATTTATCTTTTTTTTCCATTGTGACCAAATTTAAAAATTCTTGATATCCGAACTCCCAAGACATATTTACATGAGTGTACTTACTATGTTGGTGACAGTGATCGTTAAAAACGCCAATTGTGATCATCATTCTTAGATTGCGATTTTGCAGATTGTTTGCTTTGAAGTTACTGACTTCCCCAAGCGTCATGTGTTTTCGAGGTTGTATAAACGATTTAAGGGACAAAATGCGTTAACTATGAACACATACATTATTCAGCAAAAAAAATCAAACTTTCGTAAGTTCCAGAATAAAAAATTTAAGAGAAAGAAGAGAATTATGAAAGAAAATACAAATTTATTGTGGATAACAACTGCATTTAAAAAGGAGACATATCCGGAACGGAAAATATCATAGTGCTGTCCTTTTCTAGTGCACTGTATAACTGTGAATATAAAATTAAATTTGAAAGCCAAATTTGCCGATACTTGGACAATTCTGGGGTCAACCTAGACTTAAGTAGGTGTCTGTGATAAGTCTTTGTGACAGACGGTGACGCTTGTCCCAATTACAGCGCATGGAATGCAAACTAGTGCGACCGCTGGATCCAATCACGTGCAGTTTCGTTTGATCAGACATATTCCATTGCTTTCTACAGCCTTAAATACATGTATTATAATGGGTTCCAAGATATTAGTTAAAATGAAGCAAAATCGACACAACAAACCTATGAGTAATTACATCTTTATCAATCAGTCGTTAAATGAATATTTACATGTGTACGGTGAATTTAACTATTTTTTGCTTGGTACCAATATTATTTGGTTGCTTCAAAGCACTGATTTAGGGAGTCAACGAAGAATAGTTTTATGCGGAAACGAAATAAATCCTTCTAACGTCTACGAATTAAATACAAGCGAGCATCTCATTTTGTTCAAACACCAAAACAAACCAATCGATTGACTGACAGCTAGAGGCTAGAATCGTAATAAGTATGTTAATTATACAGTACGTGCTTCAGCCTCTGCCTATAAGTTCATAAATAATGCGAGGACTTTGACTGTCAATGCAACCACAATATGTCTTTGTTCTGTTAACCTCCTACCGGTATATAATTGAAATATACCCATCCCCTATTATTCTCTGACAGATCTAAATATGTTTGTGATTTACATCCCTGTGGGAAAGAATTTCACACAATTTCAAGCATAGATACATAGGCAGATAAAAAGGGACCACATCTTGTTAAGCCTCGAATTTGCAGCAAGCAAATACCTGTATATAGCAAAAACTCCCTTTTGTAGGCAGCGTAGATAAATTCTACTTTGTAAAAGGGATGCGGGTTACATACAGGTAAATGTGACACATTTGGAATGAATACTTCCCACCCAATGCAACGTCAGGTCTATTTTAAAAAATAAATCTCTTTAATACACGTTGTATTGTTGGTCCTTTGTATTGCTTCTGTTAATTTAAATGTTTCAATTATTAATATAATCGCGAAAGGTGCTGGTGTGGAGATTTATTTATTGCCACGCATCTGTTGAATCTTATATGGTCCCAGATATCTCTTTGTTCGCTCCTTCTGATGAAAGTTGTTAATAAGTGGATGTTACAAACTCTGGCAATCTTTTTATTATTATAATTGTGCAGATATTAGTTAAAAGAAAGGAAAACAAAACTTATATATGGATAGCTGTCTATCAATAAAAATAATAAATGACTATTTTCGTGTGTATTGAAATAGTTCATATAACATAATAGAGAAAGCTAGTGTAACAGTAAATAGTTCATTCGAGTTAATCCTCAATCAAGCTTGTTATACTCCCCCCCCCCCCCCCGCCCAGCCATCTCCAAAAGCCGAAGATTTCCTATGGTGTCTGCCTTCCCTTGTTGAGACATTCCTACATTCCTCCTCGATACACACGGAGTCCGTTAAGTAACATGCATGCATATATTTCAATCGAAATATTCTTTCTTTTGAACGAAATAATATTTCAAAATAGCAAACTAAAATATACTTGCATGCATGTAACTTGAGTGGCTCCGTAGGAGGTGAATATTTGTTAAAATTAGAGAGTACCGCTGCACTTAGAATTACTTCTCTTAAAGCGAGCGTGCTGTTTGATCTTGAAACGTATCCCTTAGCATGATTGCTGTTGAAGCATGCGTGAGGCAAGGCCTGCCAGATTCTCAGGCAACTAAAAAGAGCAACAAAACACTTGAAATTACTACGTGCCTCTTATGGAAAAAAAGGATTTATTATCAGTGATCGATAGATAGGCACGTCACTGATATCTTGGCCAAATACAAAACGGTGGGTTTTACATGAATTGTTTCCTGCAGTGACATGACAGACCATATTTGTGCCTATCGCTGCTTTGTTTATTTTGTTTCCCCTAAGGAGGTAAATTTATCGTCCTTGACTCAGTTTGCGTATATTTTTCAAAACAAATCTCAATCTTGATTTAAAATATATCAATGTTTTGGGGTTGTTATTTTTCAATGCTGCTAAAGTACCTTATACATTTGACCAAATATATTGTCCCTGTCTATGAACTGCTGGAATAACTAATCGAGTTGTTCGTCCTAAATAAACACATCTTGTGATTGTACAGTATTGCGCGTCGTTATCTACCGTGCCAAATATAGGCCGTTTTCTCAAACGAGGATAATTCTTGCGCTACTGAATGTTATGCAATTATTGACCTCTTGTAAGATGAATATAAAACTTTTTGACCCAGTTAACCTCATAGTAACCGACGCAATGTGGCCACTGATGTAAACAATTGCATATCTATCAAATAAAGGTTTATATTTGTTTTATTGCTTTATTCAGTTGAAAAAAGATGCAGCTGAATTTGTTTATTTTTTTTAAAGTTTAAATGTTAAGCACGCGACAATGTTGTCTTTATCATACGAGATGTAGATATAACACGTGTCGTGAGGTCATCCAATCAAAAGATAGCTTTCAAAGTAATCAACTAATAAATATATATGTTAACATACTATTCGCGATGTTTAATTTTAACGCAGTTTCCTTTTCTCATCAATATTGCAAATTAACGAACGACCTCTTCGCCAAAGACAAGTGCAACGCAATGGCTGATTATTTATAACCAAATAAAACGTTGGATATGATATAAACTGGAATGATACTGGAAATGTTATCCAACATATATTACAATCAAACTTTTATTTGTTGCTGCATGGTCAAGATTTTTATAAGTTTGAAAATAAATTTATATTCTTCAGTAAATCATAAATTATTGATCAGTATGCATATCAAGACAAATCCGAAAAACATACTCTTTATCTATATTTTTCAAGGCATCTTATAGTCTATAAATGTGGCTATATTTACGAAAACCTCAAATAGAATACAAATAGGAGACAAAAAGAAGATGCCAAGGTACGTTAAACGCGTAGTGAACTGAACACGCAAATAAAGACGAACGGCCACTATTGTTGCAAATTCTCTCTCTATCATTCAAACAAATCTACCTACAAAAAACGTACATGCAAATGTTTCAATGATTTAAAGTCAGCAAAAAAGTTCAGAAGAATGAGTCAAAGTATTTTACGTTATAGCTATTGGCACAAACCTAATGGAGGTGCATGATAATCTAGAGTTGGGCAACTATTCTCTTCAACATAGACCAGGTGTCCCCAACCTTTTTGTGCCTACGGGCACATTTGTGAGTTTATGAGAGAGTGGCGGGCACCAACGAATTAACTTGACCCATTATTATTATTATTATTATTATTATTATTATTATTATAACCTATTCCGCGGGTACACAAAAAACCTTAACGGGCGCCATGGCGCCCGCGGGCACCGCGTTGGTGACCCCTGACATAGACCACAGTTAGAGCATCAAAAGTAGCTGTGGAAAATATTCTATATTATATCAACCTGAAAGCACAGCCTTTTTCATTAGAGAATCCCGAAATGTATAGGTTATATTAATAGTAAAAAAAATTGTCGCAGAGTTTGATAATTGTTGACTGGATAGTCCCAGAAAGTCGTCGATAATGAACTCTACAGCCACTTGAAATGAAGCTCAGAGGGACAATAGACGGGCTGCTACACACTTTCCAAAACATAAAGGAGGAGAATTCCAAAGCAATGTTAGAAATGAACGTCATTACGAAAACTTCTGTTTGAAACTAATAGATCGAGATACTCTTTGGAGAAATAAAATGTAGGCTTAAGATTTATTATGAGGATACCGTCCAAATATTGATTTGATATCACTTATCAGAACAAATATATCTTTTTACTTTGACCCAAAGTGCCTTTAAGTTTTTAGCAAGGGTATCTAAAGCATGCGTTCACTAGATTACTGGAGTAATGGCCATAATTATGTATTATGTTTTCCTGGACTGGTTGCTTTCATTGTTATATATTTGCTTTTTATCTTTTCTTATACTTTACACTTTGACCATAATCAATGTGTGCACAACAATGTTGCAGGATTTACAGCTACCCGTGTGTTTTTGACCGTCTGGTCGCCCTACATTTCAAATTCTGTTTTATTTACATATTTCTTTACTGGATACAAGCAATAAAGTTTGAAAAAATATCGGAAATAACATTACCAGTACAAAAAAGAACAAAACACACGTTGAAGAGTAATTAAATAGTGCCTTTTGAACTTATACCATTGTACCCAATTTATACTGTTAAAAGATTTACTAAACATTTTTGAAGAAATATAAATACAGAAATGGCTCAAAGCATAAGACACTGCAACATCACCAACAAACTCCCACCCACCCATCAAAAAAAAAAAAAAGGAAAAGAAAAAAAGAAAATGAAAACAAACATAGCCATGTTATAGATTCTGAAGTTGTCAGCATAAATGGCCTATTTACATTAGAAAGTTTGTTTTTTTAGGCCCGAAATATGTGGACAGTCTGTATGCAAAGTCGTGTTACTGAAGGGCCGATTTAGAGCGTATGCAATGTTTACACAATATGAAATGAATAGTTCAAGTACAATTTCCTATTGAACGGTTAATTTAAAGCTATATTCTGTAAATATTGGATCTATTACATATTACAATATTATTGTTAATTGTTTTATTGAAACAGACCCTATTCTCTTAGGCGGTTTGAAATGTTCCTTTACCTATCATGAAATAATATGATAGTTGACTGAAGATCAGCTTTCCTTTTTGACGTCATTTATGTCTGAAAAGGCACTTCCTCAAATATATCTCAATTCAAATGTTTCGGACAAATTCGAGAAAAAATTATGAAGTAAAACAAAACTGCAATTAAACTGATACAATTATTGGGAGCATATAAATAAGTGAAACTAATTCCAAACACATGGTAACTTAAAAGGGACTACTTCTTAAAGATAGGAACATGATATCGCGCATTTCCAATTTGCTCCAGTTATACTCTTAGTAGTGTACATGAATATATCGATGTTGGACTAACATCATTAGCGAATGGACCACTTCTTTTCCATTGAAAAAGAGTTAGGAAGACGGCAATTCTTATGCGAAATTAGTTTCTTTGATTGAAAGTAAAAGTGAAATATTGACAAATAAAGATGAATCAAATCAATACATATAATCATCTTCCTGAACGAAATCAATGTCCTGATTGACCCCGTGTCAAGTCGCTCTGTTTCGAGAACAATTTCTTACGGAATTAATACAGCACAGCCACAGTAATGGAGAACACGTTATACTAATCAGATACTACAATTGAATATTTATCATTGTACTTTCGCTTCCTGTATCTACTTCCTGCAAATCAGCGCAGAGAAAAAAGGAACCAAAATTCACCTTACTATTAGCCCAAACAAAGGGTTTTCTTCGTGGGCAATAAAAAAAAGCACACACACAACTCTCTTAGCATTAAATGTTTATATTTTTTTACTAAAATACCTTTTGCTTTGTTTTGTTCTGCTCCTAGATTATATTTTCCCATAAATACTAAACATATATATTTGTGTTTATTTTTGAAAAACGAAAGACTAAATGAACACAAATTGAAAATCTACTTACTCATTTTTATTATACTGCTCCAGAAAACAATTAGTATCCAATACTGTATGGGCATATTCCACAGGCAGAATTCCACGCTTACAGCTCGATACCTCTTACGAACCGCAGTTAAGACGTAAACACGGTACTTCAATCATGCTCGCCGGACAAAAAGGCAGCCTTTATTAACATCCCTGCTTTATAGTTAATCTGTAATAACAGAAGAAGAAAAAAAAATTCACAGACTAAATGATAGGAAACAGAGTCTTCTTTTACTTATGGATGTCTTTTCCCCTTCTGCTGAAACTATGACAGACTGACGTAGGTCATTCAGATCATAGATTCTTTAGTCTGATAAACTACTCATTCCATTAAATGACTTCGATATCCATGGCACTATTACGTTGTTACAAGCCATTATTAAGTACATTAGGCGCTCACTAAACTGTATAGAGCGATATGAAAACGAAACGGATATTGCTGAATTGTATCGCTCAGCACTTACTCTTGTAATTCCTAGTTTCCCAGTTCTAAAATCGATGTATAACCTGCATTATTGTTTGTCTTTCATCCTTGGGTATAATTAACGTTTCGTTTCATTATAGGATCGTACTTGATCATATTCTAACTATTTCTCTCATTTGGAAATGATAACTCTCAATTTACCGTTAACTGACTTGAATGGTACAGAATTTCTAAGTTCAGAATTTGCCTCATGAAAATGTATACTATTGATAAGAAACAATTGATAACGTCTTAAAATACTCTAAACTCCTTTGTCGATGGTCTTTATTTTGTTCAAAGAACTTCTGTCTTAAGAAATATTTTGTAAGATATTGCAGTGGATGTGAGGTCATATATTTTCTCATCGATTGGTAAGAGAACGTGACTCGCTAGTAGCCTCAACAACCATACCTTTCATTAACATGAAGCACAGGAAATAATTACCAGTGAGACATCCAACAGGACATAAAGTGGTACGTTTAATTAATACTTGTTCTAAAAAATGTAAAGATAATAACCATCAGATAGACGAAAAGATGTTTTAAATCGAAATTCTCTTGATATCCTGGCATTTGGGAAACGTTTATCAGATTGAGATGAAAGAGTACAATTTCATTTCATTATACTCTGAACAATACAGTCAGCAAGCATTTATGAAGTATCATAAGCATAAGTATTGTTGAAAAAAGACTCTTTAAGCAGCAAGGTATCTTTAGGCAATACATTTCTCATAAACCCTAGTAGACTGCTGTAGACAGCTTGAACTGTACGATATCCCTGCACAAATTTGTGAGTTTAGCTCAAAGATCATTTGAGAAAAATACATTGATCCGAATCTGATCTCCATTTATTTAAGACAAAAAGTAAAATCAAAATATTTCTCATTTGCAAAGAATGCATTTCTACAAGTAAAGATGACAGATCTGACAAGAAGAAAAATTGTATTCACAGAAGTATTTTAAGCGCATTATCTAACAATTTATTTTCGATTTAAAAGATGCCAACATTACGAAACTTTTTTCTTGAGGTTCCATCTCTTCTACTATTCTCAGCATGCAATATCTAGCCGGATTAGACAGGAGAAGTGTTCAAATAGAAGTCTGAGTCATGTATCGGGAAGAGCAGCAATCCTCCCATAAATTATATCCGTTTCACTAAATGTAGGTCATTTCATAGCAATCAGCAAGTCATATATATATATATATATATATATATATATATATATATATATATATATATATATATATACACACAAAAATATACACAATTACAAATATACACCAAACAGAGCGGAAAGTGCTATCCCTGGATCCTGCAGGAGAATGATTGTTAACATTGACAGAATTTTAAAATACGAATAAATAATATTTTCATACAGGTTGGAGAATTTTAATTCGTACTCTACGGAGATTAGAATCTGGATCCGCGAGTTACGGCGCCCATATCCTTGCCTGCAAGCATCAACCCCTATACCATCTCGACCATGTACACATCACCAAAAATGATGCTTCAAAGTCGGTGGTATAGGCATTCGTGCGTAGCAGACATACCCGCATATCGACCAAGTAATTAATTCTCATCTATGTACACAGTCCATCTAAATTCCTACTACTGAAAGCAAGGTATATAGAAGTTATTATAGAGAATTACAAATATACACCAAACAGAGCGGAAAGTGCTCTCCCTAGATCCTACAGGAGAATGCTTGATAACATTCGCAGAATTTGTAAATACTAATACATAATATGATCATATAGGTTAGATAATTTTAATTCGTACTCTACGGAGATTCGAACCCGGATTCCCGGGATACGGCACCCATCGCCTTGCCTGTAAGCACCAACCCTTATACCATCTCCACCATTCAATATATATATATATATATATATATATATATATATATATATATATATATATATATACATTATTGAATCGAGTAACGTCTCTACCTTGATATCACTTACATATTGAAAGTTGCTAACATAATAATGTTGCCTAATATGGCATAGCCAGCTTTTCCTTCCGTTTTTATCACTTTTTGACTTTTTTTATGGTTTACTGAATTTTTGGATTGATATCAAACATCAAACAGTTCCTATTATGTACAAAATAATTACTGTATATCTCAGTGACCAGTGTGTCTACAAAATGAGTACAATGATATACCACAGCATCTGACTGCATTCTGCTTCTACCCCATTTATCAAAACAGTGATGTTCTTAGTGAATATTTAATCAGAATTAAGTATTCAATGGTATTATGTGTATTGTATTACAAATACGTTGATATTGACAGTTGATAATGCTCAACAGTTTAGTTGCAGACTTTGTTGCACTGCCACACGAAACTAATGAACTATAATAGAACGATCACGGGTACTCAGTCACCCCACATTTTATTTGTGTTAGATTGTGTCAGTCAATGATGAAAAGATTAGGTCTCGGTATCTACAGTAATGTTACAAAATATGAAAGGAGCAATATTAATATGCTAGGTTGTTATTTTTAAAAGTCGCTTTCTATTGGCTGAAGGTTAACTCAGATTTTCAAATAAAGCCGTTTTAGGATTTTTACCGTTTTTCACCGTTGTCATGATTATATGGTACATAACTGATATGCATTTCATTTTATGAAAAAACCAAAACTAGAGTTTACTTTTCAGAAAAGTTAAACAACAGTGTTAAAAAGGTAAATGGACCAACGATTTATAGTTTCTTAAGTTCTCAGGCATGGAAATCTAAACCTTGGTAATTAACAAAAGTGGGCTAAGCATGATTCAAAATGTGCAGCATGTAACAAAAAACAGTCATCTGCCCCTGAGCTCTGAATTATGCTTTCTTATCGTTTGAACATATCATACAATCAGTGAAGACTGCGAAACTGTTGTTGTTAAGGAAAAAGGAGTATATTGTACATTTTAAAATTCTTCATGATATATCATTGCCACAGGTAAAGCCAGAAAGATATTAACGTAATTACATCCAAGGTAGAGCACAACTGCACAAACGTCTGTCATTGATTGCATCAGATCTGCAATTTCAAGCTGTGTATTGATGGAGTTTCTTTCGTTTATGACTAAGGTAAATCTGCTTTCGAGGTGGAACCTGTCACAAATCAACGGGAAAAGGGCAAAGTAAACCTTAAAGCCACCAAAGCAACTAAAATCAAACTAATATTATCTCTTAAAGTGAGCGACGGAAATTTTGAATGACATATATTTACTATTATCTCCATTTTCTCTAGAGAAAGACGATATCTTATGTGTACAATATTTATAAGAGACTTTGCCTGGTCTACTGTTAACGGAACATCATGTTACCGCAGAACTAAACAGGGAAAAAACATTTCTTTTAATTAGTTGTCCCAATCCGATATAGACATCTTCTGAAATATTTTTAAACTCGGCAACATCAATCTTTTCCTTATGTTTGTTGGAGAAATGATCTATCCTTAATATGTTGTATCCGGTTTGACGAGGTAGTAGGAAAATAAGTTTATGGACTAAATTTTGCATACGATTGTTGGAGAAGATATGTGTTAAGCAAGATCATTCCTGATCCCCAATTTGGCATGATAAACACACATATTTGCGTAATAGTGATATTGACACGAACTACTTAAATTGGTGTAATTAGCATACAATAACGCCCATAAAATGTACAAATCCTCGCAGCCAATTGGCCAAGAATTGAGATGGATGAAATGGATAGTCTTACCTTTTCACTGTATCGCCTTTCAAGACTATCTTCAAAGTTGTATAAACAGAGAAATAAAAAGCCTAAATATGGTGGAGTATATTTGGTAATATCTCTCTTACTATTCTGAAATGAAAAGTAACAATCATGAAATCATATATTTCATATTTCCATTACACTAAATTTGATTCAGAACACCGACTGATGATGGGATAATAGTAATTGACAGTATAGGCAATTTTGTTATCATTTCATTTTTATCAGTATAAATTCGTAGTAGGATCCACTCAACGGTACCAACATTCAGTCAGATTGCAGGTTTAGTAGCTAAACTTTTCTATAAATAAATAAAAATCCCTCTGTTGTCCGCAGTAAACAAAGATTTCCGAACGCATATAGGGAATTTAAAACCTAGAATATAGTTTTTAAAAGTCATGCAACTAAAATGCATGAAATATTTCTACTTGAGATGTATTGGTCATTGAAGAAAAATAGTTGTATAATTTTCAAATTTCCTTGTCTTCAGATCTTACCAAGATGAATACCACAGCAAGGAAGGCAGAGGCATCAATACGTTTTTCATTTTTCTGTCATTTCACGTTTATCTTTTGCACCAGGTAGTTAGTATATCTAATTTCATTATTTTGCATGTTTTCATTTCAATTTTGAAACTTATTTTGGATTTTCATCACTCGTTAGATGTAGAAATATAGCGCATTCTTTTTGCGGCCTTTATTTTTACTCTTCATGTGATATGTGGAATAGTTCTTTTGAAAATTTCATAATGTAGATGCTTCTATTTTTCTGGTTTTTGCATTATTGAGTGTCTGTTTTGTTCTCGTAATTGGCTCCATTTTTCCCCCTTGATGAACAGTTTTCCAAGCACGAACAGTTGGGCAACCTTGTAAGTGCCCGCGCCGTTATCAAATTTTGTGTTATTATATATATATATATATATATCTATATATATATATATATATATATATATATATATATATATATACTCAATAATACAAAGATAATACTTCTTTTATTGTAACCGCTTGACACGATTAGGATACACAAAAATAGGCGCAGGAAGCTTGTTGCTCCTCCCATTAGTTGATAGTATCGTTTATTTACATGACATCATGATTACAATTCCTTTGCAAATGAGCATACAAAGCGGACTACATCTAATCACATTTGTTACATAGTTCAACAAATATGCAGAATCTCTTATTTACATAATCATACATATCCTTCACATACTTATTTCATGTATTATTTCAAAGTCTATCAACAAGTAGTTTCTAACAATGACTCATTTTGTAAGTAATCCATATTGTTTAAGTTTCAATCAAAATTGGATTGTAATCAAAATAGCACCATGCTTCAATTTTCGCTTTATAAAAGAAGGGTCCATTAAATTTGTTTTGAAATCTATTATAAAAACGTAATCCAATGGACAGAATATTGGAGTTCCGCTATTAGAGTGCCACGTAAACTGTTTTGTGACGGAATTATACTATGCCTAAGGTCTAGTAAATTATATTTCTCTAAAAAAGTATTAAAATCACCACCAATTAATGATTTCTCAAAATCATTCTCTTGAATGAATTCATCAGTTTCCATGACTGGGACAATATACATTCCTAAATGTTATCTCCATTTCGTCAATTTCGACCTTAGTAACAAGTACATAATGCAAGAGTTTTGGGGGGAAATTGGGTGATTATCTGAAGAAAACAATATAGACGTAAGCTTATATTATTTAAATATTTGTTTCAAGGGTATAGGCAATAACACACACAATATAAACAATTTAATTGTGAGTAATAAGCAATATATATTGATGTAAAATCATACAGCATTCATTAATGTTCAGTAATTAAAATTTTCTTGAAAAAAAGAAATTATATTTTGTTTTAAAAACTATTTGTTTAAAGCAAAACAGTATAGATTATGTAAGAAAAAATGCGTGATATTGTATTTCTGTAAATGTTTTTGACACAAATACTACTCGCTTCTTTTCTGTTTCTTTTCCATTCTTATTTTACAACAGTAACTTAATTATAGCAGGAAGCATATATATTCTATGGAAAATAACAGACCTATTGTTATATATTATATTGAAAAAACCCAGACCTATTGCTTGAAATTAGGTGTAGATAGTATGAATGTTGTTATTTAGGTCAATAAGTCTGGATTTCCATTTCTGGTACATCTGACTGTTTTATTTTGTCTTATTTTTTAAAATTTTGTGTTATACCCCACTCAGGTCAGCCCGGGTCGGCTGCCTCTTTGTATCATTTCCTCGGTATGATATAACCAATAATGTCTTAAAAGTACCGTTGAAACCAGAAAAATACAAGAACAAAAAAGAAAAACAACAACTTATTTTTATGTTGTTGTATTATCTGTTTAAAAAAATAATAAAGAGCCTTAAATGTAGACGACATGCTTTTTGACGATTTCAACTGACTACATCTTCATAATCCTAACTAACACATTAATGGCTACCGGACAAGTCATCTTAACCATCAAACGTACTTCGAATTAAAACTTTTTTTATAGGCATCTAATATGAGCTATCTAATTAAAATCAGATCTCCACAGTCCCACGGGAGATCGGATGGACACTAATAATATAAGAGGTCATGTTTACGTCATTCAGAAAATATCGCTACTAACGATTACTCTCCCTAACACGAATTTGTAACGCTTTACCTGATAGGCTACTAAAAATAAGTGGACTTGGAGTCCAAAGGTCGCCAAAGCATGAACTTGTATCGGTGTCTGTCAGGTCTTCGAGTATGACTGTGAAGATCTGATTTTAATCAGATTGCTAATGTCAGTTCGTTGTAACCAAGACTGCGCCAGACAGAGTAGACCGAGTCCAAATGCCAATTAAACCGTATCAATGGATGTAATAGGAAGAACAGAGACTCCGTTTAAAATCTACGCGGAAGCATACATAGAAAATGCATTTAAAGATACAAGCAAAGACATGTTAGATGGTAACATTATTTTAGTAATTATTTTGAGTATATTTTCATGAATATGCAGAAAAGTAATTTGTATAGATGAAAAAACAATTTCTCTGAACGAACGAGAAAAAGTCAACTATCACAGCAATGTATGCATATACAATATTATTCTTCACTAATAGATGAATCCCTAATTGACTAGCACTAATGAAACGACATTGCTAGTGAATAACGGCCTTATAACAGCAGTGTCTTTATTCGTTAGTTGTCCGTTTCATCATCCAGTGGGACATAATAACTGTAAGCTGATCTAATAGAGTATGACCGCATTTCTTACGGTTATATGAGTCAGGCTTTGTCGTTTGATATTTATCAATATATTAAATCTATATTCTAAACTTGTCATGTGGCCCACCGTCTGCCTTATTTGAGTCGATTTTCTCGAGATTTCGATTACTTATTCACACTGTGCGAGAGAATGGTGGAAATCAAAGAAATACAGCTCTATGGAAATATGAATTAACAAGCACCAAGACAAAATAGATTCATATATTCAGAATTATTCCGCATTCATCTTCACATTCCATATTTGTATTTGCATGCTCATTTGTGAAGTTCTGTTTAGAGATATCTTCCAACGAGTTCATTAACAGTAAGACGTCTTCTGTGCTATGCACAAAAACACGTTATCGGTGAATATTTATCGGTTTGGTAATTCCAGTGTAAATTTGCGGTAGAATTTGCTTTCTTGTGCAGTCAAAACAACAAAAAACAAATGTATATCAAATGTAGAGCGTATCATTATATGATATGATATTTTCAGTGACGTAGTTTAGAGAGTGGTTGAATTATAATGCATCACACTTACCCCAATTCCAAGTAAATATCGACTGTTTCCGGAGAAGTTAAACTTTAACCCTCTAAATAAGAGAACCGTGTTATTATAAAAAAAAAAAACAAGATAGGTCATCTTCACCTAAGTTTGAGTCAAGACAAGACATTAATAACATGAGAGAAAAGACCCAATAAATTACCACAAAGAAGAAAATACGCATGAAAAAAAGGAGTTTAGTAAGAATATCGGCCAAATCTTGTGAATAGGTGAATTCCATAAAATCACAGGGCTCGGAAGGAACAATCAAGGAATTAACATGGACGGGTATAATACAACAGTTTTAAAACTCGTTACTGTATTGACACTTTACCGCTGCCGTTACACACTATTCCACACTGGTATTCTCTCTTCACAAGAACCGTCTTTCCATTCGACTTGTCTGCTTTGCACGCATTCTTTCTCACTACGGTAAACCTATACGGATCGTCTTATTTGCATGTATAAGTGGACTATAAACTCACACAAGCGCTCTTTAAAGGTGGTCGTACTGCCAGGTGTTCCTCTTTCCAGGTGGTTTTAACATTTTTAAGACGAGGTTTCAATGCTGGGTTTTTTTTCTATTTAAACAAAATCGTCGTTAATTAACATATTTTAAGGATCACATTTATCTTGTTCATGCATCCTGTAAAGAATGTTAACATATCTCCCTTTTATCGTTATCTTGTAGGACTACAAGGTTACATTTCTTTAGAAGGATTTATCTTCCTATTTTTTAATATTTTAAAATTTTTATTCTGACATTTTGATAACCTAACTTTTAATCGGCACTATATAGCCTTGGTTCTCCTGCAGTGCAGTTAAACGAGTACTGTACCGTACATTTACATTATGTCGGTTTGCCATTTAATCTACCTTTCTCGACAAAGAGTCTCTGTTAGCTGACATGTAGAAACACGTTTTAATGAATCTTTCTTGCAATAATAGTTATTGTTCTTACATTCGTTCTTCTCAAATGTGAAATCGTTTTATACAGAATTCCATATCATTTAAAGGGGTCTTCCTCTGTAGTTGCAAACTTAAAATATAGTTTATAGCTGTGGTATATTTTCATACTTGTGATGTGGATCGTTGTGAATTATAATTGCACCCCAATGCCTCTATGGCGTTTTGAAGCTATATTCTTTCGTGTATCTGGAAAACAAAATGCACTATTTTCTTAAAGCAGTACTCACTACATTTTTATAACGTTACAGTTGCGTATTACAATTTAGATATTTTGTTCGGCTTTAAGGACAAACATAAGTTCATAAAACTGTTCCAATATCAACGATTAATAATTGTTCTAAATTAGCACCTGCAATGTTTCATACGTAGTCTTATGTTTGTCTGACTTCTGTATAAAAGTTTAATCTTAATGTGTGATGGCAGGAAGCGAAACAATATTTTCAAACAAAAAATATATACTCACACATTTTGATCATATGAGCACCATTAACACAGCATGTAGCCAAAACCATGTGGGCATATTCCGCAAGAAGAATTCAGCACGCTCAGGTCGATATATCTCACGAGCCGTTGCAAATACCAATACACTGCACCACAGGCATGCCTGTAGATACTAAGACGGATTTCACAAACCTCCCTGTCTTACAGACGATGACATAGAATGCAAGAAATACCTTTTACATTCATTAGGGTAGGAGAATTAGTCTTCCTTTTCAGGGGTGATTTTTGTCCCGTCTGTTTGGGTGGCATAATTAAAAAATGCCTTTGCATATAACCTCTGATGGCTATCCATGTTATGAAGTATGTATAATCAATACAGAACACCCTTGGGTGGATGTAAATTCTACCATTGGTCAGTACACTAGAACTATAAAATTTGACATACGCCATTCCAGTTATTTATATTTGTCTGATAAGCATGCCAACGATCTTAATTGACTTTTATATGAATGGTATTTTTGTTCTAAAGCATCAGTTATTACAAACTAAAAAAAAACGGTATTAAGCAATATATAAAGATGGTGGGTACAATTTGGATTTATCAACTAACATTAATATTGCTATTACTATTTTCCTATTTCATCCGTTATTTATATGAGATGATTTTCATTTATCTTTCATTTACTAGTGTATATACAAGGTTCTTTCGGGTTACATCATCGCCTTTTATAGTATTGTATCCCATTTTAACGAAATTTCCAGGTTTCAAGTTATAACGTTCAATACAACCTGTTTCGTTTTAATTGTATAAAATTTATATGTTTCTTGAAACGTTTAAAATGTTATAAATATGGATAGTTTTGTCAACATCTTAGCTATTGCACACTAATTGCTTTCTTTGAATTTAGATATATAATGCATATCAGTTATTAGCCACACAATAAACTCTAATGATACAAAGTGGGCACATTTTGGTCAAAGATTTATGGGTGGTGTCGGTGTATGGTCTGATATGCGATCGATTTTAATAAGAATGAAATCAGCTAAGAACTATAACTACCTTGCCTCCCGATAATTTAAATCACAGGACAATAGCTAGCAAAATGAAAAGCTAATATGATGTAAAATTAAGCGTCTGCTTTTGACATGAACATTAAAAAGCAATCAAAAAAGATGGTGATGATCTAATTAGACTATCAAGATCGATTGATAATGTTCGGATGACTGAATTGAGACATATCAGTATGTGCTCTGCTTGCTAGGACAGGTTAGAAAATATAACATATTTGTTTTTAATTCAGACGAGAAAGGGAAGAGGCGCAAGTAACTCGTTGATAGAATGGGTTTTGTAGCTGCTATTCGTAAACCTTGGTAGTTATTGGATCTTCTAATATGCTAAAAACTGCCGACCTGATGACTAGCATGTGACTAGCATTTATTCAGAATTAAAAATACTCTTTAGGACAACTCAGAGTCATGAAAACAGAACAAAAAACAACAAATGTACATTATAATATGTAGGGAAAATAGTGAAAAGTACAGTTTCTATGAATAATACTGAAAAACAATATACTCGCTTTTGGAAAATGTTTAAAAACTGTGAATTATTAGAAGAACATTGTTTACATATTCTTGACAAGATCTTTAGTACAACACAAATCTCATATTTGACTGCTTAGAAATGATTGATTTCTTTACAAAATGCTAACAGTTGCAATTCCGTATGATGAAGCATAATTTCATTGCAAATGGTTTGATCGATGAATGAGTAACTAATTTGATGTAAATTTCCATGTCTATCATTAAATCAGCATTTTTATTTGAATCTCAGTTTTGATGATCCCTGTGAATTTAATGTCACAATTCTTGATCGTGTTCTGACTAAGCATCCTCACAATTACCTTTTGCCTTGTCTGAATCAGTTAATAAGTCAATAAATGACAAATTAAATAAAGGCTTATTAGAAGCTACTAAGAGCACAAAAATCCAAGGTGCAATTGGACCATATGAAGATCTGCTCACCACTGTAAAGAAACGCAAACTAAGATGCTATGGTCACGTCTCACGCTCAACTGGCTTGTCAAAGACATTCCTACAGGACACAGTGAGAGGAAAGAGCAAACGAGGCAGACAGAAGAAGAGATGGGAAGACAATATCAAAGAGTGGACAGGCATGGACTTTGCAAAGTCCCAAAGAGCAGTGGAGAACAGGGCAAAATGGAGAGAGATTGTCGCAAAGTCATCAGTGGCGCCCCTAAGACCAGCAAGGTTACGGGAGAAATGAAAAAAAAAATGAAGAGATTATTGAAGCAAGTTCATATTTTGCATGTGCAATTGTTTGCATGTAAATCTTAAAATGAAAACATCTGTGCTTGTTTACTGTCACGGATACTCCAGAACAGCGACCGTTTTGTCTCAACACTGAATGCAGTTATTTTAAATGAAGCTACTTTGATTTATTATTGAAATCTGTATATAAAAAAGAACTAGTTATACAAGGAAAGAAAAGCTATTCCTAGCCGATCATGTAATGAAGTGATCATAAATATAATGACAGTTGGTAAATCTCTGCAGGTTAGTTCAAGACTCTCATTTTCTTTACCCATACCATGCCTTAGTTTGAAAATGCCTGCGTAGTAATGAACTTATTAAGGAACAGCTTGTGATTGCTTTAAGTGGTGAATGAAAGTAGTGCACATATTTCAATCACAAACCATATATGATAATAGAGACCAAGATTACACAATTAGACGTTTGCAGATGACCAAATAAAAGCATCGATTGTTCTGTCTCATTACTTAATGAGATCATTTTTAATTAAACGACCTGATTAATTGTCTCACACTATGTCTACTAACGTTTGACAAAGAACTAGTCTTATAGGGAAGACCATCCAGTCCTATCTGACTATATAACGGGCTGATGCATATTACATTAAAAGCATATTGAGGTTGTAAACCTCAGCAAATTATTTGAAGCAAATACACTTGCTTTACACATATTGTCAAAATACCATGCCACATTTGGAAGATATTTTAGTAATTGTGTGCTTAGGAAAGCACAACGCTTGCCTAATTTCTTTTGATAAAATGAATAGAACTAGTGTGCATTTGGGATTGCCGACCATACAACATAAGAGTTAAATCAAATGGAATACTATAAGTTCACAATCACATAAAAAGGTTTTTAAGATTTATCCATTAAACTATCTTATATCAACTATATTTCTCGTGCACTAATAAGAAAGAGAACACTTAGGGATTTATACTGAATGTTAAAGTTCTTCATTAGAAACAAAAACTGCCAATTGGTCATCGCGAATGAATCGATACCGCACGCAAAAATAAGTCCTCTGTATTGACTAGTTGTCCGTTGCATCAGGAAAGCAGGCCTAATGATTGGAAGCTGAGTTTACAGTACTGCCAAATCAATGAAGATAATCTGACCGAAACTTGGCGGTTTTTATATTTGTCAGTACTCTTATATCTCACGTACTTTCTAAACTTAGATTTAACCAATACGTTTGGCTTGCACGAGTAACAATTGAATAGTGTTGACTATTGACATGCACCGTGAGTTTGAGGGAGATGAAATCAAATGAAAGAAAGCTGTTCAATGGAAAGACGAATTAACGAGAGCCACAATAAAATAGATCCATATTCAGAACTATAAAGCATACATATTCAAAAGAACATATGTAAATAGACCCACTGATCGAGTTATCACGGTAGATTAATATTATTCAAAGTCTCATGTGAAATGCAAACAGATACGATACTGATGACGTAGATGACGTAAATAAGTTGTGAATATTTGCCGAGAAGGACTCAGCGGTGCACTCTTGTTAATAGTGTATGAGGTTGTTTTTTTCTCAAATAAAGATATCGGGTACAATATTTGTGGAAAGCGAAATGTAGAATGGTATATTTCATAATATATATATTTCATATTACGAGTCTGAGGCAGAGATCAGATTTCTATGCATTACAAGTTTTGAAAGCATCGCCGCATTTTCTAGTAAATGTTCGCTTCTCCATTCAATACAGTCATTTTAAAATCCGAATAAGAGCTAATATTAAATTTAAAAAAAAAACATATATAGACAAGATGAAATGTTATCATTTAAAATCTCAGTAAAGGGGAATAAAGGAAAGGCGATACTAACAAAAATAGCAAAAATAAGGAAGACATACATTAAGAAGAAAGAAAGAAGGTTGCAAATAATCTCATCCAACATTTTGTCAACGCATTAAATTCCATAGGAAACTGATTTGGAATGGTCTAGAAATATTTATGTTTACAACTTGATATCTGTGCTTGATCACTCTTATTCAACAATGGTCTTCTCTATTGAACATTGCCATTCAGCATTGGTCTTCTGTCTGGAACACTGTCGTTCAACAATTGTCTTATGTTTTTCGTGGTGATTATAACGAGCTTCTTTTTTTGAATAAAATGTGATCTTGTTACCAAGCGTCTTCTCTTTTCATGCATTTTTACTGCACATTTAATTGTCTTCAGAACAGGTCCGTCTAAGCAACTGTCTTTTTAGACACATGTTTACAAAAATGATCTTTACACAAAGGCTAATCTACGTTGACTGTTTTATTATACAAGATCTCTTTTGAGGGGTATTGTTTCTCGGGTTGGATTCTTTCTGTGAATGTGCGAGTGTTAGGTCTCTTACCTTTAAAATGTTTATATGATATAATTTTGAGTGATGGACATATTTCGAAACACGAATATTTGAATGAAAGTTTGCTTATATTAAAGGCCATTGCCCCACTATAAAAGAGAACATGACCCTTCTCTTTCAGTCTGAATTTGTCTGTCATCAAGAAGTCTTGTTCCTTTTCGTGATTTGTTTGGCTGTTAGACATTGAAAAATGGAAACTATCTGAAACAGTGACCGACAGGTGAAGCTGAACACATTACTGATCACCTGTCAATGTTCACTGACCGCAGTGTGAGGCTAGCCTACTTCTCAGTATACCAAGAGAGTGACCAACCGATGTTGTTTTTTTTTTAATATACACCTTGTTTGATACAAAATAGTAAGGACCCCACTATAGCCCGTAACGGCGCGCATGCTTGAATGAGATCATCTCCTCAGGTGTGAAACCTGGATATGATTGCGTCACCCTTTATGGCCTAGACAGGAGTCGGGAATGAACTCATAAGAGTGCATGGCATACTGACCTAGATAGGAATGGAAGTGACGTTACAGGTCACACCTGTGGTTGGGAGCGACCTTGAATACTTTTGGTTGGAATTGACCTTAAATGACCTAATTTCAATCTGGGTTAATAACTTGGTTCATTAAGTACATGAGCTTTTCTGGTAATAGGCCATACCTGCTGGGAGTGACTTTGAACGACCTGGTTTGAAACTGGTGCACTAGCTTGGGTGTAAAGTACATGACGCCACTCTTTACGGGGGCCAATCCCTATCTATGACTCACGGACACCAAAGCGTGCCCTTCAACCTACAACAGCGTTGGCATCATCTACTTGCCCTACATGCCGTAAGTGACCTTGATCCAATGCTCTCTTTGAGACCACTCCTAAACATAAGTCCAGTTTCTTTAATAATTTCTATTAAAGTATTTTTAAAAATCTGTTGTAATAAATAACGCATAAACATGTGAGTCACATGGCATAAAAGCGCCTTTAGACTGGCAGAGCCAGCCTGCACAGTTCCTTTATCAAGACAACTGCGAATATAGAGGGTTGGATTCTATATTTAAGAGACGGAGCGTTTCTCCCAGTTCCTTGAGCAAAACGTTTCAAGGAGAATACTGTTTGACGTCAATACGCCTAATTTTATTCGCATAGATTATTCCCATATACTGGGACTTTCGTCACAGTCGCTTCTGATATATATGTTTTTGATAATATACGTGCTACGCTATAGTTGTTTTTTTATACCATTGTAGAGTTGTATCAAAAATAATTTGCCTGACTGAAAATTTACTCGAACATTGCTAGCTTTTGGTACATGTAAGACCACTGTAACAACCCATTTTTGCTGTATTAATGGTTTTATTGGACGACAAGTTAATTGACTAAATTATTATGGATAACACATGAAGGACACATCCCCTCTTCTCTTGGACGCATCCAATAAAATCTACCTGCGCAAGCCTATGGCGTGATTAGAATTGAAAACATGCGCCTATTCTCTCTCACTGTGATAATCCATATCACTGTGATAATCCATACCACTGTGATAATCCATCTCACTGTGATAATCCATATCACTGTGATAATCCATACCACTGTGATAATCCATATCACTGTGAGAGAGAATATACGCATATTTTAAATTCTACTTAAGTATACCTAAATCATTTAGTACATTTGACCTACATATGCTTCCAATACCACGGTGGACACAACATTTGCAAATATCTTCGTAATCTATTCTATTTACTATATTTTTTTATTATCTTGTAATTAAGTGAGGATATGATAGTTTGATGGTAGAAGAAGTGTGTTTTCAGCACTGCGTCTGCAAAGAAAAATAAAATAAACGCTTAAGCTTAAAAAGATAGCAAAGATAGTTGAACACACACTTACAAAAAGTATGACAACATGCCTACATTATACGTCTTTATTGTGCATCTGTTATAACTATCAATCCCTCCGTTACCAAAGTAAACATATATTCGGAAGATACACGTAATATATAAACAAGTGATGTAGAAAATGCACACAGCAGACGGACGGAGCTGTATATTTTATCACATAAACATGAATAAATCTACCTGACCTCTTCATGCCGACATCTAAATATTTTTGTTTTCTATGTTTTTGTGGGTTTAACTCCATTTTGCAGCACATGCCAGGGTATACATGACAGCCAGCATATTTGGTGGAGGAAAAACCTGGAAAACCCCCGGGGAGAACCACCGACCCACGGGAATCTACTGGCAAGTTTTCTCACATACCGACGTTGGCCGAGCCTGTGACACGAACACACACATCTCCATAGCACTACCAAGACAGATATAGTCTGCTACCTAGATGAAGAGACAGAGATGCAAAGGAAGACAGCATGGTAAACTGATTGGACAAAACTTTCAGCAGAAACAAACTAATGAAAAGAACATGCCTGAGTGATACAGTTTAATCGATGTTTTAAAGAAATGAACATTTGCAAGACCCTGATTTAAACAAAAAGAAAATATCTCAGTCCTTTACCAACCGTCGAAAGCCCCATCGAGTCACATTTAAAGAAATGAACGACGTTTCATCGGAGTAGCGCACATGAAAAAGTATCATTGAATATAGATTACATTTATGTTTATTATCAAAAAGAAGAGAAAGATTATAAGTGCGAACATATTGCATCTTCAACATTCGTAGTGTGCTCATATCCCGAGGACCTGAGAATTGATTTGATCAAGTGTTTCATATGCGAGCAATTATTTTCCAGGAAAGACGTCGTGCTTAGACACGTTTGCTACACACAGAGAACCAAAACGACTCTGGAACGTTCAACTTACGAAAATCCCTATTTTTGAAGTGTTGATGCACATTCAATACCGACACAAAAGGCAACGCCGCAGAAAATCAACTTTGTTTTAAAAAAAACAATTCACCCTGATCAATTTGGAGCCTACGTCTTGCGGATAAATGACCCGGTTGAAAACTTTGCTTCAGCCCAACGACTGCCTCGTCTCTAAACCGATACAAAGAATCTTGTGGATTTACAAGCATTGGTAATCGTTGTATCGCGTCATCAGTGCCACTGTCAGATCAACGCTAGAATTCTTTAGGGGAATACCGTCAGATATAAACAAAGATCACTTCCTAAATAGGAGACGAACTACGAGAAAACGGAAATCAACTAGCCGATTATACTCAAAGTTCAGTGTTGGTGTAACTTGATCGGCACGCTAAATTTAAAACAAAACTACCCCGTGGTCAAGAGAATCATGGGTACGGCTCGGCAGCGACTCAAGAAAAGAGAATTGGACATAGAAATTCACATACGGCCGGCCGTATGAATTCATACGGATAAGATAGACACAAACTTGATGCCAGAGAGATCTGTCGACACAGATGACGATGAAGATGATAATGATTTAGTCAACGAAGTTGATTAAGACTAGATTCAATATATATCATGCGGCTATCGTTTCATTGTAAAATGAATTTAATAAACGTATAAAAAAGATGTTTGACAGCCCACATAAGGTGCTGGCCTACAGCGCACCAGTTGGGAGACAGGGCTGTGTTCCCGCATCTTTTTGTGTGTGTGCGTATATATATATATATATATATATATATATAAAAATATTGAGACCAAAAATGTGACATATGTATTTACTCCACTGATTGTTCATTAACATATAGGTAGTCAGACATTAGGGCAGTTACCAGTCGTACTTTACATTTTCCTTTTTCTGAAACAAGCGAACATTTCCAGTTCAATCAGAGTAGATAGAACGACATAATCGTCACAGTGATCAAAATGTTTCCATTCAAAAAAACACGTGAAATGTACACCGTCTGTTTTCACCATGGCAGCCGGAAACAGTTCTTGTTCTGGTTCATGTACCTAATTTGAGCTTCCATGGACAGATATCCTTCTACATAGTAATAGGTGGACACGGTGATGATCTCTATGCCCCTAAGCTGCAGGTACCACCCTTGGCAACGAACCAGTCTGGCATATTGTCGAAGACGCAACCTGGCTTGTTTTCGAATTCGTACTTTAACGTTCGCAGACATTTGTTTTTTCTTTCGAGAACACTAAACAATATCCACCCATCTTTGGATCTTTCCATATTACTCCACTTGATCTTTTCGGTTCATATCGAACGCATGCACAACACAAAGAGAAACGGTTCAAGTCGATGTAGCATCCCAGGTCCGACAAGTACACAATGTTGGTAATTGTAATAATGTATTTCAGAGTCTTTCCTATCTCCAACGACGAGTTAGTCTCTCAAGTGCTTCTCTCTTTACACAACAGATACGCCAATGATAACGCAGGTAGTAGCACAACTAGGACGGTGAGTAACATACTTGTTTACACTCAGTTTAAAAGGCAGATTCATTGCATAAATCCAATTATACGAATATATGCACAATTTGCCGACCATTTGTAATGTTCTTAGTAAGCCAGAACGCCAGTCTCCCGACCATTGAATCCGATACCACAGCTGTAACATCGAACTCTGTCTGCAAATCCTAGCGACACAAAATCCACTCTGGCTAGAGCTTTGATGATGGGTTATGGCATATACTTTGACTACTTATCTTCTAAAGAATGGTAGGAAGCCTTAGATATTTGTACTGTGGCAAAACATTAGGAATCCTGCATCTTTCCTTTCGCATGGGTTCGACTGTGACGTTGTACACTTCTATGTCCTCCTCATCTCTTACCTCCCATGAAAATATGTCTGCGTTCTGTTTGCTTCTCTAAATCGTCATTTCTTACGCCGACTTTCTTGTTCGATCAGAAAATAACAGATGTGGATCTATTTAGTCTCTTATATTCCCTCAAAAACAAGAAATTCCAGTTCTTGTTCTATTTTTAGGAACAAGGTATGAGTTTCCAAAATATAATATTTAGACACGGGTCTGCAATTTCGACTTGGCATAGTCAGTCTTGATTGAACGAGCTGCAAATTGTTCAACATGACTGTAAATCGCATGTATTACATTCCGGACACCGTAACGCCCCAAGCTGTTTCCGTTGGACATGTTGCTCGTAGCAGGAGATCACGCCACGAATCTCTAGTACGTGTTGATGAATGAGGGTCATGACCTCGATCACTTTTTGAACTGGTTGAAACTCAACGATATTCCTTTTTTGAGTGGTACAGACATCAAACGTTCCTTCGGGAATCCATAATTTTGTAAATGTCTACAGGTGGAAATTCCTTTGTTACAGACAAATTCCATTATCCACCCAAGGGTCCTTTCGTCATGATGCATGGGCAAATTTTTCTCTACTTATAATAAGACATCATTCAGTTCCTTCTTTCAACGAAGCTTCAGAGTGGTACAAATTTGGGCGGGAATAAGTGTCTTGCCGTCCTATTTTGTAAGAACTAACAGGAATATACACTTCTCCATGAAAGTTGCTGACCAAGGTTAACATGAATTTTCCCAACGGGATACTCTAACTTGATGATGTGGGTTTCAGTTTACGGGGTTTTGCTTCTGGTTCCTGCTAATCCTAAAGTTCTTTCTTAGGACAGCTCTTGGAAAAATAGCTCTCTTCCTTGCGACAATAACATAGTCTCTGGTCCCTCATCTTGATGTATCGAGAGTATCTTGTTCATTCCTAGATCTATACAGAACTGCGGATGGTCTATTTCTAACTCACGAATATATGTTTGTCATGTTGTTTTTTTTTTTTTTTGTTTTTTTGTTTTTGTTTTTTTTTTTGTTTTGTATAATAGGACAACCTATTGACCTTTGAAGAGGTTTCAATCGGAGGCAAGTCATGCGATGATTCAAACATGGTGAAATGTAGATCAAGGGCATATGCAACATTTATGGCAGGCAGGTGAGTCATTATGATTGGTCTAGTTATAAGACAATCCAAATTATAGCCCCATGTAAATCACGCAGGTTTTGTTGTATTACAGCATCTGTATTTTATGAACCAGGTTATTAACCAAGATTCAAATTAAGTCGTTCAAGATAACTCCCAACCACAGATATTCAAGTCACACTCAACCACAGGTGTGACCTATAACGTCACTCTTATTCCTCAGTGGGTCATGTAATCTTATGAGTTCATCCCACATTCCTATCTAGGTTATAAGGGGTGACGCAATAATATCTATATAGCACACCTCCGCGAAAACTTTCATTCGACCATGCGCGTCGTTGAGGGCTTTAATGGCGACCTAACTACTGATACGGACCCAAGTCCCACATACTCCACCAGTCCTAAGTTATATGTAGCTTATTACACATACCTCTTTATATAGTTCCCGATTGATTTTAAACTTCGATCTTTAAGACCATATTCCTATAGGTTTCTGAATAAATTTACTTGCTTTGCAGGCTGTCACGACATATGAGGGGCCTTAACTCGATACAATCAGTGTTTCTATATGGTATGTCATTTCCGGATGTGTTGGTTTATCCTTAACATAGACAGAAGCAACTTTATCAAACAGAATTTCCCGATGGAAGAATATTTGTTTCTTATAAAGAAAAAAGTTTGTATCTTAAAACATTACAGTAATATATCTCTCTACCGTTAGGGAAAACAAACCGAAATTTGTTTCAATAATAATGATATACATGATTTGCGATTATATTATCAAAATAGAAGTCGCTTATAATTTCTGCAAATTACCGCTTACAGTGCTTCCTTCCTATTCTAATGCACGATTGTGTACTCTAAAACAATCAGTTTTCTTATACCAAGATTTGAAAGGATCATTATATATATATATATATATATATATATATATATATATTTATATATATATATATAGAGAGAGAGAGAGACAGAGAGAGACAGAGAGAGAGAGAGAGAGAAAGGGTAATGTACTGGAAAATATTATTTCCGTCAGAACTTTCAAGAGCTTATATGAGAGCAGGTGTACTTGCATGCACAAGTAAAACTCTTTCATGTACATCATGCGCATAACTTAGATGCTTCAGTCTCTTTTGACATCAGTCTCATTTGTTTTTAAATGCATAACCTCCAACTTATAAAACCCATGTAGAAGATAAAACAGTATTTCCACCCTAAAGGGGAGTGAGAAAAAAGCTAGATCATATGCTTTCCGTTTTTCGATAATATTGCTTCCTTTTTAATGTCCATTCAGCATGAATGACAGCTTCCTTCAGCAGAGTATTGTGAGTATCTATCCTGGCTGTTGACCTATTTTAACTTGTCTACAGACATTCATCAACTGTTTAGGCATCATTAGTGTTGCCATAGCAATATTGATATTGATCTTCGGGCGTCTTCACGATAATATGGCTGAAAGTATTTAGCAAAGACATAAGACTGGTGTCGTCCGTATGTCTGATCACCGTATAGAAATGTATTCTGTAATTTGTCATACGAGATTCCATACTATGCACAATTTTATAAACAGATTTTTCAACCGCCTGTTTGTGTATTACCATTAAGTAAACCATTATAGAACTACCGATCATTTTAAGTACATCAAGGGTAACAAGGGTAACAATAATCATTTTCCTTTTTTTTCATGGAATTAATTTAATTATATAACAGCATCATTTATATAGAAAAGATTACAAAGAATTTATTTTATCATTTTTTTCCTTTCTGTCCACTCGTTTGGACGCTGAACAGAAATGCGAATAAGGCCAAATATGTATTAAAAAATCACAAAATTGCGAAGATAGGTGGGAGCAAACCTTTCTGTTGGCACTGTAGTACAGAATTTAATCATTCATCATAAATTAGAATGTACATAGCGTCTCAATATAAAAGGTTGGCATACACTTTCCATTTCGACTCCAAAATCATTGGTAAGTTTATTGACGTTTCGAAAAGCACATCGTAAAGATAAGAATTGGAGAATACAATTCGGCTTTTCGATCCGAGGTAGCTGACTATGGTGTCACATCTTATCAAAGGCATGTCAACTCTGACTAGTTTTGGAGAAAATTGTCCGACACATTATTCACAGAAGCGAATACTGATAAGCTAAAACAGTGATAGGACGAAATGAGAGAAACGTACTTTTCAAATATCTTTTTTTTTTTTTTTAAGATTCCAGTGAGATTCAAGAAAAACAAATGCTTATAGTTTATCGAGTGAGCAAGGAATGGAAGACTGTTGCTAATGTTCTAAGTAACCATACGTTGCGCTTTGAGAAAATAAATGAATATGTTGATATTTGGCTCTTGTACAGAACACCACCAACCCCCCACCCACCCCCCAAAAAAAAGTTAGAAAAAAGACAGAGCTTACATGTATATCGATGCAAATTCTGTCTTCCTAATTTGAAACTGAAAGTAATTTACAATAACAGATGAATCAAACTTGCACGTATTGACAAGGCGCTCATTTGCACACCATGACGGACAGTCATATCAAGCTGAGTTAATTAAGCACTGTCACGTCACCCAATATAATATAAACAAAGGGCTGCGTTTGATGCTAAGTTTCAGACTCAGCTTGTGTATTCTGACAGTTTGTACTGTTGACATCTTTCTGCACCTATATACACATTTACAGGAGCATACATACATATTTATATCCGTCTATGTCTGCAAGAGAGAGATAAAATACAAATAGAATATATCACCGATGTTTGATAGAAACAGTGAAATTCAAGCCCGAGGGTCACACCTTCTTTCCAGGACCGATGCATACCGAGGTCTTGACATAAATTGCATATCTCGAAGGTTTTAATTTTCTGATCTCCACCAAACATCGATGATCAATTGTTTATCTTGCCTTCTCCCTCCCCCTCTCTCTCTCTCTTTATCTCTCTCTCTCTCTCTCTCTCTCTCTCTCTCTCTCTCTCTCTCTCTCTCTCTCTCTCTCTCTCTCATATAAACTTGCAAGAACTGGTGTAAACAAATCCACTGCATTGCCTTCTTTGTCAAAAAGTAGTTCCTTGTCCCATGTGAGTCGTCTCTTATAACCTAGGTAAAACTAATATAATACATTGTTGAATAGGGAAATACCAATCATTCGTGCGCAGTAGACACATCCACACGACGACCCAGAAATTAACTCTCATCTACTACACAGTCACTCAGGATTCCTATGACACAAATCAAGGCATATAGAAATCAAGGCATCATGCAGGTGTGTCTGCTACGCACGAATGCTTATACCAACGACTATGTTCCATCCTTTATTGGGGAAGTGTGCATGTTCGATGGAGTATAGGAGTTGTTGCGTGCAGGCAAGGCGATCATTGCAGTAACCCGCGGACCTGGGTTCGAGTCTCGGTAAGGAACAAATTAAAAATATTCTCTAACCTGTATGATAATATTCTTTGTCACTTTCTCAATATATAATAATTTCACTATATATTATCACTCATTCTCATGTAGGATCCAGGGATAGCACGTTCGACTCTGTCTGGTATATATTGTACCTATATATAAAGAGATAATTCAATACATAAAATGAAAGGATGGACAAGAAAGAAGAATGATGAATTAATAGAGAAAGCTTAATATATATATATATATATATATATATATATATATATATATATATATATATATCTTTGACAAATCTTTTCATACAAGCCTAGATATAGTTAATGTTAGTTGTTCTCATCACTATCTCTCGACATGTTATCATCAACGCTGGTTATTTTAGACAAGGGATTCCTCCATTTAGATTAGTTTTGCTGAAGTTATTGTTTTGACACGTGATCCTTCTACAAACGGGTCTTTACAAACAGAATTTGGTCTTTTTTCAACAGAGAGAGTACCTTTAGAGTCACTATTTTGCGGCATTGCCGCCTTGATGTAGAGAAGGCATTTTCAATCCCCCTTGATGTAGAATAGGCATTTTCATGGTTATCGTGCTATTCAAGTTCCTATACAGGACAATTTCTATTAAGACCAACATTTTTTACTCGCAGTCATTAAATACGAGGTGTTCAAATGCAAGTCATGTTTCTCCCCGACCGTGCTTTTTTCAACGAATTTTCTATGTATGTTGTCTTTGGATAAACTTTTATAAAACATAGTCTACCGGACAGGTAGTTTAAACATAAACAAGATGATACAGCGGGGTTGGGCACAAGTTTCAACAATTTTATTAGCATTCTCCTTACATAATTCAAATAATTCAACATATTTCAACATTACAATCGTGTAGCAAAAACTAATATTAAAAATTAATTGGACAGAGAAAGAAAGAGAGGGTATAGCGGTAAAATGACAGCACTGATGATTTGAATAAATTATTGAATTATCATTTATATTTTGCATACATGCTGTAGAATTGTATCTTTTCTTATATTGTTCATTTGCATCACCCTGTCCCCAAAGCAGTAAAATCTAAGCTAACAGTTGGATATGGAACTGAGAGTGATTTTTCATCAACTCAGTTCAGACAGGTATCCGTGTTATGAAAACTTTACCTCTGTAGAAGGCAATGGCCAGTGTGACAATATATAAATCAGCGTCTTTGAATGAGGTTTATACAAGGATTTTTCAACTACAAAAAAGTTTTATTCACGAGGCCATAGGTCAAAATGGATATAATTTTTCTCATGTTGATAAATCCTTGTGCATACCGAAATCAAAAGTCACTAATTGTTTTGTTATATGACCACATCAATGGAGTAGAACGTCGTAGGCGGAGTGACGTCATAGAC
The DNA here is from genome assembly GCA_029931535.1 of Margaritifera margaritifera. NCBI lineage: Eukaryota > Metazoa > Mollusca > Bivalvia > Unionida > Margaritiferidae > Margaritifera > Margaritifera margaritifera. The sequence continues at coordinate 5,929,265 of JAQPZY010001652.1, read as the reverse complement.
TTAGACTAAGCCGTCATATTAGCCTGTAGAATCGTATATTACCTTTATGCTCACTTTGATTAATGCAATAATACAGTTTAAGCAAGACAGTTTCTTGTGATTTTACCAAGTAAAATACAACACAGCAAGAGCCTTATAAAAATGCATATTAGCATTTTTTTTTTTCTTGTTTCTTTATTTATTTTTTTCTTATTCTTTTTTTAGATGATTCCCTCGTAAAGGATTCTTTTGAAACCAAGACTATTTTATTCAATTTGTTAAGAGGATATATATGTTTAAGTTGTTTTATTCTCGCATATGGTCACAAATGTGCAACGGCGTGTTTGCTATACATTTTTTTGGCATTATGCTAATCCAACTGTCCAAAAAGCCATATTCTTTAGCGAAAAAGACAAGAAAACATGATTTTATTTATGTATCAATTGTTCTCATACAGTAATTGTTGTACAATACTTTTGGAAATTGTCTTCAGCTGTGATACTTTACATGTTTTTTATTCACCGTACTGAATGGCTTAAAATTTGTTTACGTTAATACTTGCAACGTTTCTGTGCCAAATGTATATGTATAATTATTTTTGATAAATGTGTGAATAATAGTATTTCTTACAAATAAATAAAAATATACTTACTAACTTTCATCACAAAACTCCACAAGACAATCTGTTTCCAACACTGTATGATTGTGTATGAATCAGCATATTTCACAAAACAAAGTTTGTAAGTAGGGCCTAAGACTGCTTACGAGCCGCTGTTAAAACCAAATAAAGTTACTGCCTGAATGCCTGATGGATAACTAGACAGCTTTAATAACCTCCGTATCTTTGAGACAAACTAACAACACAATAAATACTTCTACAGTATACAATGTAGGAAATCGAGTCCTTTTGCTGACGGTTTTTTTTTCCTCTTCGCATGCACGATGACAAACTGATTTAGGCCATTCCGGTTACCGAGTTTTGTTTGATTGCTCGTCTTTTATCTGTAAACACTTTAAATTGTCTGGTGTTATTTGCTTCTAACAAGCTGGTCATTTAGAGACTGGATACATTGTGTGGAGCTATATCGCAAAGAAGCAGATATTTTTTAATTTTTTTAAATTGTATCTTTTAATATTACTGTTGCAATTACCATTTGTCTTATAAGTGTAAGTAGTTGATTTCCCTAACAGCTCCTTCATGTATAGGCTTATTTGATTTTAATTAAATATTAACATTATTAGCTTTTCATTCTTCTATATGTGTCTTATTTTGAGAATCGTTCCATTTCGAACTGAGTCTTTGATTTATAAGTCATATAACTCGAATGACTGTTGCTTTCTATAGTCTTCTTGAATTTATATGTCCTTTGAAACGTTCGTCATGTACTGAATAATGCTGTAGTAAGTTTCGATGCGATATGCACTAAGGTACATATATATGCTTTCATGACCACTAATGAGAATAAACATAGTCTTTCACGAGTGGCATGATTTTGCGTAAAAAGGTTTAATTTTTAACATAACTCGGTGAGCGTGTACGGACGATGTCGTCTGCTGTGTTTGTGTAATATAAAAACCATTCTAAGAACTAATATGAAAAATAAACAAATTGAAGGCCTTAGTAAAGGAAGTTTACTACAGTAATGTCATCAATTCAGACTGGAAACATCAAATTAAGATTCTTTTTTTTCTCCGCTGAACTGGTTTATCGTGAAATATCATCATGTTTGTAACACATATAGTATTTACACTTTGAAGATAGTTTCCTAGGCAACGGTGCTACCCATCTTGATATCCAACATTTGGAAACGTTTTCTCAAATGTTAACCAAAAACAACCATTCTTTATCTCGAATTTTTGAATGAAATTATTGTGCAAATGAATCGTCACTCTGTTTATAGTCGTGACATATTAATACTCAAACGAAAATAGTTTCCAAACCGTGAATGCATACACTGGCTTACTACATAAGCAAAGTAGACTGTCTTGCCAAATGTCCTAATCATTTTAATTCTTGCTAACTTAGGTACTTACGAGCGAATTAACTTGCCTAATGAATTTATCTACTTAATGAGTTATTATTTACGAATATATAAACTGTTTGGCTCAGTAACTTATAGAACGCTTCATACCAGGAGTGAGTCAAGTTTTATGACAAGACAGACATGTGAACAAACAAACACACTTTCTATACAAGACAAACTATAAAGATTTACAGTGTTTCCTGTAAGCCTATTTTTCTGGTCTTCTTATGCCGATAGAGATTCTATTCTGATAATGAGCAGTCAAGAATGAACCATGAAAAACATATTGACCCTACATCGCATGGCAAAGTGCGATCATCCCAAAAATAATTACGAGGCGCTGGACAGTCCTTGTAGTTAAAATACAGTAAATATAGTGAAAAGTATATTACATGAAATAAACCATGAATAACTGAAGTAAAATATATTCATTTCACCCTAAATTGGCATCGGCATGTCAGTCTTTGAAAATAGCTATACTTTTTCTTTACTTTACCTATAGCATAAATTTTAAATCAACATCCGCAATGTCTGTTTTACATTGCCAGTGTTACGTCAACATACTCGATGTCTCTTTTATATTGGCAATTCCACGTCAACATACGCAATGTCTGTTTTTTATATTGGCCAATAAAAGCTGAAATCCCTCAAACTGGTGAGTATTTACAAATACTGGTTCCTGATAACAGGAACTCATAATTAGCAAAACATCAGTTTGAATGGTGATTAAGAATAATTGCATATATTTTAAAATGTTGTTCATGGATGTTACATTGTCTAGGGTTTGCATTATATATAGCGCATACAATAGTAAAACGTTTGATGTTTTCTTGTGGCAGATATATACGTTGATATGTCTGACAATGTCATGATTTATTAAGCATCTCTTTTATACCACAGAAAATATTGTTGTATCTCATTTAGACACCTCTTTTCATCAATCGCAAACATAACATGACATCATCAAAAATGTATTTCAACACGATAAAATGGCGGATCTCAGGAAAACAAAATTTTGCAGATAAATTTCTAACACCTGTACAAATCAAATAGCTTTCCATTAAATGAAAAACAGTGTTATTAATAGGAAACGTCTTTATCAGTTGCCATGATCATCACAAAAGCAAAGAGATGAATACGATATAAGATTATTGACAGATGCATGATGCTTTGAATTAAAATTTGCAAGAGTTCAGATTTAAATCAAACTTTGTACCTCGCAAAATGTTTTCAGGACCCAATCACAGCTATTAAGTGAGAGAGACAGAGAGAGTAACGGTAATGGATACTTAGGATTACCCATCAACGCTTTTTATCTTTGTAGAGACTTCTTAAATTTTGTGTACTGATAAATTGATTTTATTGTAGGGTGGCAAGGGATGGTCGAGTTTATGAATCAGGCACATTATCGATTAGAATAGAACAGAACAGAAACTTTATTAGGACTTAAGTTATGCACTTTCGCATTCATCAGTATGAAGAAAAATATGAAACAAAAACATATATATATATATATATATATATATATATATATATATATATATATATGAAAAATTCAAATATATACTACGTAATGAGTGTTACATCCAAATACAAAGCAACACGATCGTACATAGAATGTATATATGAGTACTTCTATTCTATGTTCAATATATGAAATATTATCTGAGGTTGGATTTAACCAAAAATGAGAGCATATTCTACTAATGATTTTGCAATATGACAGATATTAGACATATATAAATTATAACAGAACCTTTCTAAAATTGAATGCTTCATACGCATATTTTGCTAGTTTTTACATAATATTTCTTTGTTCAACTTCATGAGCTCCATAAATTTGAAAAAATTAAGACTTGCGTTATAATAGGAACGTTATATTTTCTACAAACTAATACAAAGTGATACTCGTCTTCTAAACCATTAGACCAGGCCCTAACCATTGAAATTAAAAGTCAAATTTGATATTTTGTGTACATATCTCGGTCGACCTACACACAGCCTTGAGAAAACTACATATATTTCATCTGAGTAACGCTTACGTTTATTCAGTTTTACTGTTGCAATCGCTGATCGCTTCCTAATAATATTTGGCTGAGCAGAGGCTCTTTAATGTGCTTGCAGACCCTACTCGTGCAGAGGTAAATGGACCGAACGTTGCGAGAAAGGTTTTCCTGGGTATGTGAGGGGTACGCGAGCTTCTTGAAGACCAGGTGATGAGGTCGGTAAATGACTTACATAGCGGGTTTTTTTTAAATTTTTTATTTGAATCTTTCAGTTAGTCGCCGCATATGTGCTTGTTGCCGAGTGGCAATAAGTGGTGCGACTAACATGCTTGTCATCCATTCCAGGGAGTTTGAATTCAAATCCCATCTTTAAATATTTGTTTTTTATTCGATTATATTTATATTTAAATCTATTTTAAAATTGTATTCGGTTTGGTACAGAAGGTTATATTTTATATAGAAATATTTGCGATCAGAATTTTACTTCTTACATTGTGTCAGCTGTATTTTGTCTTATAGGAACTCAGTTCTCTCTAAGCACACTAAGCCCTACTCAACAACTCATAACATGTAGTTCACGTGACACATAGAGTAAAGTGAAATCAGTAATTATTTTACTGATAATAATTACATTGTTTAGACTTCTCTGCACACAATCTCAAGAAGATACTATTTTGAACCAGTAAGTGTTATAAAAATGATTTTGTGCTATCGAGAGTGAATTATATATTATACGAGTAATATCCCTCTGGGATAGCGCGTTGTTGTAGGACAGTATGAAGAAGAAATTATCTATCATTAATTGGAATTTTAAAAATGAGTCCGTAGACATTTCTGATTTCGAGAGGCTCGTGATTCCTAAATTCAACTGTATCGGCTGACCTTTGTATCCAGCCCATCAATCTATTTCGTCTTCTATCAATCCATTGTATCGAATCTTTTCAAACACAATGGATTAAATAGCGATAGTGTCTGCCAACAAACCAACAAACACGGTATCCTATGGATAGCGTCGTGCTAACAAACACAGTATCCTATCGATAGTGTCTGCCAACAAACACAACATCCTATCGATAGCGCGTGCCAACAAACACAATATCCGATCGATAGTGCCTGCCAACAAACACAGTATCCTATCGATAATGTCGTGCCAACAAGCATAACATCCTATCGATAGTGTCTGCCAACAAACACAGTGTCCTATCGATAGCGTCTGCCAACAAACACAAATATCATATTGGTAGTGTCTCCTAACAAACACAGTATCCTATCGGTAATGTCTGACGATAAGGGAACGATATATTATTTCCCATCTTATCCACTGACTTCCATACTAGGTTTCAGAGATTGTGTGCTTGGAATGATCTGCCTGTTTAATCAAGCAATGCTATATCAATGTTTTTGATTTGTTATTAAAACTCCGGATAATATTAATTACAAATTAAATTTAAAAGTACAGTTTGATATTACATATTAAATAAAAAAGTACTAATACATACATACAGATATAATACCGGACTATTTTACAAATTAACTTTCCCAACCTTGTATATTTTGCGACAGACGCTTTAAGGCAGTTTTTGTAAATATACATGGTTCGTATTTTTATTTCTTCTGAAATCAATTCTTGGCGTCATTTTGCTTTCAATAAATTTAGTGACTCTAAAGACTGGATATAACTACGAATATATATGGACGACAATGTAAAATCACATATCTCATCATAAAGTTTGCAATTACTATTTTCTCTATTTATATCTTCAGTTATTCGTCTCTAACATCTTTCATTAAGTAGTTTCTTCTAATGTTGTTTTCAATTAAATTCTAATTTAGTGAAATATTATTGCTGTTGTTCAAGTTTGTTTTTTTGTTCTCTTTTGCTAGTACTTTATTCGGATGTGTATGTCACATAGCTCTATTGATCGTTGCTCTACTATGGTAGTGTAAAATTTCCAATTTATTCAAAACGTTAAAATCTTTCTAACATTGCTATATCAGCTTTGGACGTTTTCTGCTTCCTAACAGAAGTTAATTAGACACAAGTGAGATCGAAAACATGATTTCAAGGTCTGCATGTTTGTTTGCCTTTGTGTGTGTGTGTGTGTGTGTGTGTGTGTGTGTGTGTGTGTGTGTGTGTGTGTGTGTGTGTGTGTGTTTCATCTATAAAAGGGTTTTATTGGAGTGCGCATCCCCTGTTTGGTAGCATGCCTTTGATCGATTAATACAAGAAACTATCCTAGAATCAAGGATAATGATAATCATGGAAACTGATTAGGAACCCAAGTATGCAGAGCTAATAGCATGAAATACAAGCTTTTATTTTTTACATAAAGGCAAGAAAATTATAGTGCTTGATAAAAAAAAGTTCACATAAAGTAAAGCTACCGGTTTTAGTATAGCATTAAAGTCCAGAGGGTAGACATGTACTGTCTCATTTAAAGACAAGAGGGGAGACAGGTACTGTCTCATTTAAAGTCAAGAGGGGAGACATGTACTGTCTCATTAAAACAAGACATATATTTCGTATAAACAAGATAACATTACGTTTAAACAAGATAGTATTTCGTTTAAAGAAGATAACATCGCGTTTAAACATGATATCATCTAATTTAAAGAAGATCTTATTTCGTTTAAAAAAGATATTAACTCATTAAACAAGATATGAAAAACTATTTGGTGGCACTCTCCAGCCATCGTATAAATGAATAAGCTTCCATTTTTCTTCCGTTTCGTTGTCCTTGTTTATTTTAAATAACCTCTCTGGTACTGAAGAGCGGTTATCTTTAAGACTTAGGTGGCATTCGGAGATAAAGGCGGTCTAGATCAAATTACTTTACTCTTCACAAACAAGTTCTCATGTTGTATAGTGACTGAGTACAAAGGAACCTTTCTATGCTTAATAATTAACATTAATTTACATGCAGCACACTCTTTTTTTTTGTATCTTACCATTTAATGACTAAATTCTTTCCTAAGTATATAGATTTCTGACCCTAGCGTAAGTCTCGGTGTACCACCAATTAACGATCCTGGTGTTGAGGCAAGCATTATTAGAAATATCTTCACATACTATGTTTGACAGGCAATTGTATAAATAATGTATTTGTACTGAAATGTATGTGTTTGCATGTGACAAGAATATACGTAGTGAATACAGATCGATCTCCTTTAGTAATGAATTGTCTGTTTATTTTCATTGAAGTCATAGATTCAAAGTAAATTACATTTTCCACAACTTGTAAACACCATTAGTTTAGAAAGATCTCCAGTGTTACGTTTGAGACGTATTTGTATAAATAATGTATTTGTACTGCAATGTGTGTGTTTACATGTGACATGTGACAATAATATAGGTAGGGAATACAGATCGTGTCTTTTGGTGATGAAATGTCTCCTTTTATACAGAGAAAACATGGTTTCAAAAGTAGATCAATTTACATAACTTGTAAACACCATTAGTTTATACCTCACTAGAAAGTCATCAAAAGTGTTGTTCATCTGTTAACTGTCTTTTGACACGCCACCATAACGAATCTGACGGAAAGAAAATGTCATGCACAAATAGCAGTAGCATTACTTGTACATTAGGTGGAGTGCAATCTTATTATAATAGTTTATCTCGCTCAGGATTTGTACGGTGAATATTTTAGTGCTGTCAATTAGACTGATAGACAGATATATAGATGGGTAGAGAGAGAGAGAGAGAGAGAGAGAGAGAGAGAGAGAGAGAGAGAGAGAGAGAGAGAGAGAGAGAGAGAGAGAGAGAGAGAGAGAGAGAGAGAGAGAGAGATGGGGGGATCAATACAGAAGTAAGTTGTATTCAAGAACAAAAGCTGTCAAAAAAGAGTATGTGCAGGAGCGCGAGTTACATAAAAGCAACGGAGGCGAAAGGCGACACTAAATTATAATTTCGCAATTTTAAAAAAAAAATCTATATAATGTATTCTATATCAGAGAAATGAAAAAGCATGAAAGGTAAAATAAAATAAAACAACGAGCATGCTTGCTATGTATGTTGACTCAAAACAAACATTATTTTATCTTCACGTGTGTTTAAAAATGATAGCTATCAAAATTATCGAAAACTACAATGTATTGCTTTGATAAGCGTAGGCATACATCATCTCAATACAATGTAATTTAAATACAGTGGAAATCAACCCATAAATAAGATAAATGCTGAAAGAAAATCCACACCGTATTATTATAAGAAAAAGGGTATGATGGAAACATAGTTTACAACCTGACGATTTTATGTCGCCTTAATGTAGAACTGTCCTTCTTTTTGAACCATGGGCGTGCATTTGCTAAATCTATACGCAAGGATAGAAACTAGACTTTGTAACTTCAAGGATGCTTTCTATTAGTCAGCACCTTTGACATCAGAAAAATCAGTGAAATATAAGAACTAATATATTGCGTTTCTTATGAAATTTAAGTCAAGCATACTTATCACAAGGGTTTATAGTGTTACTTCTACACATAAAAGCAGAAAAATTATATCCATTCCTATGTATATCGCACGAAAATCACAATTAATGGAATGGATTTCTCAAGGACAATTTATGTATAAATGCCTTATTATTCTATGTAACATTTTTACACAGGCGTCTTTCTATAAGAATTGCCTTTGCTGGGGATGATTTATTTTCCTACATGCAGTGATATAATAGAAGAGGTTTCCCGGATATGAGTTTTCTTATACACAAATAGCAGTTCCAGCTGTACACGATTTCATCAAACACAGCTTTCCTAAATTAGGCTTCTTTATACTGGGGTCATCCAATACAACTTTTTTTCCTGGGTTCAAACTAAGTAGCTTTTTTATATTAGGTTTATTCTATGCAGCTTTTCTCTCCTAGGTTAATTGAATGCAGCTTTACTTTCCCTATGCAAGGTTAAAAATACAGCGTCGTAAACTATATTCATCATAAACACCTCTCCTATACTAGGTTCATCCTAGATCTTCCTATCCTAGGTTCGCCCAATACAGATTCCCTATACTAGGTTCATCCAATACAGCTTCCCTATACTTGGCTCATCCAATATAGCTTCCCTATATCAAGGTCATCCAATACAACTTCCCCATACTGGGTTCATCTAATACAGCTTTTCTATACTAGTTTATCCAATACAGCCTTTCTTTTTACTATACTATATTTAACAGAAGTCATCTATATGAATGGTACTTTTACACGTGATTTTTTTAACATTGGCGGATGTTATATACATAATCGTTTTTTTATTTTTTTATTATCAGTCAGTTCTTATCCATCAGAGTACTTTCCATAGGATAAACTGTAAAGGAATGGTGTCCATTACATTCGTAATAGGAGACGGTTTTCTGTGCGGGCTGCATTTAAACTTGCAGAGCTATTCGATAAAAAAAATTGTTTAAGTATGCCAGGTTATTTTATAACGTTGATGACTTTCCTATTCATGTACTTCAAAAGCTCTAGGCATACGTCTTTTTAAGGGATCAGTCACCCTACAGTCTTGTTTTTTAAGAGATCGTTCACCCTACAGTCTTAGTTTTTAAGGGATCAGTCACCTTACAGTCTTGGTTTGTATGGGATGAGCCATCCTACAGTCTTGGCTTTTAAGGGATCAGCCACCCTACAGACTTGGTTTTTAAGGGATCGGTCATCCTACAATCTTGGTTTTTAAGGGATCGGTCACCCTAAAGTCTTGGTTTTTAAGGGATCAGTCACCCTAAAGTCTTGGTTTGAATGCATTTAATATCGTGTCAGAACAGTATGTGAGAATGTGAGAAACCGCTGAAACAATGTCATTCATCAGAGAATGTTTAACTTTTTTTGTCAGGATCTGGTGATATGAATTATTATCCTCTTTAATGGTAAAATATCTTGCTACCAAAATACAAACATAACTTTTCTTTCTTTTACAAAAGCAAGAGCATTCTATAATTGAACTTTTATTTTTTACTCCATTATAGTTTCTTTCAGAAAAAAGTTAATTGATATCCTTGCTTCCAGTCACTTAGTGCATCTTTCCAGAATGTTGCTAATGGCCGCTTGGATGGGAACAAAATTGCATCATGTATTAATAGCCTCTAACTTTCCTTTATCTTTATTGTACGGCTTTTTGAAATAAAAATTGACCACTTTTTCAATGTAAAGTTCGAAGCCCAATAATGAGAAAAAAAATATGCGAAACGTATGCGCGCAAAACACAAAAATTAGTTTTAGACACTGTATGAGTGTTCCCGAGATTGAATTTTGTCAGTATTGTTCAATACCTATTAAACGGCATTTTGTTAACCTCTGTGCAATTTGGCAAGCATTTTCAATTTTTAGGAGTGAACTGGACCACATGTTTAGGACACATTTTCATTTACACAGCAAAGACTATTTCAAATCGATTTAGGCAATTAGGATCATGGGTTTAAATCTAAAGTAAACTATCTGGCATTATTTGTTTCAAACAAACAGACCTTTTAGAAATTAAGTTCTCCTGCATTATTTAGAAAATAAACGAGATGGAAGTTTTTAAGATTAGCTATTTAAAATTGATGTCGTATTTTTTTAATTTGTTGTGTTATTGTCTTATTCTGTTACAGCATCTATGTTTCTGTTCATTAACTATTTTCCAACTGCGAGGATTTCTTTTCATTCTACTTTATCATTTTCAAAACCTTCAACGTTGTGCAATTTACAACTTATTTTGTTTCATTATTTTGTAATACTACTGCATATAATCCTGCTTGTCTGTCATTACACGAGAACATTTATATGACTTACACATTCCTATCGATTCTGTCATTCCATGAGAACATTTAGATGACTTACAAATTTCTATTTATTCTTTCATTCCATCAGAACATTTAGATGACTTACACATTTCTATTAATTCTGTCATTCCATATTAACATTTAGATGATTTACACATTTCTATTAATTCTGTCAATCCATTAGAATATTTAGATGACTTACACATTTCTATTAATTCTGTCATTCCATTAGAATATTTAGATGACTTACACATTTCTATTGATTCTGTCATTCCATTAGAATATTTAGATGACTTACACATTTCTATTAATTCTGTCATTCCATTAGAATATTTAGATGACTTACATATTTCTATTGATTCTGTCATTCCATGAGAATATTTAGTTGACTTACACATTCCTATGTATTCTGTCATTCCATGAGAATATTTAGATTACTTACACATTATTATTTATTCTGTCATTCCATGAGAATATTTAGATGACTTACACGTCCTTACTTGAGTTCTTAGCTCATTCATGTGTATATTAGTCACATTTTAGGGATAAGCCATAAATTAGCATGAAATTGTAATTCTTGTTTATGAGAGTTATAACTGTCCGAATTATTTGTTTGACATTTTGCTAATGAGTTTGGGCTTATCTTGATCCACTGAAAATAAGGTCCAAATGAACTGTTTAAACTTTCGTTTCACTTAAAGACAACTTTTATTAACTTTTATAACTATATGTCTGATCCCTTTATAATGATAATAAAACCGAATTAACTATTGCTTCATTGCCTCTTTATCATCGGACATTACCAGCTTCAAAGAGTACAGAATACACATCGATGTCTCGTCTTCTATTATGGTATTCATCTGAGAGAGGCTTTTTCATATAATGACAGGAAGTTTTGTGATTTACGATAATTCATGATTGCACTGTCGTAACATCATAATGTATTTGTTGTCTCGTCATATATATTAAATATCATTTGTATTATACCAACAGAAGTTGAATTTTAAACATTTGCATGATATCACGCAATAAAGCAATTATGGACCTTTGTTGAGGTGAATATGAAGATTTATGTACAAGCAAACGTTTCAAATTAAAATCCGCTTTGCATAGGTCAATTTGAGTTTACGGATTCAAAAAACTTGATATTCACCTAAACCAAAGTCAATCTTGTGTCTTTCGCGGCCTTATTGTCAGCTGAAACATTACCAAAGTGTTTATAATACCTGCAATATTCACAAGATAAGGACACATGCTATTACATCCAGATTAAAAGCAGTAAAACCCTATATGCCCAGTCTTTATTGATAAAACAATGCAACACAAAAGTTAAACATCATGAATCTTGGTGATTGTGATAGCTATACGTGTACAAAAAAGAGCATAGAGTTACAACCAAGATAATTTACTAACTCCTTAAATAAATAATTGAGTAGTTAACCTATTAACCTATTCACCACCAAACAGTCGACCAGGTAACAAACCAACCAACTGACTGACTGACTAACCGTCTAACAAAATGACTGACAGTTATTGTCCTGATTGACTCAATATTAGATAGACATATTGTAAATCATGAAGTAAAGATAGCTGTTTCAATAATGTGACAAATGAGTTAACAGACAGAAATGTACGGAAGCCTGTTAGTGCCACATTGAAATCATGTTTGATATCTGGTAATCACGAGTTAGCTATCTGGTAATTACCAGTTAGTATCTCGTAATTACGAGATAGATAAGTCATAATTAGTCAGATAGCTAACTTGTAATTATATATGCCAACCATCTTATACCACCATGAGAGAACGTAGGCGATCTCATGTTTTGTCTTAAAATTGGAGCGGAGAAAATGTGTGGAAATGGTTCAAAGCAATATAGCTTTCCCCCACCCGCTGTATCCACCATGTGTATGAGATTGTTAGTGCATCAAAGTGTCTTCAAATAGAGAGATGTCAAATTGATAAAATGTATTTTGTAAATCCACACTGAGTCGCAATCCAGCAGTCTGGACCAAAACACATCACAGAGCCTTTTGCTTAAATGAATGAGAGAGAGCTTGTGCTCTCTTGTGCACAAGCAAAACAATTGTTACTGACTTACTCTTGCTGATGAAACAAGAACGGAGAAGATTAGCAAAACTTGTATATGAACTTAGACAAAGTGCTAAGCAAAAGAACGAGACAATATACACAGGAATTATTAAAAAGGAGTCAAAAGTCTGGTTAAGGACTAAGAGGGAGATAAAGGAAAACTTTAAATACAAATGTGCAGATAGTTTATAGACAGTTAATTAATGTAGTGGCTGATGTCTCAGATAGATGTGGGCGGTGATGAAGGTGTAAATATTAATTATGATTATGAGCAGGATGAATATTATATCATAACGATAGTGATGAAACTGGCAATAATGATGGGGTGCAAGTAAAGCAATAGATGGAAAAATATATTTAGGACTTTTTTAACAAAATAGGAAGAGTGATCTTGACAAGTCAGAGATGCAACGTAATGCAAAGAGTAGTATGCTGGTTGAAAATAAAGTCAAAGTAGTATGGCTAATTGGTGAAAGATAAAATAATGAGATGATGCTGATGATGATGATGATAATAATGCTGACGACGATGATGATGAATATAGGTGATATTTATACTATGCATATAACAACAACAATAACAACAACAACAAGAAAAACAATAATAATAATAATAATGATAATAATATAAGTAGTAGTAAAAGGGAAGTCTAATTTAACCTTGCATCACAAATGCAAACTAACACTTCTGAACAACGCATAGAGAATGCCTTTTATTTTTACATCGAGCACACATAAACAATGGTAAGCTGAAATAACACAATTGTTTTATTGTAATTTAGACCTCATTTATGGTTATGCAACAGGATATTATACTTGAAGGAAATTACTCGCTCTCCCTTGAGAATAAAGAAATGATTGAATACCGTTTGGGTGTCATGTAATTTCAATGTAGTCCAAGTCATTATTTGAAATATAATTGAAGTCTGGAATCTTATATTCACAACATAATAGAGTTGAGTATAATGACTGGAGTGTGAAGGAAATACGTTTTTCTTAGTCTGACAGCAAATAATTATATCTGAGTGCATTACTTGTCAATTAGATTTTATAACATTTTACAGAGAAAAAGCAAAAACAACAACAAAAATTAATAACAACATTGGTACCCCAATACTCAGTGGTAGCAGATATACAAGTCTAAGATCTAACTTTATCATATGTTTCTTCTTTTAAACAAAATTTTAAGGGCGTTTTTGTCATAATTCTGAGGCAAGAACCCCTTATAATCAATGGAAACATAAGGAAATACATTCGTGATATGTATACAAAAATGAGCAATACACCTATTTTTACTCATGGTATCTACTACTGTACTGTATGGGGAAAACCCCGTAAATCTTCTTCCATCCAGAGACTATACAGCTTACAGATCAGCCAGAGTGATTGTAAATCTCAAAGATATTTTAACATCTACATCTCCTCTCAACACTCTTAGATGGATGCCAATTAATTATTAAATTATATTTAGAAAGCTGTTCCTACTTTTAAGGTCTTGATTTTATGACTGCATAACATTTGTAATTGTTAGCTATGATATATCTATGTGATAACAGTATGTTACCCTTGTATAATTTGTATTAACGTCTGTTATATTTGTATTCTTTATGCAGTTGATGTAAACCTCGTAGATTTTTTACTAATTACATGTTTATTTGCTTAATTGCAGGGTAATAATGTAAACTACCTACGGCTATTTATGTTACTGTGGATAAATAAAGAATATTATTATTATTTTTATTATTATTATTATTATTATTAATATTATTGTTGTTTTTGTTGTTGTTGTTGTTGTTAAACATAAAGAAATTTCATAGATTAGCAAGTCTTCGAAAACTTTAAATGTTTTGAAAAGAAACATACATAATTATGAATTTTCATTACTTTGAAACATTCGGATGAATATACTTTAATAAGGAAACGTTGGAGTTATTCTGAAATAATACTGGCCACATCTATTTCCTGACTGTAATCAAGAGGTTTAGTGCTTTTGCATGCATTGTCTTTTAATTGTGCACAGGTCTTGTGCGATAAGCGCATTGAAAACGATAGCAATCTGCCTTTGCAACGTGAAAAGTGCATAAGAATTTTACAGAAGCTTTCACATACGAAGGAAGCACAGGTAATAAGACGTTTAATACGTAATAATACACACCATAAGCATTTATTTGTGCCAAGTGCTTCTATTATACACGAGTAATACATGCATTAATGCGAGATAACGGATTAAATTCACCTAAAATGCATTACCATTTTTTACGACAGCGTCGTGAATGAAGTAGAGTTTACTCAATAAAATATAACAGATGACGTTTAGTTTGAGGATTAGAAATGTTATTTGTGACATATCAAATTTAGTTTAAGTGACTAGTCATGCAAATCAAGAGGGTTATCACGTGACAAGTCATATGAAATCGTATGTCAATCTTCAAAGCTCAAAGACAGCCAACTTCAACTTGTATTTATTTAATAATTTAGTTATGTACGGGGGTGGGGGTGGCAGTGAATTACCTGTTAGCAATACCATTTTTTCTACCTGGAACTTACACAGTTTCAACCACAACTCTTGTTAGATTCATTGATTGACGGATTTGATGACGATATATCAGAACATGACCGGACATAAGTGTTGGTCCTTATTTAGATATATACACATGTTTAGCCCAGACGAATAAATATGGTTCGGACTTGGGACCTGCTAAAAACTTGGCCAGGACCTAATTCTACTTTTAGACTGCTGACTATTTATGGTGGTTTAGTCCAAACCAAATGTATTATATGTAAACGGTAGGGGTGACCCAAAGGGTACAGAGCCTTGCTGAGCGTACCAAATACTTTTGCTCAGACCTAATTTGCTTTGAATTATTTATGATATGTAAATAGATTTTATGTATTTATTTATTTAGTATTCGTAAAAGGAATGCATCCAATAACTTAGAAATGTGTCTCTTCATGATACCAAGTAAATGCACTTATTGAATAGAGAAACTGATGTGAGCTAATACCTAGAAAGTGTGGGGACTTCAAATCTTGAAATCATAGTCGTTAAGAAGAAATCAGTTTTGGTTTACATGAAAACCTAATGACAGGCTCCTCATGACTTTTCATAAATATATGTCAAGTATCAGGGGAAAAAACTTTCATTCCTCCTCTCCCCCCCCCCCATTTTTTTTTGTTGCTTCCTCTCGTTTCAATTGGTTTAAATTAGAAATGAAATTATCGTTCCAAATCGCCCATGTAATGATTACTTACTGCTACCCTTCTGCGCTTCTACAATAGGATTTGTTGTGTAATTATCGTTAAGGACAGAACTGAAACACCAATAAACTAGAATTCTTCGTTTGTGCAGCACAAATCTCAGCGCTTCCCCATTTTGATTTGCACCCCGCACTTTGATGTAAATACAAACAAAATTCGAAAACAATCGGACCTCAAAGTTAGGCCTACCTTGAATATCAGCTGTCTCATTCTAAGGATTCTCTCTAAAATAAGCCTGTCTCCAAAAAAAACGCCTAATACATTTAAAGCATATCATTAATACAGACATGTTAACACGTGGATAGAAAAGAAATGTATTTAACGAAAAACACAGACATTCTAAACTAAGTTTTGGAAATGTATTTGTAAAACAATGTATTATTTTAGATAGAACATATTCTTTATCCATACTGAATGCAAAACAAAAAGAATATTTTAAAGAAATATTTCACATTCTAATAACAAACATAAGCAATTTGTGAATGACATAAATCGTTTTCAATCGTCTATCAATAGTTTACAAGAAAGCACATCTACCTTAAAAGTAAGTCGTTGTCGAATATAAATCGTCCTCCGAAGTAAGCCATCCTTGAATGTTGGCCAATCATAATTTGCTAATAACAAATATAAAGTGATTTTTTGTTAGTATCTTCTGTTTTAATTTAATCAACTTAAAAAATGAATTCATTCGTCAGTCTTGCTTAGGAGCTTTATATTTGGAATAATTTGTTTTGATAGCTTAATCAGAACTCAAAGTGACCTAAACAAAGAAATAAAGCCAATTATATTTGATTAAATGAAGTAAATTAATCCTACTTTCTTTATCCCATTTTCCTGTTTTATGGGCAGCTTGTGTTTATTAACAGTTTTTATCTTTCTTTACTATTTGTCTAAGTGAATTTGTTCCTTAAAATGTTTTTCAATGTTAATTCCCTTTTCAACAAATATAGAGCATACTCTGAAACATTTCTTGATTAACTGGAGTGCATTGTGCTAGAATAGAGAACTGGAAACAGAAGCGGTACTCAAGCAGAGATTTGCAGACTCAATCAACTTAACTCAGAATTTGTATTAACCTAAAATGTCTCAGGGTTCTTGACCAGAAAAAGCACTAGTCGTTTTAACAGGGACTATACTTTGTCACTATTGAGAAAAGAAGCTTCAATCCTGTGTTCAATTTACTAATTAGATAAGAAGAAACATAGTTATCAAACACTGGATTCTGAAAAAATATAAGAATGCAAGAGGGCTTCTTAGAAGAAAGAATGACATTGAAGGAAATGAATTCATGAATAAACGGGAGACTAGTTGAATGAATGAATTCATGAAAGAATGAGTGAGTGATGATTTTAAAGTAATTATTCGTTTCCTTTTTATTTATTTACTGATTTACTTCAGATACAAAGGACGGAAATGCAGAGTCCATCTTTTCTTTACTTGTAAGTGGCATACAAATAACACATTTTTATTGAAAGTACTCAAAGTACGTGACAATTATGACCTCAGTGTACAGGCGCTGCTTATGAAACAAAAACAAAACAAAAACAACAACAACAACAAAAAAAAAACACCTGATCGTTTTTGGAGGGAAAAATTCTACCATAAATATATTCTAACATAATCTTTTTATGTTCCTCTAATTTCTTGTAGAGCGTTCATTTGTACAAATCATATATATATATATATATATATATATATATATATATATATATATATATATATATATATATATATATATATATATATAACGGTGCAAATACATAACTGTTTCTCAACGTTTCGAACTAAAAAAAGCTCTTCGTCAGGGGAAGAACCATTTAACATCCACAAAACAAACACTAAACACAAAAGCCAAGATAAATTCTTGATTCCTACGTGTTTAAATGACGGGGAAATACACAAACAAAGCATAAAAAATAGAAGAAAGAAAGAAGAAAAAAATTGACAAACGGACTTAAAATGGGTAAACTACATACATATTTTATGCTGGCATCAGCCCAACAAAGTTGTATAACAAAAATCAAAACAGGGATTATCTTACCTATGACGTAGGGAATCAACCTGGTTTGACCTAAGTCCAGGCTAAGAACAAAGGACAGACACCATGCCTAACGAAAAATCATCGCCATCTACAAAAAGTGCAATAGAAATTATATCCTGGTACAGTTATGCATGGAGGTACTAAGGAAATATGTCAAGATCAGAGTGTAGCGGGATAATGGACAAGAGTTATAATAATAATAATACTAGTACTAATAATAATAATAATTATAATAATAATACATGTAAAGTGTTAAGGAATATTTACTTGGGTAAATACTATCGCAAAACTTGCGTACGTCTGATAAACTGATGCTTGGCTGTAGTTTGCATAAGACTGCATTAGGACGGTTAGACATTTTCATGAATTTTCAATTGTAGTATCCAGTAGTGTTCCTTACGTGCGCTTTCTATATCGGTCAACACCAGGTTAGATTCAGTCGGTAGTATCTGGAGGGAATCGACTGAATGACCAGTCGAGTTTGTAGTGGTTGGCGAGTTTTGCGTTGATTTTGTTGCGAATGTGGTTCTCTTGGTTATTCATTTGTTTTCTGGAATCAACGGTTTCGCCAACATATTGAGTGGCACAGATCTTGCATGCTAGAAGATAGGTTACATTTTTGGTTCGACATCCTAACTTCTAATTGATAATGAAGCTAAATCATGTCGTCGAACGTCTGAACGATTTGACCTCGGGCATATGTGCGCAAATTTGGCAACGCTTGTTTTGCAGCAATATGTGCCTGCATATGTGGTCTTGTTTTAAGTTACCTTAGCATAAACCAGATGGGCCTTCAGAGTTCAAGGTCTACGGTACGCAATCATAGGAAGTTCTTAAAATATACCCTTCAGACGTTCGGAGGATTCAACCTGGTGCCCATGCTTCCAAATAATCTTTTGTAAGTTTGGAGCATTGAGGTGGAAAGTAACCACAAAGGGACGCGTTTGTTGGTTTTCTTGATTTTATATTTCAGGAGCACTCATCTATCGAGGAGTCTAGTTCTGTCAGTAGCTTCCTCAGTGTAGCAATTTCTGTATCCTCTCCTTCTAAGGTGCCCCTTGAGCTCTCCGAGTCTCTTTTAAAACGTAGTCGGATTAGAGCATATGCGTTTGGTCCGAACACACAATCCGTAAGGAAGATTTTTTATTACGTGCTAGCGGTAGCAGCTGGTTGGGAGTAGATACTGGTGAGAGTCAGTTGGTTTAGAATATAGGTCAGTTTATATGTTCCCCTCCAGGAAGGTAGATTGAGTATCCAAAAGATGTTGGACCTGTTTCATGACTCCGAAGTAAATTTAATGGTAGGTTATTACTACCCCCATATATATATATATATATATATATATATATATATATATATATATATATATATATATATATATATATATATATATATATATATATATATACATGACGTGGATTCTCAGCCTAGAATTAGGTCAAATCACTTTGGTCCTCTGTGTGATACGCACGATAAACACTTCTTTGAATTCGTTTACACACAACTTTGTTGGGCTGATGGCAGCATAACATAGATATGTATTTTACCCGTTTTAGACCGTTTTCTAATTTTGTCTTCTTTCTTTCTTCAACTGTTTATCCTTTGTTTGTTTATTTCCCCGTCATGTAAACATGTCAGAGTCAAGAATTCTTTTTGACTTTTGTGTTTAGTGTTTGTTTTGTGGATGTAAATGTTTCTTCCCCTGACGAAGTTCTTGTTTAGCACGAAACGTAGGGAAACTGTTTTGAATTTGCGCCTTTATCTATTGTTGTGTCATTATATATATATATATATATATATATATATATATATATATATATATATATATATATAATGATGGAACATAAAGGTGTACATCAAGTTAATCAGGAGGATTGCAACTATGGGACCTTCAGTGTGGCAGAAAAATGCCGTTCTTCAAAAAAATATGCATGTCTGCAATGTTTATATATTCAGTTCTTATGTACGTTTACAAAAGGTTTAATGTTGCGCTAATGGAAACTTTGTGCTATAATATACTTTCCATAACATTAAGAATATTTTCATTGGTTATAATATCTAATTGCATCATCAGAACCCTGCATCAACTTAGCACAGACATTAATGTAGGCATACTTCATTAATAGAAAGTAAAAGCCTAATACTTTATTGTGAGAACTATTCCGACTAATGCCATCTAATTAGACTAATGCGCACTAATCAGACTAATGCCAACTAATTGGACTAATGCTATATCCGACTAATACCCACTATTCTGACTAATGCGTTTCTTGTGATAACAGACAACTTTTATATTTTTCTGTCACTCATTTTAGTAAAATTAATCATAATCCATTAGTTAAATGTTGATTGTTTATTGACAAAATAGAGATTACATTATTTGGTAGTTAGACTAATTAACATTAGCACATTTTTCATAAATATCGATCTGCATTCCAAAATAGACATTGTATACAGAGGTTCTTAAATTGATTAACTGCAGCACATTTTCCTTAAATATCGATCTGTTTTTAATTCGAGAGTTATACAATCATTGCAACTAGAGGGCGAAATTAGCAAAAGAAATTTGTATCATCGTACAATGTTTAAGGCCAGAGAGAGAGAGAGAGAGAGAGAGAGAGAGTCTGTATGCGAATATCCTCGAGCTTTATCCTGTACACGACATAGTGCTATTGAAGAGAGGTGAGCAGTCTTATCTTGGTAGAATAAATAGATAGGCTGACAGCAAGTGAAGATGTCAATAATGAAGACGAATACTTTATCAAAAATTCTTTTCTTGGAGTAAATGTTGCTGGCGTATGTGGAAACGAAACTGAGAAAATCAATAAAATAAATGGTGCCAAAATGCAATGTACAATACAAAAATATATAAATTCCATCTGATGAAAATGGACAACATAGTTGTAAATCTTGGGTCAAAAATGCCCAACAAAATATTACCTAAGTCTAAGGAAAACATACTGTACCCCCTTAAAAGGAAATAAATCAACAATTGAAGGGAACACAGTCACTTCAATACAGCTTATGTCAATTGCCTGGAACCCAGTCACTTCAATGCAGCGTATGTCAATTGTCTGGAACCCAGTCATTTCAATACAGCGTATGCTAATTGCTTGGGACCCATTCACTTGAATACAACGTAAGCCAATTGGCTGGAACCCAGTCACTTCAATGCAGTGTATACCAATTGTCTGGAACCCAGTCACTTCAATACAGCGTATGCCAATTGTCTGGAACCCATTCACTTCAACACAGCGAACCCAGTCACTTCAATACAGCGTATGCTAATTACTGGGGCCTAGTTACTTCAATACAGCGTATCTCTTCAATACAGCATATGCCAGTTGCATAAGTATAATTAAAGTGGTAAATGTATTATCCGCAACAGTATTATGGAAACGTGTTTCCCGCAACATGATAATTTTTTACTGGTCCTCTGATAAGGATATCCTCCTATTCATACCATTTCATCTCTTTCCATTTCTGGCAATAAAATTTACATTTTCGAGAGGAAACAAAAGAAAATAAATCGCAATTCTAAATCGGAACTTGAGCACTCATTAATGCGCAGACTTATGTCCGGCAAACCAGTGCAATCTCGTGTCCGGCAAACTAGTGAAACATACAACTTAAACATATCTGTTGTGATTATTAGGCGTGTTGTATGTGTGTCATTGACGATCAAACTAACTCTTCCTATACAGGTAGACATGGACAAAAGCATGAGGCATGTTTTATGTGCGACATTGGCCAAATTAATCTTTCCCATACAGGTAGACATGGGCAAATGCATGAGGCATGTTTTATGTGCGACATTGGCCAAATTAATCTTTCCCATACAGGTAGACACGGGCAAAAGCATGAGGCATGTTTTATGTGCGACATTGGCCACATTAATCTTTCCCATACAGGTAGACATGGGCAAAAGCATGAGGCATGTTTTATGTGCGACATTGGCCAAATTAATCTTTCCCATACAGGTAGACATGGGCAAAAGCATGAGGCATGTTTTATGTGCGACATTGGCCAAATTAATCTTTCCCATACAGGTAGACATGGGCAAAAGCATGAGGCATGTTTTATGTGCGACATTGGCCACATTAATCTTTCCCATACAGGTAGACACGGGCAAAAGCATGAGGCATGTTTTATGTGCGACATTGGCCAAATTAATCTTTCCCATACAGGTAGACATGGGCAAAAGCATGAGGCATGTTTTATGTGCGACATTGGCCAAATTTATCTTTCCCATACAGGTAGACACGGGCAAAAGCATGAGGCATGTTTTATGTGCGACATTGGCCAAATTAATCTTTCCCATACAGGTAGACATGGGCAAAAGCATGAGGCATGTTTTATGTGCGACATTGGCCAAATTAATCTTTCCCATACAGGTAGACATGGGCAAAAGCATGAGGCATGTTTTATGTGCGACATTGGCCAAATTAATCTTTCCCATACAGGTAGACATGGGCAAAAGCATGAGGCATGTTTTATGTGCGACATTGGCCAAATTAATCTTTCCCATACAGGTAGACATGGGCAAAAGCATGAGGCATGTTTTATGTGCGACATTGGCCAAATTAATCTTTCCCATACAGGTAGACATGGGCAAAAGCATGAGGCATGTTTTATGTGCGACATTGGCCAAATTAATCTTTCCCATACAGGTAGACATGGGCAAAAGCATGAGGCATGTTAATGTTCTTAGAGAATTTGTTGACATTAGCAATATTATAAATGAAAATGAGTGAACACGTAAACTGTTTGAATAAAAAAGCACAGATATCTAAATGTTGAAATATTTAGATTTGTCATCTAGGCACTTTACCCATAATTTAGTATTGCGAACGTGGGCGTTATACATTTCTTCAGATTAGAAATTTTTCGCAATCTGTTTTTATCTCATATGGAAAAATGGATTTTTCAGATTATCATATAGACTAAAGAGACAGACAGACGGACGGATAAGATCAAAGCAAAATGGGTTGTATCAGCCCATGATGGCGGGAATTTTATTTAAATCAATATAAGCCCAACCTATTTCCACACCTCCTGATCCAAGATTCGCGAGCATGATCAAAGGGCATGCAACTAAGGGCATTATCAAAGAGCATGCAACTAAGGGCATGATCAAAGGGCATGCACCTAAGGACATGCACCTAAGGGCATGATCAAAGAGCATGCACCCAAGGGCATGATCAAAGGGCATGCACCTAAGGGCATGATCAAAGGGCATGATCTAAGGGCATGCACCTAAGGGCATGATCATAGGGCATGCACCTAAGGAATTAACATAAGATACAGAGCTCAGTATATTATGCTATCCAAGTCAATGATATTTACTGTTCCTTATAACTTTTAAAACAAGAAAACTAAATAGGCAAACCTATCTCACTCGCCTGTGGTTTCTCCAATAACATCATAAAAATATAAATTGAAGTGAACTAATGAACCAACTCATCATCAAATACAAGGAAAACGTCTCAGGCATAAAACATATATTGACGTTTAATGTTCAGTCATAAAATACACAGCTTCAAAAGAACATCTAATTTATTGGCTTTGACAGAATATCTACAACGGCTGATAAAGAAAAGCAATGCGAATAAATTTGTACAGAGGTACACGATGCGTGTTAAGATAAGCGCTCAGTGGGTGACTTCAGAAGTTTGCATCATTATCAAATAGTCATTAAGTCTTTCATCTTCGCAAACTGATTTGGTAATCAATATTAGCAATGATAATGGCAAGTATTATTTAGCAATAAGGTCACCGGCCCATGTGGAAATATTGTCATAAGCTATAAAATGCAGCGTCGCAATGCAATTCATACAATTCAATGCTAAGTTACATTTTGATTTCTTATAATATTGCAAGTAAACCATTAGAGACGAAAATAAAAAGAAACCTAGAATGAACTAAAGCAGTGGATTTTAACTATTTAATTCAAAGAATAGTGCATAAAGTAAGATGAAATTCCAACATGAGCCTTATAGATCCGCAGGAGTTAATAACTGTTTTGTACAGCATGATAGCATTGGCAATAAGGTAATAGTGGAAGTATTTAACTCTTAAATCCGAATAATAGAACGAAAAACATTTGCATGGGTGTCTGAGATTATACTTTCTTTCTTATAAGCTTAGGTAAAGTAAAATATAATATTAAATCGATACAGAAACATGATACCGCTGTTTTAGTGTTTGCACAATTTTGTAGGTCATTACTGCGTCATGTTTACACAAACAATTCACCAAATCAACCTCTAAAAGATAGGTGTATTTACATAGGTATTATATGCTAACGTTTAAAGAAAAAAAAAGTCAGAATCAATACCAACCGTGTTTGATCTTTGAGCTTAACTGAAGTTTGCCAATGCGACCGGTTTGTTAACATTCAAGGTCGTAAGAATAAGTTTCTGATTAATCTTATTTAATAACAAAAACGATTGTAAGAGAAAACAAATGATAATTTTAGTGATCAAAATGCTTAAGGCTTATATATTGTCAACATTATTAATATTCTCCTTTTAGGTCCTACATAAAGTAATCAACACATTTTATTTTTGTGTATTTTGGACGATGATCATTACACCTGGATATATAAAAATCCTTCAATGAGAAAATCAACTAAATCTTACGACATTGACATAGGGAAGGTTAGAACATCTGAAACATCGTTTAGATTTCCTCTGATCCTTCAATCTTGACTCATATATAATATTCTGGGCCATCATAAAATGTACAGGGCGTTTGGGATTTCGTGTTCATGTATAAATAATATCCAGTCATAATAGTGTCGTACGTTTGTGGATTTAATTATATTCTCATGTATTCTAATAATTCACGGTAAATACCCTGCATTAGTACGTCCTTTTGGCATTAGATCGTTTGTGAGTCATTTTCTAACGCATACCATCTGGAGTACCATCTTCGAAGATTTGGCTAATGGAGCTACACGGCAAAAGCTTCTATGCCAACCGTTGCGTTTGCACATACTCTGCTGTTAAGAACCTCATAGACTAGGATACTAAAGAAACATCACCAGCTGTTCCAGATCAATAAAAACTAGACACAACTGACTCGCCTGAAGGATTTTCGTAAATATGCTGTAATCTACTGAACTGAATTATTGCATCAGTGAACAGTCAAATCCACCAAACAATCTGAAAGTGCTGATACTGACGTTTAATGACCAGTCATAAAATGCACACCTTCAAAACAGCATCTAATTGATTTTTTTACAGAAATAACAATAATGGATGATAAGGAAAAGCAATGCCAACAAACTTGTAGACAAACACAATCACTGTAATTGTATGTTAAAAAGCGTTCACTGAGTATCTTCATATATTTTGTATCATTATAAAACAATAATAAAATCGTTCATCTTTAGACTTTGTATCGGATCAGTGTGTTCGTAAAAATAAAGAAGGATATTTAACCTAATGTTTAAAATGAGTTCTTTTACCTGTAGACTGAAAGCATTTCTAGTCATCAACCGGTATAGTACGATATGTATGTTCACTTATAGCAGATCATATTTTCATCCAACTCGTTTGCAAAGCTGAAGATGTAAACAGCTATGGAGTGTACTAGTATGCCTGCGATAAAGTTATATTTTAGTAATCGAGGCATATTTTCATCGGGACTGTACAGCCTGGCACTCACTAAGAATTCGTTTTGACATCGATATATCGTAACAATTCTTTTGACATTGATATATCGTCACTAGACTCGGTCTCCTGTTTGTTTTGTTGCTAGTAAATTTTTGAGATCATTTCTTCATCTTATATACAAATAAAGTCTTCAAATTGATCCATTCCAAAAAAATATTTTTCATGAATAATTTGCAACGAAAGTGACTTGAATAATGTCATTTTTAAGCCGTACTTTGGTCACCAGTTTAAGGAACGTGCTTGAGACTTTTTTTTCTTCAAACCTTTAAGATTTGCAGAAATAAGCTGTCTATCGATTTTATTAGAACGTGTAGAACAAATAATAACGAAAAATGTAAATTATGAAAGTCTAGGTTTGGATGGCTTATTATGCAGATCTTTTCATATATAGTTTGTTACGCTTCAAGGGTCAACAATTTTTATGTTTGTTCTCTCTCTCTCTCTCTCTCTCTCTCTCTCTCTCTCTCTCTCTCTCTCTCTCTCTCTCTCTCTCTGTGTATACCTCATTACACATTTACAGGCAGAAAAAACAAGTTCGTGATTCGTCGAGAAAAAAGTTGCATATCGTGTGTCAGTTGCACAGAGCATCTAGTTTTCTTATCTTACTCGTTTGCAGAAATGAAGACGGTACACAGTTATTCCACCCACTGCAAACGTCAGCTCGGGATTTTTTTTTAACGAAACCAATGCATCGTTTCCATATAATAGTAGACTATCAGCAAATGGTTTCCGTAGTAAATGGTTTTCTTATTACTTTTTATTTATTCTGTTAGTTTTTTTTTTTATTTATTTTTTTTTTCTAAATTAAGGTACACTTTAAGATCTGTCAATAAATCGATACACCACCATCGCTAACACCATCTCACTGTTCCTTCACATTACTGAAGTCATTGCTACATCGTGTTCACAAAGGAAATTGTATAATCGACCACTGAAGAAAAGACAAATTCCATGGATCAGTTGCACGAAAAAGACTTGAAAGATGATGATATTTACTATGGCCATGCCTTGATCTTTTAACTCAAAACGAACTATATTGGTAAAACTGTAAGTCAATATTAATTCGGTGTGATCCTCAAGCAAATAAATCAGACTGATTTGTAAACATTTTGAGTAAATACCAATTAACTTGTGGTGGATTTTATTGAGAATATGATGATAATCGAGATCAAACAATTTGTGTCTTGACCAATAAGATCGTATTAGTCGAAACATGCTTCCTTTGCTGCTTATAGATCTCATTTAATACAAAGAAAAGAATTCTTGTCAGTGTTTTGAACCATTGTTATTATGGTATGGGCAAAAGATGTGAGATTTGTCAACCGACTGCATAACTATGGCATGGGAACGGTGAGAACATGAGATGAAGACTACTCTTTTGCCAAGACTGTCTCAAATAATATATTTCCACTCCTACAGGAAGGAAAAGACGTATTTAAAGTGAATGTGCGTAGGAGGCGCCATCACCTTATCTTGTTTAAATTACTATCGAGTATAATTTATTTCAGTGGATATTGAATCTATACTAAAGACACTGTATCGAAAGATCTGTCCAGACCATGCTATTTATGTATCTTGCATGTGCTCCCTGCTGGCGTGTGGTTGTAGAATAGTCCCCTGTGCGTCCAGCATGTGGTAAGCGGCAACTGAGCGGAGGCAATCCGTTTGCCATATGTTGCATCTCGTGTTGTTGGACGAGATGATCATGGTAACTGAGTAAAGAAGAGGTCACTCCAATGCAACACGCAACTTTGGCTTCAACTTCAGCTAGACGGGTATTCAGAAGCGCCCGGTCTGATCAATCGGCTAGTCACACCAAGCTTCAGGAGCTATGTTCAAAACATTCAGTATAACTGATTTGCATACATTTAAAAAGTCACCGTTGTGAATATTGAACATGGTGTTGTTCTTCAAACCTTACAAAGGAGATAGCCTCCGAAGGCGGTGGCCAGGGTCAATTGAGTAAAGTTTGTTCTTTGCTCGAGTATATCATTCTGTGTAGCACTGACACAAAAAACTCGATAAACGAGCTTAACTCTCTGTCCCCTGGACTCCGAGGCAGGTGGGGAGCACAGATGATGAAATAATAATCTTACATTATAAGGGAAACCAACCAAAACTTCAACCAGTTGCGTGAGACCTGGTCTAAACAGGACTAGGAATAATTCTCAGATGTGGAAACTTGTCCGAGACTGGGAAATTGGCCAAGAGTTTTCATAGTTGGATGATTAGAACAAAACACTAACCAAGCTATTACCTTAAATGAGTCGAACGAACCATCACTTCATCTCAGACGAACGAAATTGGCTCTTCGATATACTAACAAACAATCTTCTAATCCGCCAGAGCCCGCATATGATGTAGTCTTTAGGCCCAAATACCAAACCTTGTACGCTCAGAAACGAAAAATAACTCCACCGTTTGGCACACGAATTCGCCCTAACCTAGAAGCAACACAAATGAGTGTTGTAAATATTGCATAATTCTGCATTCTCAGATCACCGCTATGGTTACCAAAACCTCGCAAAATAATATTTATCTTTTGAAAATACAAAACAATCTCAACAAATCCTGGGTTTTGTTTCAGAGTGAATGAAATGAAATATGAGGTTCATATCGTATCCATACATCCCTGTATACAAACAGTTCGAAAGATGGGGACAAAGTTGGTGTTGCGATTGCAACACCCCATGACACTATCTCGAGCCGGTTACCTGATAAAACCTCGATTTTTACTGCACAAAATTACAGCCATACTCAAAGCTTTTAACTACGTTGAAACCTCTCAAAAAACAAACTTTGTCATCTTTTCAGGTTCTCTTTCTACATTGAAAGCCTTTTATAATGTTAAATCCGACAACTCGTTAATATCCCATATATTACAGAAACATGATGTTCTTATATAATCTGGGAAAATTATTCTGCACTGCTGGCTGCCTAGTCACATTGGCATAAAGGGTAATGAAAGGCCAGATAAAGCAGCCAAAGCGCAGTAACCCGTTTCCGAATGGAAAATTCCATATACTGACTTAAAAAATTGTATAAATCAGTATGTTCATTACACTTGGTAAAAATATGTGCAATGAAAACTCCAAGGACAAACTTCAGTACATAAGATCCACTATTAGAGAGTGGCATCCAATGTTTAGAACAAATCGGAGAGATGTGATATTGTGCCGATTGCGTATCAGACACACGTACCTGACTCATGCATACGTCCTGAAGGGTGAATCTTGACCAGAGTGCATACCATACAAGTGTTCACTGACAGTGGAACGCATTCTTGTCGAGTGAGTTGATTTCCATCCTGAGAGACATAATTATTTTGACACGAACAGCATGTAGAAAGTGTATGATGATATACCACCTGAGAAAATCTTTTGAGGGATTGCGGTTTACATAAAAATGTTTGACTATATGCTTTAATGATTTTACATGTGTTACCTGCATCTTTTATTTTATATACATTTTACATGTGTTACCTGTATCTTTTATTTTATATACATTTTACATGTGTTACCTGTATCTTTCATTTTATATACATTTTACATGTGTTACCTGTATCTTTTATTTTATAAACATTTTACATGTGTTACCTGTATCTTTCATTTTATATACATTTTACATGTGTTACCTGTATCGTTTTTATTTGATATACATTTTACATGTGTTACCTGTATCTTGTATTTTATATACATTTTACATGTGTTACCTGTATCTTTTATTTTATATACATTTTACATGTGTTACCTGTATCTTTCATTTTATATACATTTTACATGTATTACCTGTATCTTTTATTTTATATACATTTTACATGTATTACCTGTATCTTTTATTTTATATACATTTTACATATGTTACCTGTATCTTTTATTTTATAAACATTTTACATGTATTACCTGTATCTTTTATTTTATATACATTTTACAGAATTTTAACATTTTTACGTTTCAATTTTATATTCTTGTTCTTCGTGTTTATATTTATTTGGAAGGGTTTATCTTCCT
This sequence comes from Margaritifera margaritifera, assembly GCA_029931535.1. Classification (NCBI taxonomy): domain Eukaryota; kingdom Metazoa; phylum Mollusca; class Bivalvia; order Unionida; family Margaritiferidae; genus Margaritifera; species Margaritifera margaritifera. The sequence continues at coordinate 5,899,429 of JAQPZY010001652.1, read as the reverse complement.
AAATTTTTGTGCAATTCATTTTAGATTTTTCGAACGTTTTTAATTTTAGTTGGCATCATATAGCCACTATTGTGCTGATATGCCGTAAAGCACTGCTACATACATTCATACATACTGTTGCTTGTACATTACAGTTTTTGTGCTATTATTGAACATATCGTCGGAAACAATCGATATAAATGTGATAATTTTGAAGAAATTGGGTACCAGAATCGTGGCATATGACATTTGAAAAGTAGTTCAATAATGCATCCATGCATTTTATGCAAGGAATAGAGACGGAAAACCTGGATTCATAACTTCACAGTTACTAAAGAGTATAAAATAGGCAGTTTACAATTGTACTGAGATAAATCCAATATGAGGTCTGAGATGGTGAGTAATGACATTTTAACTTGATTTCAAATGAATATCACATTAACTTCTGCTCTGCAGTATTTTAAAAAAAGTTGGCACTAACTGCACCGTTGCTTTATAATACAAGGAAAGTTCGACCATTTAAATCATGATTTTGGAAGAACTTAATATTTTGAATGTTTGATGGCGGAGGCGTCTGGAGATCGCAGGGTAATTGTTCATATATTTTATGAAATGCATAAAAACTTCTAAAGCACCGATATATCTATAAAATTGCCAATTATCAAATACGTAACTTCAAAAAGTGCCTCTTTAATTTTTTGGACCGAGATAACATGAGGATCAGTGAAAACAAAACATTAGTGCAAACAATGACTGTCATTGAATGTGAAAAGAAGAAGTGTCTGAATATTTCCGCATAACTGAAACACGTGTGTCATTTCAACAAATTTCTAAAGTGATACGAGGACCAATTTAGTAGCACATGCTGTCAACATCGATCAAAATATTGTTACTTGGAGTGTTTTGGGTGCTTTCTGTCTAAAAGGCAGTGCTTTACTCCCTGCTCCCTTTGTTATTTAGCTGCGGACTTCTTCAATTAAACGATCTCACTTCGGTGGCTTAAATTATGCTAAAACAAAGAGTGATTAGCTGGGCTGGACATTATAATAAATCAAAATTCACCTGCCAAGCCATAGATTACATCGAATATATATATATATATATATATATATATATATATATATATATATATATATATGTGTGTGTGTGTGTGTGTGTGTGTGTGTGTGTGTGTGTGTGTGTGTGTGTCACAGGATAACTGCTTGAAGTGGTTGTTCATGGATGTGGTCCGTAAGCTATTCTAGAACTGGTTGAACTTGTGGATTTAAGAAGTCCAAGTAAAAATAGTTGAATGTGTTGACGAAATAAATGAAACACGTGATTTTTATATCTCGATCATAATTTATTTTTGCCCTCTTTTATCCCGAATTAATTTGACCTAACCATACAAGGTTATGAAGGTATTATTCCTTTGACATTTACACAAATAAGTTGAGTAAGAGTAGCTTTGCTTAACATGAAAGTTTCACGTGCGAAACTGTGTCTTTATAAATCTACGTGACTCTGTTCGTCCAAACGCAAAAAACCTACATTATTTACCGTTTGCAAAGAGATATATATATATATATATATATATATATATATATATATATATATATATATATATATATATATAGCTGCCGGTACAATTACATCCTTCTTCCTTGGGTATTGTTAACATGGAATGATTGTATCCTCATAAATAACAATGCAATCTGAGATAAATTGTTACGTTAGACATTACAGAATGCGAGCAAAACGTCAATGACAAGTATAACAGGACAATAAATAAATACAAACGTCAAGAAATCGAACAAAGGAAAGGAATGACGGTACAGATAAATCGACATCTTATTAAGTTTTATTTTTCTATTTATGGAGGGAAATCATATGAAAAAAAAATTATAAATATATGTTGTCAAAAGGCACACAGCAATTATCGAAATGTACAGATGCGTGAAGCAAAATGAGACAAATGACTACATCTCTTGCGCTATTTAGGAATCTCGCGAGTCGAATGTGGATAATATGGAATTGCTGGGCACTATTACGATTCGCATTTTGCGCAAGAAGATTTACATTCTTACATTGCGTGAAGAATACATACATACATACATACATACATACATACATACATACATACATACATACAGAAAAACTTCCTTAAGCCTTACATTATAGAGACAACAATTTCATATTTAAGAAGTAACTAGTATAAAGATGTTTCAATAGCTCTTTTTGTAATTAGAAGCAAGTAAAACATAAGTAAATGACAAAAGATGTTTTGATTTTATTCTTTTAAATGAGACAGTTTTAAACACTTAGAAGATACTATCTAGCGATAGTAGTCGGTGGCGTTACTAACTAGGCTTTACAAACCAAGTATCCTGACTTTCTACATTTTATGTCCCATAAAATATAGAGTAGTTGTCTTTTGAACTTGACCTTTTAAAATCCTGCAGGCTAGAACAAAAATGTATATGATCCGTCTAGAAATTAAACACATTATATGACAATGGCATAGAAACGGTGGAATTATCTGAAAATGCATTTAGATTTCGCTTGTTTAAAATGTATAATCATGTTTTAAATAACATTCTTTTATTGGTACATTAATGGTGTCCACATATAATACTTTTTAATTCTCTTGAATAAGAATATATGTCAAGAACTATCATTAACTCCTGATAAAAAAAACTCTGAATCGTATTGTCCGGTTTAGCGTTATGCCTTAAGAATATTCCTAGCATATAAAATGTGACATGGGATTTTTAAAATGTGTTCGAAGGGAGTTCAATGACCTTAAGTTGTTTTTCTGTTCAATGAATTTGCCCGCACTCTATTGTTCAGAGATTTAAAGTAAACGGAGATATCGCTTCTTTCACCTGTTTAAACTCAATTGGCATTTCATTGACTTTCCCGAAAGCTCTTCTGAAACAGTATAAATCAATTGAACTCACTGTACCAAGACATTGCCAATAGAAAAGAAAATTCCCAGGCAAAGTGCAAACGTTGTCTCGATAATTTCGATCATAATGAACAAACAATATATTCTTTTATACGAATAATTTCGTTCGTAATTAAAATATGCAAGTAAACGCTTTATGATGAAAATGCGATGCTAAAGCATGGCCTAGAAGTACAAGAAAAATCACTTCAATTTTATTTTTAATGACTTTGTCTTGCCTCCCAACCCGAATGTTCCTACTAGTCTAATAATCTTATTCTAGACTGTGGTTGAAATAATATCATCTCATAAATAACAGAGCATTTATGGATTTAGAACTCGGACCGTTCATTCTTAATTCAGCAGTACCAGTCTCGAAGTAGGGGAAAATTTCATACTGTACTTTGAAGTCGCGCCATTGGCTGCAATATCAGTGTTGAATGTTCTTTTTAATTTTACAAGACATTTCTACATAAAATCTGTCTGAGCACTTACATGATTTAGATAATAATTCTGTACGTATCCCATGCGAGATTGTTGAATAAGGTAACTTTTACTGACACTCACGCTGTAGAGTTATTTCCCTCAAAATAATACCGCGAAACATTTGATTTTTCAACAAGTGTGCAATAATTTCAATCAAGAAATACATTTGTTGTGTACTGAGCTATTTAGTGCACAAAATATTTTGATTTTCTCAAACGTTTACAATAATGTTTACGGAAAATGAATAAGTGGTCTGTGCCCTTTAACGCGGTGCACTTATGATTTCCACACATATTATTTTCGATTGTCGTGAATTGCAATATAGTCACATGAAATGCAATTAATTAACGGTAAAATCCACCGCAACCTGTCGTCATATCGACACGATACTGTTTGAGAATATTTTCCTGTATAAAATGCGGATTGCAATAATCTTTTGAGATCTGTGGGTTCCTGACTAACACTTTTGTAATATTCTATAAATTTGCACGCACTGTAATGCTAATAAATTAGGAAGTTTCAAGACTACTAATCTGGAAAAGCTAAAAATTTGTACTGCATCTGCCTTTTCTCTAGGCTCTCCAAAACTAGAGTGAAAAACAACTGAACTGAATTTATGCAATCAAAAACTGTCAAATGCAGGAACACCTTCTCATGCAATGTCTTAATAATGACGTTTAATAACTGTACATCGAATAACTTTTACAAGTGCATCTGATTTGATGGCTTCGATGATAGTAATAACAGCTAATAAAGAAAAACATGCACTTGAACGCGATGACTGAACATTTATGTTTAGGTAGCGTCAAATGAGTGTATCAATCGTTTTATATGAATAGAAAACAGAACCAAAGTCTTTACTTTTTGAGAATGTGTCTGGCACTAAAAAGGTTTTGTACATGATGCATGATAGAATACTGATGCTAAGCGCATTTGACTAATCATAGTAATAATACATGATTTTACTTATGATTTACATTTCCTGCTTCCTTTTCTCGATTTCTGAACTTTGTTAATTATGCTGACAGTGATAAGAAG